>CAJQUW010011750.1:0-106774 GCA_907163375.1 Prostheceraeus crozeri | reverse complement strand
TAGTAATGGGCAAAAGACCGTTCCAGGACACCATAAAATTCAAAAAAATAGTATCTTTAAAAAGGACTAAATTTATCAATTTATGTCATTATTTCAGGTTTTTAAGACCTAAATGCATGAATTTAGACCGTTCCAGGACACCATAAAATTCAAAAAAATAGTATCTTTAAAAACGACTAAATTTATCAATTTATTTCATTATTTCAGGTTTTTAAGACCTAAATGCATGAATTTAGACCGTTCCAGGACACCATAAAATTCAAAAAAATAGTATCTTTAAAAAGGACATAAATTCATGAATTTGAACCCTTTTTCAGGTTATTAAGACTTAAATACATGAATTTAGTTCATTCAAAAAGTACCATTTTTTCAAAATTGCATTTTTAAAAACGACTAAATTCATGAATTTTGGTCAATTTCTCAGGTTATGAAGACCTAAATTCATGAATTTATGACGTTTTTAAAAATACCCAAAAGTTTTCAAAATCTCAAATTTGTGATTATGACATTTTGCTCCCAAAATCATGACCGTTCCAGGACACCGAAAAAATCATAAAAGTTAAGAATCTCAAATTTGTGATTATGACATTTTTCATTGCTTAAATCATGACCGTTCCAGGACACCGAAAATCATAAAAGTTGAGAAATTCAAATTCATGAATTTTATCCATCTTTCAGGTTTTTAAAATATATCATGTGACTAAAAATATTTCTTTAAAAATGGAAGAAAGAAAAGTGGAAGAAACCGCAAGAATATATCCTTCGTTATCATATGAACGTAGTTCTACTTTAATGGACATTGAAAAAATGAATAAAGAAAAACACAAAGATAGAGTACGTTATATGAAAGATAAGGAATCTCAATTATTATTAAGATTAGAGCATTATAAAAAATTAAGAAAGAGATGGACTAAAGTTAAGAATGTAACACAAGGAATTGGCATATTCTTAACAATAAGTTTAGGCGCTCTCACTATTGTTATATCTTCTGGTGTTTTAGTAATTCCAGTAGTTGCTACAGCTTTAACAGGTACGGGTGTTTTTGCAACTTCACTTGTTACAATGTTAGATAAATCTTTAATAACTAAGAAACGAAAATCATTAAAAACTAAGCATTTACATATTAAAGAAGTCTATGACAAATTGCATTACTACTTTCAAAGAGTATGTGATGATAATGTTATTACGTTAGATGAGATTGAAAAATTTGATCAAATAGCTAATGAAGTAAATCAAATATCATTTCAATTACAGTCAGAAAAAGTTGATGATAAGAATAAACAGGATGGCAAAATTTCGAGTGATGGTGAAACTTTTACTGGTGGTAAAATTTCTAATGAAGAAAATGACAAAATTTTTTTAGAAGAGCTAAAAACTTTAAGCGAAAATTTAAGCAAAACTTTATTAAACAAAACTTTATTAAACAAAACTGAAAACGAGAAACCTTTAAACGAAAAGATGTCAGACAACAAAGCAATAAAAAAATAATTTGTTCAGTAAAATGTTTTTGTTGTATTCCAATGTTACCACAAAATTCAAATATTATATTTTAAAAATGGATAAAATTAGAGCTGATAATCAAAAAAGAATTAAACAACTAGAAGAGTTAATAAAACAAAGAAATATTATGAAAGAAAATCATCTTCAACATAGAATGATAAAAGCTGGTATTCAATCTGATATGTTTGAAAAAATGCAGCAAACTGAGCAAGTAAAAACTGATTTTGAAAAAACTATGAAACCATTTAAAACTCTTGAAAAAGAACTTACAAATAATGATAAACAAATTGATATAACAGATCCAGAGCACAAAACTATATTAGATGACTATGGATTACTAGAATCAAACATTAATAATTTTGGTTCATCAAAATTTAGTACGACGTTAAAAATTATAACAACTACTTCATCACACACTTGTAATTTAGAACCCATTCTACATTTAGAACAAAATAAAAATTATCAAATTGCATTGACTAGTTTCTCTACATTTAACACTATCCAAAATGTTATAAAAGATGTGAATGATCAATTTAGATATTCTACTGATAAAGGCAAAACATGGAAAATACAAACTTTTCTTCCTGGTTCTTACGAAGTTGAATCAATATCAAATGAAATTAAGAGACATTTAGGTATACCATTTAAAGATAAGAAACAATTACATTTTGCAGTTGAACCGGCAGTTAATAAATTTTCTCTTACTTTAGACGAAAATCATCAAGTTGATTTTAATCATGATAGATCATTGTCAAAGCTATTAGGATTTAATAAACAAACTTATAGTCAAGGTTATCATTTAGGTGAGAAGATTCCAAAAATAACTGAAATAAATTCAATTGTTGTACATTGTGACATTATTGAAGGAGGATATATAAATGGTAAATTGTCAAATTTAATATTCAGTTTTCCAGCTTTTACTGTACCCATTGGTTATAGATTAAATGTAATTCCACAAACATTAATATATTTCCCTATTACAAGAAAAACTATTAACAACATTGGCATTAGAATCACTGATGAGAAAGGACAAGAAATGAATTTTGGAGGTGAAGAGATTATGATAGATCTTTTGGTTCGGGAGGTATAAACTCCCACGCGAAGCTAGAGAAGTTTAATTTTCTTCTTCTTCTTTAGAAACAAAAAAAATAAAAATAAAATTTTTTATTAAAAAATGAGTGAAGTGCCCCCATTAAATAAAAAAAAAACTCAAATTTAATCATCATCCAAATTTATCTAATAAAGTTTTGTCAGTTATTTGCGGAAGATCAGGTTGTGGAAAAACGTATCTATTATTTAAAATTTTAACGACTCCAAATTTTTTGGATTATAACAATCTTATAATTTATACAACAACGGCAGAACAACCCGTCTATCAATTTTTAAAATATGGATTTGAAAATAATCTTAAAAAAACAGCAATTGCTTCATTATTCAAAGAATGTGAAAAATCTGAAGATGAAGAAGAAATAAGTTCGTGGTGTGAAGAAGCAGCAAAAAATAGTCAGTTAGTTGAATCTAATAAAAATAAGCATATAAAGATACAATTAATAGATGATAGTGGTAATATGCAAGATCCTAGTAAACTAGATAAAACAATGAAACATTGTGTAATTTTTGATGATTGTGTTAATGACAGAAATCAGTCAGTTCAGAGAAATTATTTCACAAGAGGTAGACATAATAACTGTAGTGTATTTTATTTAACACAAAGTATGTATTCATCAGACGGAAGTGTTATTAGAAAGAATGCAAATATATTTATACTATTTGAAATAAATGCAAGAAACTTAAGTGATTTGTTAAGAGATTTATGTGTAAGAAATAAAGATGAATTTAAACAATCGTGTAACAATGCTTGGTCAAAAGATTATGGCTTCATTACAATTAATATTGATAAAAAATTCATGACAGAGTTATAGAACATTTGTTTACCGAGTGATAAAAAATATACAAATATAGTGTTATAATATTTTTTATTTTTATTTTATGTATATATCAAATTTGACTATCTTAGAAATTAGAAAATTAAAAAGGTGAAGTAGTTATTCCATCAGGTAAATTTTTTTTTTATCATCAAATGGATCTAATGCTAATTTATGTTCTTCTTTTAAATACATTTTATGTTTTTTTGAATTAAGTCTATAATTACATGCTGTTTTTATTTCATTATTAGATAATACATTTTTATAATCTTGAAATGTTATTTGATTAGCCACTGATGCCTTTGAAATTCCTTTTGATGTTTTATGTGTTTTAATATTATTAGTTGTGTTATAACAATAACATTTAGATTTTAAAAATATAGCTTCTCTTATGAAATCTTCATTTCCCAATTCATCTTTTACTTTGCATAAATCAGAAGGATGAATGATATCTTTTATTTTATCTATTTCTTTATCAAGTGAAGAATCATACGGTACTGTTAATTCTAAGAAAACAGAATCGGTATCTGTAAAGTGTAATTTATAGTTTTCACCATAAGCAGGTGCTAAATAATCATATATAAATCTATACATAAATAGTTTAGCTAATTCTAATATAGTGAATCCTATAAAATTAAACTTATCATGTTTTACGCTGATTCGACGTAAATGTACAGCACATAGTTCATCACTAAATCTAGTAGTTCTTTTATATGTAGGTTTCCTTGTTAAATTTTGAAACCTATCTTTATCATAAACTATTTCAATATTTTGTCTATTACGCACATTTTCTAAAGTCTTACCATAAAATGCATTATTCATTAATTTGAAGAACACGTTTCCAAAATCATCTTTATTTCTTTTAGCTATTTTACGTTTTTCAATATTGAACTCTATATAATTTTTTAACCACCTAGATTTTCTATACACTAGTTTCCGGTGAATTTCAACAAGAATCATTCCATGATCTAAATACCAATCTAGCATTCTTCCTTCAACAACATACTTTCCTTTATTGCTTTGTGTTAACATAAGTTTTTTTGTTGGTCTGTATTTCTTAGGAATTAAAGATTTTTGATAATCTGAAAAATCTTCTATATTGGGAATTTTGTTTTCGCGACAGAAAGGAAAATATTTTGTTTTATCTTTTATTTCATCGGGATATACTAAATCAACTTCATATATATAACCATGATTATAATTTCCATCATATGTTTTTTGATAATCTAGAATATTACACCATGACATTTCACCTGTTGGTAATTCTTGTATCATGCAAGAAGAATATAAACTATTAAAATCATAATATAACAAATAGTTTTCTCTCATGATTTCATGAATTGCATTTTCACGTTCTACTCCTTCTCGTTTCGTTCGAAAAATTTCTAATATTTTTTCTTTTTCTTCTGGAGATAAAGGTTTCATTATTCCATAATCATCAGGATTTACTTTTTTATTGTAACACTGTACATAACGATTACCTAAAACTGATGAAACTCCACCTCTAATTCCAGATTCAAAAATAATAATTTATCATATGTATTTTCTTTATAATGTTTAAGTTTAACATTTGTATGTTTTAATCCTGCTAACCATGTTAAACCTGGTGTAGAATAACAATAACATGGATCTATTCCGTAATATTCTAAACACATATCACGAAAGTTTTCGAAAAGATCAGCTAGTATTAATACATCTATCTGAAGATATTTCATTGTATAATCATACATTGTTCTACAATTTAACTCTCTCCAATTTTTTTCAGCTTCTGCATAGTTTTCTTCAGATAATTGTGATTGTTTTAATGTTGATTTAAATTTATTTATTGGAGGAAGTTGTTTTTCTTCCATAATTTTATTCACAGAATTAAAATCAGTCTTCGACTGTGAACCACAGGTTTTATCTCCAGTTATATCAGTCTTCGACTGTGAGTCGCAGGCTATATACTCATACGGAAATATGCCTTTTAAAGGTTTTAAATTATATTTATTTAATATTTTACATTGTTCAGATTTCAAAGTTTTCCCCATAACATCTAATGAATAAGGAGTAAAAAATCTAAATGCATCTAAAATTCTAATACAACCTAATTGCATTGAAAAATATTCTTCTTCTGTTTTACATAGTACATTTATTTGTTGTTGTTTTAATTTTTCAGATGAAAATAAATCCTTCATTACTAGATGGAAATCATATTTAGAACCATTGTAGAAATATAAAGGAACAAAGTTATATTTAAATTTATTAGCATTAAGATTACAAGAATTATGTGCTGCATCTCTATATAATCCATTTAGATGATCATGATCTTTTACCTTATCACGATATCTACCTCTGCCATTTTTATAATTTTTTGTAAATTCTTTTCCACAGTAATAACATTTTGTTTCATTAACAAAATTTAATTTTTTTTTCTGTTAATTGCATCATTGGTATATTTGTTTCAAGCAATTGTGAAAAATAATTTTGTAATTCTTCTACTTTCTTTGTAAACATTTCTGAACTATCTTCACCATAGTATTGATAATATTCTGATTTAAATAATTCAGGATAATTTGAATGAATGTACATTCCCCAACATAATGGTTTTTGTTCAAATAAATATTTTTCTTTACTTTGTTCAGCTGCACTTTTTTCAGAATTATCATTTTCAGAATCGGGCGAAGCCCTGGAACTTTCCGTTCGATTTTGTGTCATATTAACATTATATGCTTCAAAATCACAATAAATAGTAAAGGGTACTTTATTTTTGAAATACCATTTATTGTATTCTAAATAATCATCTTTAGGAAAAGTATTTTCAACTGCTTCATTTTGTTGACAATTCTCCAAATGTCTATTCATTTCTTCTTTAGTTCTAAAACTTATCATACACTGAAGACAAGGAAAATTTGTATTATCTGAAGTTTTTGTAAATATAGAAACATCTTTACACAATATAAAATGACCCTGATAATATAATATATTCGCTTGTGCTGGTTGCTTTGTTTGTTTTAATTTTTCAAATTTATCTTTATATATTTCATGTGTTTCATCAATTTCTTTTGCAAGATTAAATGTATTTCGATGAAAATTTTGATTTAATATTTGTAGCTGTTGTTCATATTCTTTATCATATTGTTCTTTATATTGTTGTAGACATTTTTTTAAAGATTCATTTATTTTTTGATTGGTTTCATTTTCTTCATTATTTTCTTCATTTAATTTTTGAATCGTTTCTATCTTATTTTGATATTTATGGTGATATTCTTGTACTAATATTTTTGTTTGTTGTTGATAATCTGTTTTACATTTTTGTAAACTTTTATTTAAATTTTCTAATTTTTGTTGATATTCTGAAGATAAAGATGAATATTTGTAATTATAATCATCATTACGTCCTTTATAATTATTATGATTAATCATTATTGGTGATAGTGTTTTAACAATTTCAAATTTTTCAGTACATATTATATTTCCTTGGTAAAAAATATTATGATGCATGTAATTTCCTCTTTTATTGTATACTATTTCTGATTGACATAAATTTTTATTATTCAAATAAAATTTTTTTGAATCTGAGTAAAGTGGAGTAATTTTACCAATAGAAACATAATTCACATTTAATTCAAAAACATTTACTTCAATTAAATTTTTATTCTTTTTATGAAACTTTATTAACCTATTATAATCATATGGAAATTCATGTAAGCCATCGAAGAGATCAAATTCCTTTATGTATTCTTCTTTATTATAATGACTTAGTCTCTCTCTGTGATATTCTGCAGGATGTAAATGCGCTATAATACTCCACAGAAAACAATAATCATCTTCATTTTTTATGTTGATTATTTGTGGTGAACTGAAAGGTAAAGGAACATAACTACCACCGGTATTATTTTTATATTTATCAATTACTATTTTCTTAGATAGTATTTTAACAAATCTCCAACCAGATTCACGTAACTGGGCTTCAATTATACAATTTTCTAATTTAAGTATCATCGATTCAAATATGGGTTGTATATCATTTACATTATGAATTTCTTGTGAATTTGTAAAATGTCCTTGTATTATTTCTTCAGGAATTCCATCAGGTCCATTTTTTGTATAAAGTACTTCTACTCGTACATTCATATAACATTTGAAAGATTTCTTAAATATTTTGAAAAAGTTTTTTAATACATTATAAAAAGTTTCATCGGTTTCATTATGTTCAACGGGCGAAGCCCTGGAACCTTCGGTTCGAACCGATTCATTAAATAAATATTTTATATCTGTTACCGCTTCATCGGTTCGTTCAGCTTCATCAAATTCATCAGTATCGCTAAATAAATATCTTCCATCTGGTAGGGTCTCATCTTTACTATTAAAAACTTTTTTATATTCCGAATGTGAATAATCATCAAACATTTTTTAAACTTTTATATCAGTAGGCAATGTTTCTAGATAGTTTTTATAACTATTTAATTTTAATATATTTCCTTCATCAACTCGTTCTACATTTTGTAAATGCAATTTACTATTTAAATGAGATTGATAACTTCTTTTTGTTTGCAACTTTTTTTTACATAAGACACAATAAAACTTGGTATTTTCCATTTTTTATTTTTTAAAGAAAAATTTGTGTTTTAATTTTAGATATAAACATTCTAATATCAAGGACTTGAGAGTTATCATATATTATTATATATATCACATTCTTAAGTTATTTTATTTTCTTTATCATATTAAGTTTAATCATATTAAGTTTTATCATATAACGTTTTATCAAAAGATAATTTAAATTTATTTTCACTAACTATTGATTCTTCATCATCATCATAAATTGTTTCTTCAACATCATAAATTACACTTTTTTGTATAGGATGCCATTCCCTGATAGGATACCATTCTCTTATTGGAATATCTAATTCTAAATTACATCTTTTATCTGATAATAATATAATAGAGAAAAATATTGGTCTTTGTTCTCTTTTGGAAAATTTAATAACACCACCATAATCTGAATCACTTTTAGTTTTTATTAAAGATGATAAAATTTTAAATTGATTAGATGTAAATCCCAATTTAAATTTTGTAGACCCAACACATAGTTGTCGAACAGTATCTTCAACTATACCATCATTATTATTTTCAATTGTAAGAAAATGAAATTTAGATAAATTTTGAATATATGTAGTATTAATATCATGTACATCAGTATGAGATATAAAATTTCTTCACTTAAATTTTTATAATTACTAATATTTTTATAATCTTTTTTACCATTTACACCTTTTTCAGATGTTTCAGAATCATCTACATTATCATCATCTATATTAACATCATCATGACTATTATAAGATTCTTTAAGATCGGGCAAAGCCCTAGAACCTTCGGTTCGTTTATTATGATTATGATTATGGTCATTGTTAATAGTATAAGGTGTTGTCCACATATAAAGTTTTTCTTGTTGAGCTAAACCATTTATATAAGATTTTAACAAATTAATATTTAAGTTTGAATATAATCCTATATATGTATCATCATCATATCTTTGGGCATTTCTAATGTTTCTTGTTTATAAATTGTATCTCTGTAATAAACTTGACATAATAATTCTTCATTATGTTTTTTACTCTCGATATGAATATTATATTGGTTTTGTTCATCAACAAATAATCTTATTTTTTCTTTGGAAAAAGATTTTAATTTTTTAACTAATTCTTTAATATGAATATAATTAATAATTTTAGTTTCTATCCAATCAGTATTACTAATCGGCAAAACTGCTCTAATGAATCCATAAACATTATTATGACCTATTATAACCATATTTTCTTTATTTAATTCTACATATGCAACATCATTATATTTAGTAACAATATCCATAAATTTAATAAATGGATCACCTTGAAATAAACAATAATTAGTTTCTATAGAAGGTAAACCTTTAGTCTGTTCTCTAAATATTTCGGCTTGTAACTGAAATAAAATATTAACATCTATACATGGATTTGTAATAGTATTATTATTATTATTATCAAAACATTTATTTTCAAATCCCGTTGATCTCGTCGAATAAGAAGAACAGGATGATGCGGGCGAATATATTTTTTTAAATTTGCTTTTTCCATTTTTTTATTTTTATTAGAAAACATTTTATTTTTTTATTTTTATTAGAGAAAAATTTATTTTTTTATTGTTAAAAAATGATGTTACCAAATGTTGGTGGAGGTGCATATATCCCGAATAATCGTGAATTAGAAATAGAAATAGAAAATTATATCATGAAAACTGGAGACGTTTTATCTGGTCCATTGCATCTTTCTATTCTTCCGCAACAAAATACAGAGTTAACAAATAAACAATATGTTGATACACAAATCAATGATTTAAAAGAAAAATATATAAACGATGTTTTGGTTCCACTGATGAATGAATTAAAGTTGTTTAAACTTAATGACAAATCATTAAACGAAAAATGATTAAAACTTGATAAAAAGGATAGAGAGCTAAAAGCAGATATAGCAAAACTTTTTAAAAATATTTCAGAATAATCAAAAATTTTAATATTACTTTCTTTAAATTTAAAATCTGCAGTCATTAAAAATAAACATCAGATAAAAATGTTAAAAGAACAATTAGAAGATGAAATAGAAAAACTACCTGAAAGAATTAAAAAAAATTTAAAGCAGTTACAAACTACATTCCAAAAAAGTGTTGATGAATTGAGTTCTAAAATTACTCAACAAATGAAAAAGATGAATAGAATAATAAATGAAGTAAACTCGCTTAATCAAAAAGTTGATAAAATGAAAACTCTTAAAATCAATTTAGAAAATGAATTAAAGAAAAATTTACAAGAAAACTCTAAAGAAAATAAAGAACAGTTAGATTCTGTTAAAAGACAATTAGATGTTCTTAAAATTAAGTTAAATGCTCTTAAAGGGCGTTGAAGATTAATCAGCAGAAAATGCAAGTTAATAGAAAAGAAATTAAAGTACATCACACGCTGCTTGACGCAATAGATAAAGTGCAACAGTCAATTAATAAAGTTATCTCGAAGTTGTTGTCCATTCACAAACGTAAATCTTGATCGACGAAGTCTTGGGTTTCTAACCTATCGGAGCGAAGCTCCTCGAGGCTTTAGCCGATCGGACCAAAGGTCCTCAGGTTACTAACCAATAGAACTTTGTTCAGAGGCTTTAGCCGATCCTAAACGTAAATCTTAGCGCAAATATTAAACGGACCAAAGGTCCTCAGGTTACTAACCAATCGTAAATATTTTTCCCAAAAGTCAAATTTAATCCTAAAAAATGCCTATAATTTATAAACACAATCTTAAACATTTTGCTTCAAATCAAAGAATTGCTCATGAACCACGTATGAATCCTGTTTATCATTATGATAATAGAGAAACAGTCGGAACACAAAAGTTCCTAGGCACCGCAGGTGCCGTTCACACGGAAGGAGCTGGGATCTTCTCTGGTATTGGAAGTATCGTTAACTTAATTAAAAATAATAAAGATTTGATTTCATCTGCTGCAAAAGGAGCAGCTGCTACAGGTAGTACAGCTAGTGCAATATCAAATGCTGTCAAGTCTCAAAACGAATTAAAACAACTAGAAGCTATTCGTAAACGTAGGAATGATTCCGAAGAACTAAAAAATTTAAAAAACTTTCAGAGGAAACAAAAAATAAAATTGCTAACATAGCTGTTGGGGAAACCTTGAGGAGCGGAGCTCCGTCTGATAGTAAACATAAGAAGAAATCAGGCGTAGCCATAAAACGTTTAATTGAACCTACGGTTCGTTCAATTGAAGAAATAAGAGGAAATGGCGTGAGCAGCAACCTTCGGTTTAACCAGTAAAGCTGTAGCGGAGCTGGTCTAGCAAAATTCTAAAATTATATTTTTTAGTAAAATTTTTTTAGTAAAATTTTTTTAGTAAAATTTTTTTAGCAAAATTTTCTTAGCAAATTTTTTTTAGTAAAATTATTTTAGTAAAATTATTTTAGCAGAATTTTTTGTGTGTGTGAGAAAAACAAAAAGTCAAATTATTTTTTATGAAAATGTCTTCGCTTATCGAAAATAAATTTAGATTAGACGATCCTCCGTTCGTCAGTTGCAATCAAAAAAAGAATGACTATATAAGAATTTCTATGAATCCCGGATCTTCCAGTAGAGTAAATACTGGAGGAGATTTAATTTTTGAAGTTGATAATCAGCAGAGTTATATATATCTACCTGATTCATTTTTACACTGTGAATATTCTTTGTATAGTGATGCCAATTTTACAACACCATTACCAGAAACCGATAATATTGCACTAGAGAATAATTTTTTTCCAAGATTATTTACACAAATGCTTTTAGATGTTGCAACTCAAAATATAGAAACAATAAGTGATTCTCCAGGTGTAATTGATACAATGCTTAGATTTGTAACAATTGGTGAAAATAATAAAAAGTATGAAATCGAAGGTTGGTTTCCTGATACTAATGATGGTATAATTGTTGATGATTTAACTCACGCTGGCACAGATGCAGCAGGAATTGCGAAAGATGTAGAAAATATTGCACAACATTTAAATAAAACAAACAATAGTGCATATAAAGAAAGACGTGAATTTAACAAGAAAAGTAAACAGACAGTAAATTGGTCATTGTCTCCATTATTCGGATATTTAGATTATGATAAAATATCATATCAATTAAAATTTAAGTTAATAATTCATCGCACAGCAAATAATGAATTAATCTTTTTTGGTAAGACTGGAAAAAAAGCATATTTAAAAATTGATAGACTTGAATGGTGGATTAAGCATATTACTCCTAGTTTAGAGATTGAAACAGCTATTGCAAAAAGATTAAATACTAACAAACCAATTCCAGTAAATTTTCTAAAGCGTACTGCTAGTTCAGTAACTTTTTCTGAACAAAGATTTAACTGGCATTTTACTAGAACTGCGAATACTCCAAGATATTTATTGCTAACTTTTCAAAGAAATAATTCTCCAAGTTTTGATAAGAACAACAATCTTTTTCATATTAATACAATTCGAAGTTTACAATTTTCATTAAATCAAACCCGTTATCCAATTGATCCATTAAGATTCGATGATACCAATAATCAATTTATGGAAGGATATGATGCTTATCGAAATCTTTGTATAGAATTTGGAGTTGAACCACAATTAACTTCTGGAGATTGGAGACATTTATATCCTGTTTTCTGTTTCGATTTAAGTGCACAATCAGAAGATATTATCAAGACTGGTTGTGATGTAACAATTAATATTGAAAAGAAAGATTCCACAACTTCATTGATGGCTTATGGTTTATTGCTAGAAGATGTAAAATATTCTATTGAAATTCTTAATGGAAAGATGGCTAGGATCGGTTAAAGCGAGAAGACTTCGTCGATTAATTAATTTTTTTTCATAACTAGAATAGATTAAAAATTCTTAACTTAAAAAATTTTTCATGACTACAATAGATTAAAAATTTTCGTAACTTAAAAATTTTTTTATATAAAATGTCGCAAGCGAAAAGTAATAATAATAAAACTGTTGAATTAAAATTACGTAATATTGTTGACAAAAATACCCCTAAAACTATTACGATTAATAAAAAAAAGTATTACATAAGTAAACCAATGATAGAGAATATTCAATTACAAGAAGAAAAGAATGGCGGGATTCTCCCATCAATTCCCCTAATAATAGGTGGCATAGCAGCTGCAGGAAGTGTTGCAGGTGGGACAGCTGGTATTGTCCAAGCAGTAAATAAAAATAAATCAGAGAAGGCAGCATTAGAAGAACAAAAACGTCATAACAGAGAGTTAGAGAAAGTTGCTAAGGGAGAAGGAGTAGTAGATAATTTTATTAGTAAATTAAAATTAGTTGATGAAGGAAAACGAGTTCTTTAAAATATTCTTCACAATGTTGATGATTTAATTGAAATTAAAGAAACTAAAGATGGTTCTAGAATATATCTAAGTCCTAGTATGATTCGGTAATAACCTGAGGACCTTTTGTCCGATCGGCTAAAGCCTCTGAACAAGGTTCGATTAGGTAAAAGATTTATTTTATCTTTAAAAATGAATTCTAAAAATTCCGAAAATTTAACTAAATTAAAAATTTCTAATTTAGATTTATTGAATTATCTATTAAACAAAAATAAAAACTCAAATTGTAAAATTTATGAAGGTAACGACGACAAACAAAGTTTGGCTACTACCTACGGTGGTGACATACAAAAAACATTAGAAAACTTTCCTGGATTTATTTGGAGTAAATATTCAAAAGAAAAACATCTTCCTGGTCATTCATATACCGGTCCAGGAACTCGATTAGATATAAGACTAGATGAGAATAATAATCCGAAACCAGGTGAAGAACCAATAAATAGAGTAGATGCCGCCGCTTATAGACATGATTTAGCTTATCGAAATCATGATCTAAGTTCTCGACATGCAGCTGATAAGAAGATGATTCAAGAATTAGATAGTATTCAAAATCCTACATTTAGAGAAAAAATTGAAAGAATGTTTGTTAAGAAAGCTTTACAAGCTAAAATATTATTCGGCCAGGGTTTAAATGAAACGACAGTAAAGCTGTCTGAGAGCAACGCTCGAACCTATGCCTCTGAAATTCATAGGGAATACAGAAGGCCTAAATATTTATTGAAAGTAAAAGTATTTAATAAAGATGATATTTAGAGTGCTGATCTTATTCATATGCCGAATGAAAGGGACTACAAATACGCATTGACCGTTATAGATTTATATACACGATACGCTTGGGTAAAGCCTTTAAAAAATAAAAGTGGTCTATCAGTTAAATATGCGTTTGAAGAAATCTTTAAAGAAAGTAATAGAAAGCCAAGTTGATAAAGGGTCGGAATTTTATAACCGAAACGTTCAGCCACTATTTGAAACTGTTTATTCAACTGAAAACGCTGGAAAAGCTGTAGTGATAGAAAGATTCAATCGGACGTTAAAAAATAAATTATTCAAGAAATTTACTGAGCAAAGAAATCAGAAATGGTTGAAGATATTACCAGGAATTGTGGAAGAGTACAATAATAAAGTTCATTCTGGTATTGAAGAAACTCCAAAGAATGCTTCTGACGACCCTGATTTAATCCGAAAGAAAATATTCGAGAATAATTATTCGAACGAAAATAATAATTTGAATGAGAGTAATCCGAATTTACAGAAACGTAAGCCGAAATTTAAAATTGGAGATAGAGTTAGAATATTTAAATATAAGAATAAATTTGAAAAAGGCTTCGTTGGCTATTGGACTAAAGAAATATTTGAAGTTTGTAAAATAAATCAAACTTATCCGATTACTTACGAAATGAAAGATTTAGATGATGAAGATATCAGAGGCCGATTTTATCAAAATGAATTACAACGAACTGATTTTTAATTATCATTATCATTATCATTGGAACTAACGGTTCGGGAATGAAATTCCCTTATTCAATTCCCTTATTCAATTCTAACATAATATCTAGAAATGGTACCCCTTTTTGTAATTTAAATAAAACATAAAGACATAATTGACCACAATAAGTAGTTCCCGGTTTTTGAATTTGAAATGTATTATAAGTTCCATTGCCAAGTAATTTTTTGACTTCATTTGTAGGTGGAAGTCCATAAGAGTCGAACCAATAGTTCTCAGCCTCCGGGCGGTCGAAATAGTAGTTATCTCGATTTTTATTAAAGATACCTGCAGACCAATGTACTCCTTTTTCTTCTGTTGTGTGAAGATTTGTTATGAAATTTACAGTTGGCTTATTTTTTAGGAATTGTAATTCGACTCTCATTAGAACATGAAAATTCTTTATTCCTAATTGATTTGCAATTTTCTTTAAATCAAAATTTGTAATTGCTTGCGTTCCATATAATTTTAAAAACTCATTTATGTTGTTCATTTTATAATAAAAAATTTCTTAAGGGACCCCTAGAAGTCAGAAGGCACCCCTAGAAATTAGAAGGGAGGGGGTAGTAGAACTACGTTCATATGATATTGAAGGATACATCCCCGCGGTTTCTTCCACTTTTAAAGAAATATTATTAGTCACATGATATATTTTAAAAACCTGAAAAACGGATTTAAAAGACGTTTTTAAAAATACTAACTTTATGATTTTTTCGGTGTCCTGGAACGGTCATGATTTTAAGGGGGGTAAAAATTGTAATTCTCAAATTTGAAATTCTCAACTTTTATGATTTTTTCGGTGTCCTGGAACGGTCATGATTTTCAAGGTAATAATTATAATTCTCAAATTTGAGATTTTGAAAAATTTGAAAAATTGGGTATTTTTAAAAACGCCCAAATTTATGAATTTAGGTCTTAAAAACCTGAAAAAGGGTTCAAATTCATGAATTTATGTCGTTTTTAAAGATACCATTTTTTGAAAAAATGGTACTTTTTGAATGGACTAAATTCATTTATTTAGGTCTTAAAAACCTGAAAAAGGGTTCAAATTCATGAATTTATGTCGTTTTTAAAGATACTATTTTTTGAATTTTATGGTGTCCTGGAACGGTCTAAATTCATGAATTTAGGTCTTAAAAACCTGAAAAAGGGTTCAAATTCATGAATTTATGTCGTTTTTAAAGATACTATTTTTTGAATTTTATGGTGTCCTGGAACGGTCTAAATTCATGCATTTAGGTCTTAAAAACCTGAAATAATGACATAAATTGATAAATTTAGTCGTTTTTAAAGATACTATTTTTTTGAATTTTATGGTGTCCTGGAACGGTCTAAATTCATGCATTTAGGTCTTAAAAACCTGAAATAATGACATAAATTGATAAATTTAGTCGTTTTTAAAGATACTATTTTTTTGAATTTTATGGTGTCCTGGAACGGTCTTTTGCCCATTACTCTTGATGTGATTCATGAACAGATAACTACAAATCACAGGTCTTCGTCTTGGTCAAATTTCGCTATTGATCAAATATGAGGGAAGCCTGTTGTACAGTAATTTTTGAAATATTCTTATTTGAGATATTTCCACGATTACCCATGAATATATTGCAAGTCTGCATATTCAAGGTTTTCAATTGCGTTCCTAGTTAACTAGCAAAGATAAAATCTTTTACCCTGAAATGTATCTGAGGTGTGCGAAGATGCTAACTTCATCAATATTTGAGCGTTTGTTGAAAGTATGCACATATCTATATTCAAGTAATAACATACAGCTTCGTGAATGTTGATAGAAAATTCAAGTGCTCTTTGCCAACTTTCAACAGATATGTTTTTGCCGCAATTTGATTCAGTTCAAACAAGTTTAGAACATATGTTATTGATTGAAGTTCTACTTTTTGAAGTGATATAGAAGTTCAAGTTCTACTGGATAGTTGAATGAAAAAGTTTCCGTGAGTACTCGATAATCCTGTCAGATCTTCCACAAAAAGTTGCAGAAATTCATAAACTGCTGTTCCAATCCATTTTCTTGAAATTCAATTAGCTATTTTTTATTTCAAGGCAACAAAAAAGAGGACCCTATTGTATTCGCTGCATATAGTGAAATTTCATTTGTATTCAGTTGAATTATTCGACATCCATAGAGCGTCAATTGTGCGTTCAAGCATTTTACCTCTTTTCAGTAATTTGTTGGGGCGTCGTCTTTGCTGACCACTTCTCAAATCCAACCTGCGAATTTAGTTGACTGCCGTAGTATGATACAATGAGGCAATAGATATAATGTAGGTTGTTTTATCGTGTCTGCTTAAGAAGCGCTGATTACTGGAAGCACCAAAGCCGAGGCCAATATCTAAAGGAATAATCGGACAATCTATTCAATCTCTTGAAATTCTCTTCATATTGTACATGAATTTCCAAAAAGCTGTTGTGGCTGTAGATCAGAATGTACTTTTATTTTGGCAGCTTTGTGATGCTTCATGCTTTCTTGCATCATTAGAAACGCAATCAAAATTGTTTGGAAGAAACATTTGGAAATTGAAATCCCTAAAGGGCAACTGAATGTTTGTTTGGCAACGGCTTTTGTAACCGTAATAAGCAGACGACTTTTATATAAGCAAGCATTAAGAATGTTTTATCTTTCATCTTTGTACTGCTAAAATGTGCTGTTGGTATAGGTGTCTTCAAAAGGGTGGATTTTCATTCCTTTTAAGAAAGTGCACTATTTAGCATCCCGTGGTGTCAAACAGTCAGGGTCAAGAGTCAGCATAATTATGCGGATAAATATTTCTCACTTTGGCTTCGATTACAATAAAAATGGATAACTCCACCCTTTGCATGAAAGCTGCAATACGCTGTTGATGCAATTGTTGCAGAGTTCACACAGAATTTCTTAGTCGTTGAAACTCCAATTTGCGGACACTCAGTGAATCTTCAAATATATTGAAGAAAGGAAAATAAGGAGGCTGAAATCGATTAATATTAGTAACTTAGAGAGTTTCTAGCTCAACCGAATTGTGAAATGATACATTATCAAATACGAACGCAGTTGGAATAGAAGACTATCGGCCAAGATAGTCCGGCAGCCACAACGAGTTTCTGAAGGGAACGAGGCCGAAAGTGAGACTTTCACAGAATGATGTACACCCGATACCCACCACGAATTCGCGCGTCTGCCGAGTTCTAATTGGTTCCTTCCTCCTCTTGTCAGACAGGATTGAAGAAAGACACATGTACATACAATGGGACGCAGATTGCAGTATTTGGTTATGATGAAATTTTCTATGTTTTCTCTGATTAAACGAAACGTACTAAGCCCAGAGTCATAATTTTTGACATGGAATGCCATCAGGTCATTTCCTATGATGTGCATGTGCTTTTATCACGCATCTAATCGGCAATGCATGTGAAAATGCGGTTGAATGTGGATAAAGTTGCTCAAAATAATTGTGTGCATTGTAATGTTGTGCATGAAAATGAAAGGAAATGACCTGAGACATTTCATGCCAAAAATTATGACTCTGGGCTTTGTGATTTTCGTTAAATCAGAGAAAACATACAAAATTTCATTTTAGCCAAAAATCTGCCATCTGCGTCCCATTGGATATACATGAGTTTTCTCTGATCCTGTCTGACAAGGAGAGGAACTCACTAGAACTCGGCAGACGTGCCGATTCGTAGTAGGCTTAGGAAGCACATCATTCTGTGAAAGTCTCACTTTCGGCCTCATTCCCTTTAGAAACTCGTTCTGGCTGCCGAACTAAGATCTGTGAGGCTACTTCAAGAAAGTCTTTGAACACCTGTATCCCCCTTCTCTGCAAACATGGTATACCAAACCTCTTTCGCTTGATACTGCAAAAATAGTGGATACATTCTGACTCCACCGTCCATGCACAACTCGAAAACTGGTTGGCCACCAGGTGATCTGCCCTTACTTCTCCGTATCTAAAGACGAAAGCCAGCTACATCTATGTACCATTTTTCTCTGCATTGATATGTAACCATTCACTCATCGATTGCCTGTCGTACTTAATATCATCTATATTACGTTGTTCAGGTAATGAGACAGCAGTCCAATGATTTAGCAATGGTGTTGATGTAGACCGCTAGCTTATTAGGAAGACGAACTCTTAACTCAGAATTTATCTGCTCTAGAGTTCTCTGGGTGATCTTCTGTGATTCAAGCAATGCAAGCAACCATATATGCATTCATACGAGTATTGTCATATACTCAGTTGGTGAGCACACTCACAAAAATCCTGACGTCGCTCGTAAGCAGCAACGATCCACGGCTTGTCATTTAAGTGGATACTATTACGTGGCATCATTGAATCAAGTTTATTTATTGATGGACTGATTGTTGAGTTACGTTTATAGCTCTTGACTTAAGTCAAATACTTTATGATACAAGTTCTTATGTGTTAAAAACAGCTGAATTGGGTTAATTGACTTTCAAATTAAGTTAGTTCATACATGAGTTGAAAAAAGTGTTTTTTATTCTTGCATTATTCTAGAAGTGTCGTAACTCAAGTGAGAGTGATTTTTGTCTTGGACTCGAAATATAATGAAGCCATGCAGAATTTAAGATTTCATTTTTAGTTGACAAAGCCGATAAACAAGCCATTTCATTCATCACTTGTTCGCTTGACTACTCATTTTCCAATAAAAAAGGTGAAATAAAATTTTACACGACACTGATAGCAAAGTCAGCTTACCTGGCTTGCAACTTTATGAATTTGTCGATTTATCGCCTCACATCAGTGACAATTTGCAATGCAACGATATTGAATTGAAATATCAAATCGATAATATCAAAACATCAAAACGGAGATCATAGCTATAAAAATTTCTTCACAGCAAGATTATGATGCTCTACCCAAATTCATGCATAGCCTGACAAGAATAGTAGAATTGCCGACGAGCATTTCTCTTATCACTAAAACATTCATTCCAGACGAGCTTATGAGCTAAGACTTCATCGGTTCTTGCAGGATTGCTGAAAAGAAAGAATTTCGTACGCAAATCACTCTAAAAATGATGTTCTGAATATCGAACAAAAGAAAGAAAGTCAGTGGAGAAATAATACTGTACGCAAACCACAGCTTTGTAAACACACGCTTGAAGCAATGACTATTGAGGTCTGTGAGAACCTGATAACAGATACTCAGATAACGATAAGAAGCTTATTTGGTCCAAAAGGTCGCTTCCCATGCTAGGTTATCGAACTTGTCTTTTGTCTTTGAATTCAAGTTGCCCTTCATCTGCTTACGCTAACCAAAGGCACAAAGTCTGGCACGAATCATATGTGATCACTGCTATAGAATTTGCACCGTTTATCTCTCTTATCGGTTTATTCCAGACTTAGATGTAAAACGCAATATCCTAACGTACGTACTTGTATTTTGTATTTATTCAAAAGGATGACAACAGCTGGATGCCAATTACAGTCATCAGATGCGAATGATATCACAGATTACAACAGTACCAGAATCAAAATGAGACAATAGAAAACCAGATACTGAAAATATACACGTACCTGAAACATATTACAGTATGAATAAATATACTTGATAAAAGACATAGTAGTAAATAAAATACATAGCATTTTTCAAATACTAATGAAATACAACAGATTACCAGAATAAAGGTGAGACATTAAAAACCAGATATAGTGTAAATGTACCACCTAAAATACATGACAATAAGAAAAAGATACTTTATAAAAAGAACCGAGAAAATTATGTGAAATGTTTTATCAGAAACCTTTTTACTGTAGAAAGAGATGCACTGAAAACGTCAATTTCTTTGAATTTGTTTACACTCAAAAATGTCCTCGGGAAGAAAGCATGTTTGCGTAAGAGTAAGCGACTTTTTCTTTTTGAAGTAAAAATACCAGTATTCCTGGTAATACGACCAGGCACTTTAAGACAAACAGCTGATGTCAAATAATTGCAACTGATTGCACTATTGACAATCTTGTGAAATAGCAAAATGTCTGAAATCTCCCTGCGCTCCGCAAGCGTAGTTAAGCGGAAATGATGGCATAATACAGCGTAGTTATCACTTTTGTACATGATGCGAGTGTGAAAACATAGGAACTTGACGAAAGCTTTTTGAATACGCTCAATCTTATTCACAGCACATTTTGCATTTGGAGACCATACTTGTGAGCAGTAGTCCAGGTTGGACCGAACATACGAATTATACAAAACTTTTAAAACACAAATATCTTTGAAAGAATGAGTAACACGCTCAAAAGCCAAGCATCCGAAACGACTTAGTAGCAATGAAAGAAATGTGGCGATTGAAGCATAAATTGCTGGTAAAATAAACCCCGAGATCCTTGGTTTCATCAACTTTTTTAATAACATTGCCATCAAAGTGATAATCATAAGAAATGTCAAATTTACGTTTTAAAGAAAAATTCACGAAACAACATTTTTGGATGTTTAGAGAAAGCTTCCATTTTATACACCAGTTCCGAAAATTCATCAGGTCTCCTTGTAAATCAATACAATCAGATAGAGACTTGATTATTTTGAAAATCTTAAAATCATCAGCAAATAAGAGACTTTCACTTTTCTGAAGGCAAGATGTCATATCATTGACATACATTATAAATAAAGATGGGCCCAATATCGAACCCTGGGGAACACCCGAAGACGCACGAATCCAATGAGACTCAGAGCCATTCAGCACTACGCGTTGATAACGCTCCTGGAGATAACTGTGGAACCATTTGAGATTGTTTCCAACAATGCCAAATTGATTTTCTAATTTCAAAATGAGATATTCGTGAGAAATCGAATCAAATGCTTTTTCAAAATCTGTATAAATAGAATGAACTTGACTGTTCTCATCCAGAGCTGACGTAATAAAATCTTTGTAACACAAGAGATTCGTAGCAGTAGATCTAGATGACATGAAACCGTGCTGCTGATCATGTATGATACCTCGTAAATGATTGCGTAATGAGTGATTCACGATTTTTTCGAAAAGCTTGCTTATAATGGGTTGCAAGCAGATTGGGCGATATGAATCAATGTGAGCTTTGTCTCTTCCAGGCTTTGCTGCAGGCACAACATTATTCATTTTCAAAACCGATGGATATTCTCCTGAGGAAATCGATAAATTGAACAACTGAGCAAGTGGGAAACAAAGCTGGTCGTGATTACTTATATAAATGGTCGTGAAACAAAGCTGCGTGATTACTTATATAAATGGAAATGGTGTAAATGTTTACTTATTATCATATAAGCCATAGATATGAGCTTATAATTTTGATCGCTTTTATCAATGAATAATTGGCTTGACTCTGATAGTATCCGCTAACTTCTTGCCCAAGTATTGTCTAACGAGAGACACTGTTACAAGTTGCTTACCGGCTTCACGCGTTGATGAGAGCAGGCAGTCTTCCCTAATCCTAGGTCTGTGGCTCATTCACACTGAGCTTGAAAAATAGTCGGATCAATTCTACTTAAAATTGGATTTTGTGATATTTACTAATAGACGAACAGTATCAACAGTAAGCTTTTCATCAAAAAATAAAGCAATGAATTGAGAGCAGGGTATTTAAATCCCAAGACATCCGTCTCCGAGATTCTGAAATTGATGGGATTCATTTCGACTAAAAGCTTTGATAGAACTCGCACTCCGGGCTCGCACATGACCAGCAGATGAAATGAGCATCCTGGGGCTGCCGCACAGAAATAGTGTTAGATAGTGAGTTGGTAGTGACGAGCAAATTTCAAAGGTGAATGATACTGCTAGAAATTTGCTAGCCTAACAGTGCTTTTGTGCGGTCGCCCCTGGATTTGAGATCTTCTGATCTCGGTAGGGCGGTATGAAGTTTAGCATGTAATTTTCCACCTCATTCATCAACTAACTTAACTTGATAGTAAATGAACTCAATTCAGTTGTTTTTAATACACAAGAACTTATATCACTGATAAAGAATCTTAGATCTAACATAAGGAATGTCAGTTCAGTTGTTAAGTTGCGCAATAAACTAATCAATTTTCTCAGTTCAAGCACAAAATATCTCGTCGAATTCATCGAGGATCGCTGTCTCTTACGAGCGACGTGAAGAAACCAAAGTGAGAAATATTTATCAGCATAATTTATGTTGGCTTCACGTTGCTTAGCACTAGAGGATATTAACCATGAGTGACTCTTAATATTGAAAAATATGATCCATTTGGATACTTCATGTCTTCTCCAAGTCTTCTGATTACAAGCTTTGTTTAGCAAAAGTGAAGATTAATATTTTTATATTTTTATATTAAATATTAATATATAATTTTATAGTAATATTTATATAGTTTAATATTTTTTATTTGAGAGCTCAAAAATAAATGAAAAAATGAAAAAGTAATTTAAAATCACAATTACATTCAAATGCGACTAAAGAATTGGCCTACAGGATGCTTAAGTCATGATTAAATTATTGGTGTCAGAATAAATGGGTAGTGCTAATAAATTAGGAACTTTAGTCTTTATGATAATCCCAATTGTTAAGTACAAGTTAATAACGTGAGGCTTTTTCTCTTGAACTGCGATAGAAGAATGTAAAATCAATGAATTTCACGACATTCGACATTTCTCAAGTCAAAACTAAAGATTCATTCTGTCTTAAAATATCGTACTATTGAATTAAGAATTATTGCTCTTGGATAGGAAAAGGTGAATAATAATGCATCATCACTAATTGCAATTTGGCATTTTGCAGTGTGAGGTTGACATAAGCATAAAAATTTTCTACAACAGCTATAATTTTCAATTTGTTATTCTTGTAAGGATATACCTGTACATGAAAACGCAACCTTGTAATTGAATTATTATTCTAGTTAATGATTTCTATAGCATCCAAGTTACCATCTTGCATACTACCTCAGAATGAATAGCTGGTGCAAAATGTCGCATTGGTCTACATATTGTACCCATTGTCATATTAACGTGAAATACCACGAAGTTGAGGCATGTATTATATTTTTTGACTGATGTAAGACGTAATAAATGCATTGCTTGTTACGAAATATTATTCATCAGCAATTCTGAGATCTCACCTGTATCTGATTTTGATAATTTCGATTCATATTCCAACAGATCGGCTACTTTATTAAAATCAGGTTGGTTAATTAAATAGAAAATAGTGAAAATTAGTTCAACATTCTTTTGCATATTTTAGGATAAAATGCAATACTTTGAAACTTTCATTGTCATTTGTATGAGAGATAAGTTCTTACTTTCCTCGCATTCTTAGCGCTTAATGAATAATGCTGCAAGAAAAAAGCCATTTCTCTGAATGCTAGGCAATGAATCCGAGAAATCCAAGGGATTTAAAATTGAAACCTATTAGTGCATTATTTCGTCGTACAAGTTTGTTACGAAATGCGCTTTGCTATGCTCAAGTATTTGGGGAGTCAAGAGCACTTGATACACGTATATAAAGCTTCAAGTTCAAGTTTTGCTCTATGAATATCATTTATTGGTTGAAACGTCAAAATCGAATTTCCAGAGCGGTTGATTGATGTATTTCATCGGTCTATATTCCTTTGTATAAACCACGGAAAAACATGACTGGTTCATTTCAATAGACCACAATGAAACGAGCACTTCAAGTAGCCTACATACTAACTTTTGTGTCGTGATTGACGTTTCAGTTGTTGTTTAACCCATATATGCATTTATTTATAGCTATTCAGCGATTTCACTGCATCTTTTTGCAAGTTTACAGAATTTCATGTGCAACTTCAAAAACGTTAAAGGCAGCTTTGGGTTGCTTTAGTAATGCCATAATAAACATAAAATTAATAATTAATGTCATATGAATGGTAGTTCAAAGCTTGCAAAGCGTACATTAATAAATATTTTTATCTATTGTATGCAATTGCCCAATTTCATCGTTTACTACATGAATCTTTGATTTGCTATCCATTATATAATTTAAAAGTATTTTTGCATTTTTCGCACAGAACTAAAAGCTGCTAAGAATAGCAGACGCCGGAGAAACCCTCCAGCGAAGTACTGGGATCATCAGAAGTTCAAACGATCGGAAAATGTTTTATTTCAGCGAGAACGTGCAGGAGTTGATTTAAGAGCAGCTATGACAGAAATTAGGCTAGTAAGTGAGCGCTTCACGTGAATGAGAGATGCTGCTAAACCAAATTCAAATAAAATCTTGCAACTCTGCTATATTTCGATTGAAAAGTTCGTTATCTAGCGATACGATTTGAGAAATGATCAAAACTTATCTTTTAGAGACTTCCAGATCCATCAAAACTGCAGATATATTAAGAAGTTAGACAAAGAATATATAAACTAGTCTATAAATGTAAACGAAATAGTTTTATGATAGTTGAGGCATATGCAGATAATGAAGTCAATGAACATCCCATTAAGGCGTTGTATTCGAGTTGAAACTTTTCTCGATGAGTGTTACAGAAAAATGCGATAAAGTAATCGGCGTGCATGAAGACATGCTTCAAATATGCTAAGGATTAGTTGCCAAGCAAAATAGAGGTTGCCCAAATGCTGATGTATTCCCTTGTAGAACCTTGTTAAAGTGATCCATAATCTTTATGGGACCCATACTGAGATACACTGTAAACTGCACACCGTTGAAAACAGCTAAAATAACCGTTAAACTTCACAGAAAATATCCGTAATTGTTAAAATGATGACGTCATCACATGATGAGTGATGACGCAACAGTTAAAATCCATTCATAACAGATAAAACAAACGTCAGCTTTTACGAATATTTACAGTTCAGACTTTAAAAAACCGTGAAAATAATTTTAGCAATTAATTTTAGCGGATACTTACGGTTTACAGTTTACAGTGTACAATAGCGAAAAGTAGGGCAATGCGTCAATTATACCTTATTTTCCAATCGATTTTTATTTTTTAATCATGATTATTTGTCAATTAGTTTAATGATTTATTGACTATATATCGAGGATTTCCTTTCTTATTACTATGTTTTAGATAATAATTCATTTCCAACGCCATTAGGCTATGTCTCATTTTGAAACTTTTTATGAAAGGTGTAAAAAATTAGAGAGATGCAAAAGTAATAATTACATATTTTGATTGAAGGAATTTCGAATGGATATCAAGTAAAACAATGATTATATAATAGTGTTCTTCAAAAAAGAGCCTTGACCGATTTTTATGAAAACTCGTCTTCTATACACAATAGATTCATCAGGAAATGAACACATTCCTCTTCGAAGCAATCTAATTGGCAGTGGAATTTGAGAAAGTAGTTCATTAATCAATTAAATATATCGCGTTGACAGAGCTGCTGATTGACTTGTGAAATTGACCCTCTTGCAGATTTTATCTTAGTTTATGAAAAGCAAAAACAATTCATTCACAGAGTGATGTCCATAATCTTAGTTTAATTGCATGGAGCAAGTTATGAGGCTCAATGAAGCTTCTTTCACGCTTGTTATCAGCTACCAAGCTTTAAGAGTGTATGAAAATTCCGAGCTTTATATTCTTATGCACACTGCCACTGTTCTTTGCAATTGAAAGATTAGAAATGCAGAAGAAAATATCGATCTCTACAATTTTCAAAAGATGGATGAAGTGGAAATTTGTCGTCAACAGTATAGAGTCGGAAGTGGAATATTAAAAAATCCTTGAATGCAGGTGATGAAGCAATAATATATGAACATATATTTTTACTGAGTATGGATATTTTCTGATATTTTCCAATTCTCCAATCAAGCTTCATAAATAGTAATTTCACTTCAGTAGATAAGACAAAAAATAAACAGGAATTTTCAAAATGATGCATAGACAGAGGAAGAAATGTAATGTTTGATAGCTGCATTGATTACCTGGTATACTCTTTTTTAAACGACAATATTTCTAACATAAAATTAAGTTGATTCGAAACACATTGAGTTAGTTCACCACACTCTCGCGACAGAATTGTGTAATGCATTCTAATAGAAGCTGTGCAGTACAAGGAGGTGTGACACAAGCTCTCATCAGGGCTTCTTTTTGTCGACACGAAGTTTGTCAGCCGAAACACGAACACGACACGATACGAAAATGATATCCAAGCTGCCTACGATAAACACAAAACTTATCCTCTGAGTAAATTTTAAAAAAATATTATTCAGTACAAAGCAATATTTCAGTCGAAGAGACTACACTAGCTTGAAGAATTTAAATACAAGGCAATTTAAAGCCTAGGCTATATAAATTAGATTAATAGTTCATGTTCAGTGTGCAGTCAAATGGGTGTAGACATGCAGACGATTTAATAAAATGCTGTTTGGCAAGCTGCTCTGTACTCAAAGTATACTGTTTGTTGTTTAAAACCCCAGTGTTGAAAATGCCCGTCGCTTGCAGCGGAGGTGACTTTGTTGGCAACTATGACGCAATTTTTCGTGGGTTGTAGTTATGTGCAATATAGCCCATACTCGATTATCAATAAGTTGATGAAAATGCAAGCTTCTAACGTTTTGATGTCTGCTGAATTTTCGTGAAGCGTTTCCATGATCTTAAGCGATGCATATTTTACAAAAATGCAATCCTAAAACATAATTTGAGGCATTGGTGGGAGCTTCGGGGTCATCGATGAATTGTTTAAACTGTTTATAATAGCTTGTGTTCCCTCTTCACTAGGGTTTGCAAATAATCAATTTTTGAATAGAACTTTGAAATGTTCGTTATAGATAGCTACTTGTACTTCAAGAGCTCTAGAGACTCTAAAGACGATCATTGATCACCGTATTTGGAATAGATCAGTGATGCAAATGGAGAAAGTTCGAATAACTTTGAAATTTCATCAAATCACAAATGTACCAGAAATGACTTTAACACCACTTGACGGCCCGTCAAGCCTCAAGCTAATCATTAATTTTCACCAAATAAACTGACACATTCCATTTGCACATTTACGTAAGTGAAGCAACAATCTATGACAGAACATTGAATACTAAAATATACACAATATAACAATTAGTCAATAAAAAACAGAACCTATTGACGCAACACTTTGAATACATGTTTGAAGACATGTTTTGCTCCTTTCCTGTAGCAAACCGTAGGTCACGACTTCAGTAATTGTTGGGAATGTGTGTACATGTACCTTGGACATAAAATCTTTGTTGCCCAGCAATATAATGCATTTGAAAAATTAGAGATGTGGACATGCTTTTATTTGAATCATTAAGAGAACTTATAACACTTCTGGCGTATTTGCTGTTATCAGAGCAGCGCACTTTAGAGAAACATAAGTGTACTTGATATACTGTGCTGATAAAGGCTAACAGACCAGAAACGCTTGCAGTCCCCTCAATGATTTTAGTAAATCCTCTTCTCTTCTCCTCAATCTTATCTATACGGGGATTCGGTTTGTACATTTGAATTGTGAATTCGCAGAATGGATATATTCGTCAGATACAAGTACGCGCACGGTGCACACTGCGGATGTATGCCTACTTTCATCTGAATTCAAGCTATTTGACAACGGCAAATGTCAGCTACATGCTACAAATACAAAATATTGCTATAGTTGAAGGCATCTAAGAACTGCAACCGAACCCGACTGCGTCCATGTACGGTCAGAGTTACATAGCAAGCCGATGCCAAGTTAATGATCCAAATCATTTGAAATATCGTTGGAGTGATCATCATTGATATGATTCAACTTCATGACGCACAATTGACAGTTATGCCGACAATTTGAATGAAATTGATATTAGACAATCATCAGATATTTTTCACCATCATCAAATTTTGATGCAAATACTAAATCAATCTATTACTACTGCTAAAGCGTGATGCTTGTAGCATTTCAAGCTGTGTTTTTGACAGTAACTTAGCTGTATTAGGGTCATCTGCATTTGGAGGAAAATGATGTTGCAAAGGTGTAAACGTAGGCCTCTATATTGTTGCAGTCTATCCATCTCTAGTTATCACAGAATAGTGTAATGTAACAAAATGATATTATGATGTATGCTTGTAGGCTAATAACTATTCCATCACAATTTACTTTATAAACTTTCATCTTTATGATGTGAAACGATCTCAAACTAGTTCTTGTTCTCTTTCAGGAGCTTCAACACTCAAACCATGTCACTTCGACAGCTTAAATACTGGTCCTGAGGATGAATGTATTAGAACCAATGGAAATAAGAGTCTCAAAACAATAAAATTGGTAAAGGGTTATAAAACATGGATTGCTCCGAGAGATGGATTATATAAGTGCGTGCCTGTGTATTTCGAATTAATTTTATAATTGTACATGACGAATAAATTGTATATTTAAATATGAGTGATCGATTAATTGATTAATTGAGATCGACCTCACTATGCCGTACATATTTTTATTGATTTCATAGAAATTTGAAAGTTTTACGCAAAAAAGCTGCACGCATCACTGGATGCATGTTGTAAAGGTTTCAATATCTTAATCAGGATCCGGTAACCTAAACTAGTTCCCGGGCCACTGGATCAGGTTAAACCTTCTCGCAGACCGCAGCCTCAGAAGCAGTTCATCAATACAAAATGAATCATTCTTGTTCCTGTTATTCGTGAAGAGGGTCATTATTGAATTGCAATTTCTACAGCAAAAAATCCTCTTTGCAAGTGGTTCATAATGTTAGCATAATTTTGTCATGGATCGTGTTCAATAGAGAAGTAATCTATTCGTACTAAACAAACTATTGCAAAATGCGTTGATAAAGTTTTAAATCCAACAAAAATTAAGTTTGATTAACATGATTAGTTTGATTACAGCAATTTCAGATTGCAAGAATTGTGAAAAAAGGAATGAAATTGCGAATTGCATACATTAAGCAAATTAGCAAGAGATAAAATCAATAGTGTGGGTAATGAAAAATGATTACAGCATTATAAAAACACAATCAGAGCATAATAAGAAATAAAGTACAAAATGCAGAGACCATGCGTTGCATGAAATAATGGCAAGTCAAAAAGCCACCGGATTAATGTAAAGATTGAGTCAATGTCAGACTTGATTGAATAGCAAGCGAGAAGGAGGATGTCTCTAAGGTGAGCGTCAGAGAACTCAGCTCTTGTTTCACTTTTAGTCAGTCTCATGGGGCTGAACAGTTGCTCGTGCGAGTATGTAGTCCCGAGCAATGTTCACTGTTTTCAATCAGGTCATGGAAAAATGGTTAAGGGATGCCTGAAGAAGAAATCTAAAGTCTGACAAAAGATTTGTCGGCGTCTAGACAATGCATCAATAGCACACGTTTCTGATGGAAAACATGTCCATAAAAACCGTTGGAAAAGTGAATTTTTGATGCTGAATTATACTTCAAAATTTATCAAAATTTAGGATTCGTGCGACGAATCTCTGTACCGTTGAGACAGATTCGAATATTTGCTTAGTGTAAAGATATAAACATAATCAAATACAGTTCAAAATATTTCCTTTCCTAAGTAATATCCCCTGTCTCATTTTCCAGAATTACCTTGATGGGCGCTTCTCAAGGCTGCGTTGTGTCACCGAGTGGCTTTGTATCTGTTATGTCAGACAGACTGATTTTGAACATTGAGGCACAGCTATTTGCCGGAGATGCTATGTACATGCAGACCGGAAAAGCTGGTGCGAATTTCACATGCACAGAAAAGGTGAGAGAAAATGTCTTATCCACGTAGAATAAATGGAGAGCCTACCTACCTACCTTCAAAATTGATAATTAAAATCAGTCATTGAATTTTGATATAAAGTGTGCATTGTACTTCTAAATAAGCTGTCTGTATAATTTAAAGACACCCTATAATTCGCCCAGCCACTCAGAATCGCATACTGATCAGTGTTTGCAAGACGATTAGCATTGTGAGCAAATGCCGCTCACAGATGCAAAGAATATACCATGATTTAAATGGAAGCTTTTAAATACAGAACGATTGCATACTGGGCTACCGCATATTTTTGTCATGTGTTGTATTTTTCATCAATACTCCATGAAAAATAAAACTGCAACATTAACGAATTTTCTGTTACATAGTCAAAACTTTTCTACTCCAGAAACTTAGCAAGATCTATTCATGCGTTAAGGCATTCATCAAAAAAAATGTCATGATATTTGATTGAAACTGAAACACCCATTATCAGGCTTTGAGCAAACACTTTTCTTTCCAAATTCTTTTCGAGTGTTTTTACTGGAATTTCTAGAAAAAAGCATTTATAATTTAGTTGTGGACAATGTCTCTCAGCCACTCATTCCTATAAAGTCATATTCTAAATTCTCCGCTCGGTCGGACAGCACTTCAACGTCATTACTCCCCATCGGGGCTTGCACCAGAGTTGGAGCCTTCACTGGTATACCTGTACCGGTCAGATTTTTGCACCGGCTTTACTGTTTTTGTTTTTGCACTTAATGTTTACTTTTCAAATCATAAATTTGCACGCGCATGTGGACACACGCATGTGTATGGATATGTTGGCTGCATGAATGTGTATTCATTTATACAAAAGCAGTTATACGATGCAGCTGAGAAGCGTAGCCTATACATTAATTGACATGGAGAGAGACAGAGGGAAGTGTGAAAAGAATCACTACTTATCTACTCAAGATATCACTGCATCGTTGATGTTTTGCTTTATCCTGAGAACGCAGTAAAAAGTTAGATATTGAAAATCCGACCTTATTTGACCGTTTGAGTCGATCCACAGCTAACGATGCGTAGATAACAGCGAATCAGATATGATCAGATGAAATAATAAGCGTGTACGCAATAGTTTAGAATTTGTCGCTGAGTCTAATCAAGGGTGTGACATGCACTCTTACTTAGAAGCAGTAAGGAAACTTTTGCTTTGATGTAGCGGTGTCGCCGCACAGTCGCGTAAGGACAATCACGAGGACAGCTTTCGAGCAAATGGCATTGTTCGGTGATGGATAATACACTGTGAAGCTGATTGAATTAATGATGCTTCTACGAATAATTTATATCAATAACAATAATTACTCCACATAGGATTCTATCCAATATAAAGTACACCGCGTACCTTATGATCAAATCCACAAATGTCCACGTGTGTGAAGTCAGCACCGCCATCTTGAAAATGGAATGTGCCACTCAAATAAACCTAACAGATCGATGCATTTGGTGTGTGCCAGCATGTGCCACCCATTATTTTGAAAGAATTCCCCCTAGTTTAGGAAAAATTGCTGCTCGAAAGTTCGACATGGCGGTGATGTGAAGTTAGCACCGCCACTAAAATTTTTTTCCAAAATACACAATCAAAACATACGAAACACGGACAACAGATAGAAGACCATGAAAAACATTGTGCCAGCAAGTTTCAGCACCTAAATCCCCGTACTTGCTGAGAAATTAGTCCCCGAAACCACAAAATGGCGGTGATGTGAAGTTAGCACCGCCACTGAAGTCTTTTTTTAAAATACGCAAATAAAACACGCGAAACAAGTACAACTGAGAGATGACCATCAAAAACATTGTGCCAGCAAGTTTCTTCTCCTAAGACGCCGTACTTGCGGAGAAATTAGTCCCCGAAAGCTCAATGTGCTGGCGGTGATATGAAGTTAGCACCGCCATCTTGAAAAATGCATGTGCCAGTCGAACCAACGATCAGAATCGATCTAGATGGAGTGTGCCAGCATGTGCCACTCGTTTATTTCAAGGCTATCCCACCAGATCCGGTGGAAAACCAACCTGAAAGCTCAATGGCGGTGATGTAAACCAATGCAAGAAAGCCGCAAGACATGTTTTAAATGCGAACCTGAAAGAGACTTTTGACAAAGGAAGATCTTGTTTACATTTACAAACGTTTTGTCTTTCCAATCTTGGAATGTTGTAACCCTTTATTCACTGGTTTAACCAACAAAAATCCTGAGCAATTGGAGAAGATTCAAATGCGATATCATCACATAATATGTAGTGTTCATTGTGATTGCGGAGAAGTTCCGTCCCTTGCCTCAAGAAAAATAATCACTAAGATTATTTTCGGCCATGTCCGACGCCAACCATGCTCTTCATATATTGCTTCCTCCAACGCTGCGATTTTCTGGACATAATGAGATGTCCTTTTGTAAAACACAAAGAAGATTTAATTCATGAACACATTGTACAAGAATTCTTTGACTTAGTAAGCGATTTGAGCGATCGTCAACCCCTGAGAATATTTTGCTTTGAATATCGAATGTGTACATATTATCTTAACTTTAAAATTTATCGATGTATCGTCTCGTAATTGGAACGATTCTCGTTATAAATGTCTCAAAACACCTTCTGTACCGTCTGATTTTCAATCTCATAATAAACGAGTAAAATTATTATTATTATGTAACTACATCTACTTGTCCAGCATTGATATAAGAGTAAAAAAATCTCTTTAAACCGAAGGCCTTCTGAAATAAAGTATAGAAAATGCTTAGTGTTTGAAATGCATGCTTCAAATTACTTGTAGGCTTTGGTATGCGAGACGATGTTATACACAGATAATTTTCACACACAAATCAAACCACTTCGTTCTGCATTTCAGACATAAACAGTTGATCAACAAAAATTAAACACCCGATATGCGTTTGGACTGAACGAAACCAGCTCATGCAATGAGTCCGTTTTGATAAGTCAGGAGATAAATAAAAGCCAAATAATTCCAAACCGTAGGTTTGACTGGCACATGCATTTTTTAAGATGGCGGTGCTAACTTCACATCACCGCCATTGAGCTTTCAGGTTGGTTTTCCACCGGATCTGGTGGGATAGCCTTGAAATAAACGAGTGGCACATGCTGGCACACTCCATCTAGATCGATTCTGATCGTTGGTTCGACTGGCACATGCATTTTTCAAGATGGCGGTGCTAACTTCATATCACCGCCAGCACATTGAGCTTTCGGGGACTAATTTCTCCGCAAGTACGGCGTCTTAGGAGAAGAAACTTGCTGGCACAATGTTTTTGATGGTCATCTCTCAGTTGTACTTGTCTCGCGTGTTTTATTTGCGTATTTTAAAAAAAGACTTCAGTGGCGGTGCTAACTTCACATCACCGCCATTTTGTGGTTTCGGGGACTAATTTCTCAGCAAGTACGGGGATTTAGGTGCTGAAACTTGCTGGCACAATGTTTTTCATGGTCTTCTATCTGTTGTGCGTGTTTCGTATGTTTTGATTGTGTATTTTGGAAAAAAATTTTAGTGGCGGTGCCAACTTCACATCACCGCCATGTCGAACTTTCGAGCAGCAATTTTTCCTAAACTAGGGGGAATTCTTTCAAAATAATGGGTGGCACATGCTGGCACACACCAAATGCATCGATCTGTTAGGTTTATTTGAGTGGCACATTCCATTTTCAAGATGGCGGTGCTGACTTCACACACGTGGACATTTGTGGATTTGATCATAAGGTACGCGGTGTACTCTATATTGGATAGAATCCTATGTGGAGTAATTATTGTTATTGATATAAATTATTCGTAGAAGCATCATTAAATCTGTACCGGTTCCAACGCTGACTTGGACGGTGTAGAAAGAGTCAGACTTCAGATGGAGCGTTGAGATACTTTCAAACACAAATTCCTTTCCTACCGATTTCAAATGACACCTTCGGGTCTCGACTTCTGGACCATTATACTACACACTTTACCAAGGTGTCACAGCGACCGAAAGGTCAAAGAAAACCCGACACAAAATATTGTCGATTTCCACATGCTATGAATAAGTTAGCGAGTCGAAATTTCACTAACTTGCTAATTGCAAATTTCAAATTCACTCGGTCATGGCTGCAACTTTGAATAGAGAGTTGTGTCGATGTCGAGAGATGTGAACTAGGCCTACTGATGATTCCTGATATTGGATGAAATAGCAACTATTTCAGGTCTGTTCCCATTTTTCAACTGGGGATGCAACTCAATGCTTAATTATTCTATTTGCAATAACTTTTGTTGATACAATTTCACTTGAAAAGGTTCTGAGACATCAGATAGCCCTAATATGCAAATTGATGCGATTCTGATGGTCCATGTAATTAGGGTAATGTAATCTACACATTTCATGAAGGTTAAGATTTTAGCGGGCAAAAGAAGCAAACTGTTCATTTGAAGACAATAATTAGAACAGTCAGCTTTTGTCCTAAAATTTCCCCTGGGTTTTGAAATTGTATCCTCTATGATTTTGATAGACAGATTTTCAGATTCATTGAACTGACCATATTTTCTCCAAGTCTGTGACCTCCATGACTTATCGGTATTGTCGGCTAAAATCATCAGTTCACATTTCAGACTTGTAACTTGTAATAAAAACTTACTTCTGGAGCTACTTAATCCTCATCAGGTTTTTCCTGTGTCAAAAGGTATTTACTTTTGTATATGGAATGCTGTGAATATAACTTGTCTCTTGGCAGTCTTTCTATCTGCTGAGTAGTCCGAAGGAAAGTCACTCAATCACTCTCACTCAAACCGTGAACGTGGATGTTCGTTGGGGTGATACGGTGGATGCAGCAACCAATACTCTCCAGCCTGACCGGTGGTAGCAGCTGACAAACCGGTCGCTTCGTCCATTTAGTCCGGGAGCTAGAGTGAAGCTATGCAGGGAACGAGGTAGTACATAAAACTTTCACATAGCATAATACACCTCTAACCTATTGCAAAACTTCGCGTCTGCCGGATCAGATCATTTGCTTTTCAGAAATAGAGAGGATAACACAATCCTATGTATGTATTTCCAGTGGTAAAATTGTGACATTTAAGGTGTTGACTCCATTTTTTCGAATTTTTGCTCATAAAAGTTACACAAATTGTTATTTTGTTGGACTGGTTATTATAGAAATCATCTACAGATCATGATCTTTCAAATGAGTTATCATTCAGTGACAGAGGATGAAGTAAAGTGTACAAACAGGCACTTTTCGTTAAAGTATATCAACAATTTTCCTGAAATTTCTATGTTAAAATTTGCAGTTATACCAACGAAAAGTGCCTGTTTGTACACTTTACTTCATCCTCTGTCACTGAATGATAACTCATTTGAAAGATCATGATCTGTAGATGATTTCTATAATAACCAGTTCAACAAAATACCAATTTGTGTAACTTTTATGAGCAAAAATTCGAAAAAATGGAGTCAACACCTTAAATGTCACAATTTTACCACTGGAAATACATAGGATTGTGTTATCCTCTCTATTTCTGAAAAGCAAATGATCTGATCCGGCAGACGCGAAGTTTTGCAGTAGGTTAGAGGTGTACTATGCTATGTGAAAGTTTTATGTACTACCTCGTTCCCTGCATAGCTTCACTCTAGCTCCCGGACTAATTCTCTCACGTTCTCTATCCAAGATTTCCTCGGTCTTCCTCTTTGTTGTTACCCTTCTACGGTTCCTTGTAGGATGGTCATCGACAAGGAGTCATGGTGACAAGCATATCCAAACCAGGCGAGTTTTCTTCGTTTCCTCATACATTCGTTTGTTTTCCGGTCTATGTGCGATATTCCTGAAAGTTTCGTGAAGCATTTGTGTTCGAAAGCGTCTATTTTTCTTTCTAGAGCTGCTGTGAGTGTCCAGGTCCCACATCCTTATAATAGAATGGAGACTACCAAGGAGTCGTAGAGTCTCCATTTGACTGGGAAGCTAATAGATTTGCTTTCCCAGATGACGCTTAGCCTTGTAGTGGCAGATGTTGAGAATAATTCTTCTTTTCACCTCCTTAATCGATTTAACATCAGTTGCAAACTGTGATGATAGATATATGTATATGTGACTACATGACAAACACTACGTTCTTTGCGGATGCTAAGGAATTTTGTAAAATGTTTGCTTTCTTAAAAAAAAGTGGCAGAGATCTTAAGTTCTTTTTAGTGAATCAATGTTGCCATAATATTTTCTTCTTTCACATTATGGTATTCACTTTTCTTTATTTCTCCTGTTACTTCGTTGCAATCGATCAATTTCTATATGCCAATCTCAATATATTTCTTTCTATTGGTAAAACGTGACTCAATAAAAGGCTATCATAAAAATGTTGTGTCGCAATTCAATCGATTCTCAAGCCTTCTAATCGTGTTTCACATTAACGTGCCATACATAATTCTTTTTACAGCAGCATTAGAAGAAATATTTCAAAGAGTAGGCATCAGCGAAGGAATCAGCATAAACGGAGAAAACTAAACAAGCAAACTAAACAACTCAGATTTGCTGATGACATAATACTATTGTCGAACACAGAAGAAGACCTGCAGAGAATCATAACATCATTAAACGAAGAAGGAAAGAAAGATGGTATGAAAATGTACAAGAAGAAAACGTTATGTGCAATGAAATAACAAAGCGAACAACGTGACAAGGAATTCAAATTGATGGAGAAATGCTAGAAGTAAATGAATACCAATGTCTTTGAGGATGGCTAACAGCAAATAACGAAATTGGCAGAGAGATAGATGACAGAATAAACACTGGTTGGAGAATGTTCGGACAGTACAGCAAACTACTCAAACACAGGAACATCTCAATATGCTTGAAACGAAGGCTGTTTGATACGGTCATGCTGCCATCAATAACGTGTGGTGCAGAAACTTGGGGACTGACAAAACGACAAGACTGGAAACTGGCTATGGCACAATGAAGTATGGAAAGAGCAATACTAAACATCACGGGGAATGACAAAATACGGAACGAGAACATCAGAGAAAGAACGAGAATCATTGACATAACGAGTAAAATCAGAGCGATGAAGGGAGACTGGGCAGGACATCTAGCCAGAATGAACAACAACAAATGGGCTAAGAAAACAACGGAATGGACGCCGCTAGAAAGACCAAGGCGAACAGGAAGACCAAGGAGAAGATGGAGAGACGATATTGAGGAAAAGATCGGAATCAACTGGATTCAGAAAGCGCAAGATTGAAGAAGCTGGAGGAAGGAGTGGAGGTCATCTGCTTGCAGTGGCACGAAAGTTCGATGATGATCATGACATAATTTGAGAGCTCTCATCCTCAGCCTTCAAATATGTTATGATAAACTTGCATCCGCTGTTGCTGCAACAGTGGCCAAAATGTCAAAATCGTTCAATTTACAAATCATGATTATTCAGTAAGAAAAGAAGTGAGTGTGCTAATCAGTCAGTCATGAGGAGAACGAAACTTTTCTGAACTATGTTTCGGGTTATTGTGATCAAAATCGATGTACTAGGTAAGAAATATTGATATCGCAAACTTTCCAAAAAATCAAAAAATCGTGACTTTAATGACTGATGCTTTGTACTTAAGTGATCATGAGAAAACTTTTGAAAGAACTTTGAGAAAGAATTATCGAACTGATTTGAAAAGGATATACACATTCCTACTCCATGCATCTTTGCATCGCAGCGATTCGGAAGACACGAAACCCTAATGAACAACCTTGATGAGAAAGTGAAAAGATATGGGATTTTCGTATTCATGGCATTTTCAGTCTTTAAAGTCACGACTCACAAGCTTTGAATAAATTTGCAATATTACTGCTTCCCTCCTAGTGCACCGATTTCAAAAAGCAGCATCTCAAAAGAGAGCTTAGAAGATGCTCGCTCTCGTCGTGCATGACTGATCATCATACGCATGCGCTTCCTTTTTGAAAAATTTGGGATAAACAAAACGGATACAAATTCATCTTTGCGCTGCGAATGTAGGTTCTAAAATGATGTATGGCTCATTGATGTGCGACACAATTGGAGGACGTAAGAATCGATTAAATTGGACATTATTGAAAGTGGTTCGTTCTTTATGATCAACTTTATTCACATTTTTGTCGTCTGATATCTCTTTTATGGAATGTTTTTCTAGCATTGTGAATTTTGAGGTGAAATGTTCAAGTCTTCTATGCCTGACGATTATCCTCTGATGACGATCGAAATTAATTGTGAATTGTAAAAGAATACAGCCTACAATTTTGACTCATTTCGAATTATAACTTCATCTTTAGACAAAGTTAACAATTAACTTTTATCTTGTGATAATATAACGGAAGGACAAGAGAAGGAAATTGTTAGGTACCTGTGTGGATGTTCGTTGGATGTATGTATCATTGCATACCTGTATATACAACTTGCAGGTGTAATTAGGCTGTCTATCAAATGCGTTAATGGACAGAAAACACAATTGTAATGAACGAAGATCAACCCTTGCTGTATGCGCTAGAATAGCTCCTTCTTTCCCTGCTCAAGTTGTTGGAAGATTTTCGAAACCTCTGCGATTCAACAATTTGCCAAACCTAAATCTAAGATTCTGGTTGCAGGAGCAGAATGCTACCATGTGAAATTAGATGACGTCTCTACATTGTTTTAACCGCTTTAAGATAACAACTTTTGATGAAGGCTGATGAAAATGAATGCGACACATTTTCCTTAAGTTTGCAATTTCCAGTAAGAAATTATTTCCATGTACATGCGACATACTGTATATCTGGAATTAAATTAAAGATCCAATTCACATTACTCGTTGTAACTGGGATTTGTGTACTTTGATTTGTTGAAATTGGAACTGAACTTGGCAAAGGAAATGATAATAATATTTTGTTTTCACAATTTGTGGTGTCTCCATTCAGAAAATTATTTGCTAAAATGATTATACAAACAAAGAAACTGATTTTAAGAATGTCATCAACTTGTGACAACCTAGCACATGCAGCTTAAAAATCGTTGTACTAGTAATTAATGCCATTTTGATGTAGAGCTAGCTATATGTAACTCCCTTTCAATCTCTAAACTCTTTTATTACAGCATTTTCCCGAAATATAGAAGTTATCAATTAAACTTTCTTCGGACAAAATTCCATGTCTTTACCGACCACTTTCCTCATCAAACGATATATCTCGAAGAAGGAGAGATGACAATTAATCTACAATGCTTTCAGCTATAAATGATTTATAACGAGCTGTCACACATTATTTCCTTTCCATTATGTCTGATAACCTGTATTTCACGTTGATGATATCCATTTTATATTTTGCATGGAAAGAATAATAAATTTCGCCTGTTTCCTACTTTTTCATCTCACCTCGTCAGTGATACGAAGGTATTCATCATGAAGAGGCTTCTTCACTGTGTATTTTTTGGCTTTGTAACATAATATATTATGACGATGTTCTACTGGCTTTTATCTTGAGAATGTAAGAATACAGTAATTGCTATCTTCTCTATAGTCACAGTTCCAGCAGACATTTACGAAATATCTTACGTATAGTTAGAAAAATAGACTACTATCAGTCGCGTAGCCAGGATTTTATTTCCGGGGGTACAATAAATGTAGCTTAATTAATATAAGCCTATACTTAACAATTTCTTAAATCAGAAGAAGCCCTAATATTCATTCATATCTGATTTGATAATGATCTGATTTTGTCTTTCATTGATCATTCATAATACAAGATTAACATAAAATCATACAGTATATACAAGATTATCGATGACAGCCACAAGCGGAGAATGAAGTCTAGGCTCGAATAATATTGAATTAATATAAGTGGCTCATAATTCAATACATGTGTAATTGGAAGCAAAAGCGAAATGCAACAGGCGTATATATACTCAGTCATGAATGGCCTCTACTTGTGGATGTCGCAAAATCGTGTCATGTCCTGGCTACAAGCCATATCGAGACGTCCGTGACATAGTATCGGCGCCCCATTGGCTACGCCACTGACCAATATGTCCATTTTCCTGACTATACTTAAGATATTTCATATCTGCTTAAATATGACTAGAGAACAGAACAATTACTGCATTCGCATTACTGCCGTGATACTTTGGTTCAAATCTTGGCCGAGTCAAATCCAGTATTAAAAATAGGTCTTTTCGTCATTCTTGAAAGAACTCACAGCACAAGAAGAATCAAAGTTGGATGAATTGCAAATGGAGCATAGGGAAAGTAGGCCCTTTCTTAGCGTGCTGCCGAGTTAGTCAATTTATTGCTACTTACCAGCTAGCTCGAAGAAAGTATCTGATACTGAAACATTTGAATTTATTATTTGTAATGTAATTGCAATTTTCGTGAATAAATTGGTTTCAATGGTAAGAAATTTGCGCGACTTCTGAACTCACATGTTACTTATGCCATACTTACAATTGTCAGTATAATTTTAAATTTTTGTCAGCTGAAGTAGATAAACTCAGATAAACTCTTTATTGACTAAGGCCACCTCCACAATAGGCAACACGTACTCGTTGCCTAGAAAACAATTGCAATTATCCAAAGATTTTCAAGTATTATTCAAGACATTCATCTCCGCCTTTCTGACCTTGGATGAATGCACAGTATAGGATATCTGTTTCCCAGCACTAATGTGGAAGCAGTTCCGAATGTCTGTCAATAGGTCTATATCATGCTCATCAAATGTTAGGATATACATTAGGGTTTGATAAAACGTGGATTGTTCAAAATGCATGTTGAGATGCACACGGTTGTATGTAGCCATGTTAAAAGCGCCTTTAAAGATCGTGGTAAGAGATACAATTTTAAAAAGTTTGAAACTCAGTTGCCGTTTACGACGGAAAGGCAATGAAAGCGATGAAATTTCTTGATTATCAAATGTGGCGAGGCCTTTTGAACGTCCACGAGGTCAACGTCAAAGTCACAGTAAGGTCACGGGGGAGGGGAAATATCGGATGCGAACAGCTAAGGCAGCAATTAAAAGGAAAATGAACTAAAAGTGGACAACCGAACTAAGACAAGTTACGATAAAAGCCAGGATGCTTGGAAATCAAAGAACGCAGTTGAAAAGCAGATATCAACTCATTAGAGAGGAACACTGAATCCTTTCTCAGCTAAGATGTGGCGAATCTAAGTGCCTAGGAAAATTTCCCGAAGATTAAAGAAAGAGGTGAAGGAAGAGTGCAATGCGTGGAAGATCCGGTATGCCAGGAGAAGCCACAGTGTCACCGACAGTGAAGACCTCAATAAACCGGACAAATTCAAAGATATTGTAGATTTCGTCCGCGAAATCGTAGACTTATGAGCTTCTGATCAACATGTACTTTGTGCTTGCCATGAACGTTATCCAGATGCGGGAAACAAAAAAATCACAGCAATAGAGAAAGCAGAAAGTTGGATTGTATGGTCAAGACTATGTTGATTGATGATGTGATGAAAGCGATACAAGTTGCCAGAAGTGTGGCTTTATTGAACACAAACGACTTACATGAGAGCGAACAATGAATCAGCAGATCAGCAGTATACAAAGGTCGTGCGCAGTGACTGCCACCGCACACGATCGATGAAACACAATGACGTAATATCACGACAGATAGGTCTGATAAAAAAATAGGTCTGACAGTGACCATTGTGGGCCAGAGATTGGTGCTTATTCTCATAACAGTGATTATAAAGCATTCAGTATGGAGAGAGATCAAAATCTGATCAATAGGAGTTTGGGAATAGCTAAAATTTATTGATGTTATTTTCATAGTTATCATTTGATCGTTAACACTTAATTTCTATCACATTTTTATCTTCAGGTTTAAAGGAAAATCTTAGACAGGAAGCTGGGAGGAAATCAGATTCATACTTACAGCTTTTTGAACAAAATGAATCATATCATATACATGCATGTACATTCTGTAGTTTTGTCTGTAGGTATCGGTGAATGAATTGACCAAAAATTCATACTTTTAAGTCTGATGAACACAACTGACCAGACACAACCTGAATGCTCTGCCGATTTAAAGTATTAAACACAACCCTTCACATGATACAAAGTTTTTTGCAATTGAGCATCTTCATCATGAAAAATCACGTGAGATCTTCTTTTTTTTAGTAGCAATGATTTGGTAAAACTTATTGGTACTGCATCTTTTTGTACATTCAACGGATCTTGAAATTTTTGCGTCATGATGAAGTTGAATGATAGCTCATAACTATGTGTCAATTTTTACTAAAAAGTTTTGTCGTCTTTATATTGAAATCCTGCACCACGGGAAAATGCTAAATTTTCTTTCGTGGGGCCTACTGACCACAACTAACCACTTCAGAAGGTAAAATGCATGCCACAATAATTTGTGGAACATAAGGTTTCATGTGGTATATCGTTTATTAAAATTGAAGCAGGATTTCCAAACGAAAAGTACATTTGAAAATGGGTTGACTTTTTTGTGCAATTATTTATGAAACGGTCTGTATATAAGCAATCAGAACCTTAGAAAAGACATTTTCGTACGAAATCAAAATCACTGATGTCATCAAAAGGTTGTAAATTTCCACTTCTCATTTCAATGAAGCGATAAAGAAAGCTTTCTTCTACAATAGGAAGCTAAAACTGATTGATCTATTCAAGATAGTCTCTGAAGGAAACTGATGAATTCATGAAACCTCTAGTCTTTGAGCCATCCAAAGATTTCAAGTACAAGTGATGCCGAGAAAATTGACATTGGATTAAATTAGATAAACGATGGATAGAATTGCCATGCAAAAGATGTATAAGCCAGGGGGCGTGAGGTGGGTTCGCAAGTTGGATATTCACTACTTTTTCCAAGGTGCTATTTCGAAGCATCCTCTCTCAAAGCTGCATTCAAAAAATTCACGGTGCACGCACGGGAATTAACGGTAACGGCAATCTGCTTGTCAAGATTCGTAGTGATTTCCATTATCGTGTCAGTACTTGCTTTGAACTCGGCAGACAGCATTTCGAATATTTATAGAGATATTTTCATGTTTCGATTCTTCTTAATACAAGAAATTTGTCCTTTTTAAAGTACATGTAATTTTTAATTTTATAATCATATATGGATCTTAGCCATTAAGATATTTAAGGTTCCATATGGTGCGTCACTTCTGGCCCACCCTGCATGTAACTTATTGGCATAAAACTAGTCTCAAATGAAAGGAAATGGTCGACTTTATATCTGTTCGTAATACATTATTGGGCCTTGAAATCACTCATTTTGGATATATAGCCCATTTTTATAATCATGGCGACCATTTTGAAAGATGACGTCATAATTTGGCAATAGTTCACAGATGATTTCGGTGACTGACATACATGATATCTGTGACATGTATACTTTCCAAAAATACAGGTGCTTCAGGGCTCGCATTTTTTTTCGTTTGATGGTCTTTCCCGCCGGGTGTGAGGGGCGTGAAGTGGGTTCGCAAGTTGGATATTCACTACTTTTTCCAAGGTGCTATTTTGAAGCATCTTCTCTCAAAGCTGCATTCATACAGGTCAAAAAATCCATTCATCAATAGCAAGTCAGAAAAAACTCACAAAAGTTTTGGCCGATAGTTTCTTAAAATTTAGAAGACGGGCCTTCGGCGTCCAGCGCCTTCAAACGGTCGATAGTAACGTTGTCATTGACCGTTTGAAGGCGCTGGACGCCGAAGGCCCGTCTGATTTTTAACTTTTAATTTTTAAGAAACAATCGACCAAAACTTTGGGGAGTTTTTTCTAACTTGCTATTGATGATAAAATGATCTCCCGTCGACTGGTCAACTATGTGAAAAAATCCATTTTTTCTTTGAGGAAATGTTTAAATTGTGCCAATAGAATTGAATGCATAGCACATTCACAATTGTAAAGTTAGTTAAAAACATGGTTAAAAAGCTTTGTCTACTGCAGTGCATGCCTGTCAAGGTATGTAAAACCGAATGTGTGTGCTTTTATTTTTGATAAATTTGGTTGTGATTTGTAGAAATTATAGTTAAGGCTATTCACTTGTTTCGCAATGATTATTTGTGTTACAATCCTCAAAGCAATGTCAAGCAATTGTTTGGCCATATTTGATGAGACAATCATTTGTTTTACACTATCACTTTAATGCAAAATATAGTTTCGGACAAGTAAATTTTCTTGCTTTGTATTACACATACCTATAAAGCTATTACGCAAAAACAATCAAATTCGAGTGAATTGAATATCTTAGTTGACTTGGCCCTGACATATGGCTCTCCTCCATCTTCAATCAGCTTGCAATTTTCTGCATACATCTGCAAATCTTAGAATATAATTATACAGTCATATTTCAGTACTTACCGACGCACCATTGATGACCGCATCATGCCAAAACTTTTAATTTAAGAAGACCACGAGAAGTAAAGTAAAACTTCATTACCCAAATGATCTTATAATCATCGAAGATACATGGTGAATAAATGTCATTTTTGTGTTCTTTATTATGCTCCCATATTGTACCTTTAAATAAAATTCGATATTTCGACAGCATCACTTATTGATGCGGGTGAAAGTTATTGAATTGCGGGTGTGCATGAGAAGCCTCCTGATTGCGGGTGTCATCCGCAAAATCCGGATGTTTAGAGCAAAATATTTCAAAGGAGCATTTTTTGTTTAAAATATTTATTGTTAACATCATGTGGCATGCATGCATAATAAAATGAAATATGGTGCAATATTATATTTTTTTGATCATCGCCATTTTAGGAGAAACTGAGAAGATTGGAATATTTGCAATGACGCTGATTCGACAAGGGCGTCACATGAAGCCCCAGAAATAGTTTAGAACTCTTGACAATCTACAGCGAATTCCACTTTTACCCGCTAAAAATTGCAGCAGTTTCAAGAGTGGGTTCATCATGTGGAGTAAAAATCACTTATTAGCATATCAAAAATCTAGGAAGTTCTGGTTAGTGAAAATTCTTGAATTTCCCTGTTGAAGTCGCGAGTATTTTGGAAATCCAATAACCGGTATTGAGATTCAGTACATATGTTTACTCCAATGATGTTGCAGAGTAGGCCACTAGAACAAAAAGCTTCCGCACCCTTGCATTGTAGTAACACACTCTGAGGTACCTTTAGGGTGTAAATGAATACAGAGGTATGTAACGAATCTCATAAGTCGATGTGTCTTTCGATAAGCAAATAAACAATTTTGCAACTGCTTTGCTATGAAGCCTCATATAATAGCATCGAATGGCTATCATATGAATTTTTCTCTACAGATCAACCCACCCTTGAAACTGCTGAAATTTGTGGTGGATTAAATTGCAGATTGCCTATGCTAAAATTGAATTAATCAGACCATTCTACCGATTGATCGGTGCGCTTTATGAGTGTGAGTTTGTGTCGATTACTTCCTCAAGTCATATCTTAGTGCTCTGCCCAAAACGCTTCACTAGATGCAACCGAATAAACTTCAGGAGTTGTCTCAACCACATTGTCAAGCACCTGGGGCAGCATTTGTGGAGCCCTGGGGCCTATTTCAATTTGAGGTATCTAACCTTAGGATTCTTAGAAATGACGTTAGTGCATTTCAAAGTTAAGGCTAGGTTCATTAAGATGACGCTAGGTCCCCTAAAACATCTGAGGTGGTGACTCAGCATCAAGAGAAACTTATATACGTCATTCGCTTATATTTGTGTTCATGATATTCGTAGATTTTCGTTTCCGACACTCATTTTGCAGAAAATGAAATCTTCTACAAGGGGTTATTTCAATGAAAGTTCGCAACCTTGCTACCTAAAGGTTAGGTACCTAACGTCATGGTCTCCTAAGGTGGATAAGCGTATTTCAATCTTAAGGGAGCATTATCTTAAGGTACCTAGCGAGCTCCCTTAAGGTATTTAACCAAATATCAAACAATTCAATGCCTCTGTCTGTCACCAGGCCAGATAGATATTTTACCTAACGTAATGAAATACACCATTAAAAGTAAGCCTCGAATTCATGAATGAATCTGGAGACGAATGACGTTCCATTTACTGCAGGATGTGTATTGGAAACAATAAGATTCATGTAAATAAAAACGGATGTTAATCTCAAAATGGTGATAAAGATCGAAAGATCGTCGTTGGTTCTCAAGATGGGTGGCATAAAGTTCTCGATGACAGGCAGTCCATCGACCACATTTGCAAGAGAAAATAAACTGTAGCTAAAGAAGCGTTTTAAGATAGTTAAATTATCGATGTTTATGAAATCCTACATACAAAAGGCCATGAAACGAAATGTAGGACACTTTCTTTTTACTTCTAGTTGATGTAGTACATGTAAATTGCGTCATACATTGCTTTCATGTGTGGTCTCGACTGACCACAACTAACCACTTGAGAAACTGAAATATTTGCCGAAATTATCTGTGAAACATAAGTTCTATATGGTATAAGGTTTGTCAAAATAGAACCACAACTTCAACTCGAGAACTTCATTCGAGAATGTATTTTCGTTGTGCAATTATTTTTGAAACGGTCTGCATATTCTTAATTGCCGCATTGTTTTCCTATATCACAAAGAAACCTACCTTGTACCATATAAAGACCAAATAGAGGTTAGGTCGCTGATTAGGTACCTACTAGATCTACCTTACTCTTTACCTTAAGTTTTGCCACCCAACATAAGATTGAAAGAGGCTAAGAAGCAAGTACTTTAAGATTTTTAGCTCTTTTCATGATGTGTTAGGTAAGATATCTATTTCAGGTGACAGCCAGAGACAATGAGTTGTTTGTTATTTGAATAGAGGCTTCAAATGTGCTGCTTTGAAGTTGTAATACGCTTATCCATAGAAATCCGACTTTTCGCTTTGTTTACTGACTAGAATAGACAGCAGCTGTTTGATGATGGAAATTTCAGCCGCTCGGCTGGGTGCCAACCGCTACATCTTTGAAAGAGTCAAATCACTGAAACATGCAACTGTTGTAAATTCCTGCCGCATGGCGATTTATTGTAAGTTATTTGTCAGAATGCTTTAATATGTAAAGAGAAATGATAATGGCCGTGTATATTTACGAAGTTCAGAGATAAGCTACCGGTGCCTTCCAATGGTCAACCACCAGAAGCCGCCATCGTATAGGTACCGTTGTCATGATAACGCATGTCCGTCCACGATGTTCTACTGTTTTCATCACAGAATTAGATTGTTTAATCGTTTCACTTTGCTAGAAGTGCAAACTGAATCAAAATAATGGCACATGCAGGAACTTAATAAGTGGGCAAAAAGAAATTTTCAATACCTTGCAGAGATAGGAAAAATAGTCGTGCGTCGCTTGCGGATTGCTCTGAATTCCTTCAAAATCCTCCGATCACTACGATTCCTTCACATTCGAAGAATTCAGATCATTGCGCAAAAGTTTTCTCGATAATGTTGGGCCCTCCGATCATTTTAAAAAATGTTAGCAGGCGCATGAAAAAACGTTCACAAACTTCTCTGTAGAACTTGACATCGACTGTGTCTCTTTGCTGTGTGATCCGGTTGATAACAGTCACTGAAACTTTGCACAATTTGGCGTGTTTAATGTTGAACTGGCTGCTCATTGTTCGATTGCTATGGTATTATGTCAGCAGATTGTGCCATTTCATTAACGTTACATGTTCGAATGTTTCCCTTCTAGTCAAACGGAAGAAGAGATGACCTGTCTAATTCTGTGGTTTTCATTGTCCATGGCCGTTCTAGTCATTTGTTATTACAGAGCATCGGATTTCTATGTGCTTATCCACCTTATCCAAGGGAGCATGACATTAGGTACCTAACCGTAAGGTAGTAAGGTTAGGGACCTTGAATTGAAATAGGCCCCTGATTTTGACGATTATTTTAACCGACTGAAAATGTAGTGAGCAGGTAGTCTTGACAATTTATCTTGTGTGGAGGAAGTCACAGAACTATCCGATCCATATATAAGTCATTATAATGGGAAAATATGGTGTCAAATGTCAACTGTACACGGTTGGAATGGAAAGAGTAGCTTAACTTATTGAAATAAAAGCAGAAGGTGTAGTCATAATCGGCTGTGAAATTGAGCAAATAGACCTTCAAACTACCAATAAATAAATCTAAGCTTTTCGATTTCAAATCGCAAATAAGGTATATCTGTAGCTACTCCGTAAAGCAGCCATTTGAAAACAAGAATTTAGATGCCATTTTGACACATACCCCTTCGACTATCAATGTGTGTATTGCTACATAAGTTTCACAATATCAACAGCACTAATTTTCACAATTCATAGAAATATGAATGCATGTAAATTGTTGAAATGTGCATGGGGGCTCGCTTTATGTTTATACGTGCTTTAAAAGTTAAAAGAACCGGTCAATACATTGATTATACTTCTGGTAATTGATGAATCCTATATGTTTGGTGGTTGTACTTTTATCAATAATGAGTTTCACCTTAGATCTTAAAGAATTTTTCAATGAACGAGATGGAGGAATTGAAATTAAGTTAACTTTAAGTCTTTGAAGTTAACGAAATCGATTATTTTTGGTAGATGAAACAGAAGCGAGATGAAAATCATTCTGAGAAGGAGCAGAACGAATATAGGTACTCTACAATAGGTATGTCCACTCGAAAATTAGTGAAACAGCTTTCTCCAAACAACGATCTCAAACGCATATACGAGATTTGGGAAAGAAATTATTGAAACCTTTTTCTCTTCATCATCAGTCATGCTACTTCAGATCTCCTTAGAGTTTTGAAGGTCCTTCTCTACAAGAAATTTGCGTTTCTGAATAAAGAAAAGTAAAAGGCGGACGTGCTTATCCAGTTATTAACTTCATTATCTTTCAGGAAATAATCAAGAAGTCGATTTCATTGACAATTCTTTACAATAGATCAATTATATGGAACTTTCCTGCATAAAACTCACATTCTCCAATTATCAGATTTTTGTTCTGTCCACCTCTATCTAATTTTTATTTTCAGAATCCAGAATTATGTAGATCTGACAAGTACAAAAAACTAGTTAGCAACGGTGAAATGACAATGATATCAAAGGTAAGGAAAAGAATTTCTTGATTAAAAATTACAATCTCTATTTATAGTTTATTAAATGCAAAATAAATGTTATTATCACACGGCTATCAATCGAGTCTAAGCATGGTTTCCATTGACATCGCTTGATTCATGTCGTGCTTCTCCTTCCTTATAGTGCTGTCTGTTTACAGACGTAGGAGAGCAATCATATACACTCCTGCATTTTTTCACTCTGCCTAGTCGGAGGATTCGCTCAACGTTTTTCTACAGAAGCTCATTCAGTTCGTTGAGGAAAGCACGTCTCTATCTTTTTGGCGCACCGATTGGTAATCCAATCATAGGACACATAAAAAGTCTTAGTATTCTTTATACAAAGAACTTACCTGATGAAGTCGGCTGGGCTACCATGAAAGGAGGCATGGCAGTGACAGTAGCTTCATTTTTTACCAACATGTACATGTATGTAGTGAAAAAAATTGTGATTTTATCACTTTCACATTTCTTTCTTGAATCTTTACCGACTATCTGATTAACGATGACATTCTTTGCACTAAGTGTTTTGTAATTAACATCCTACCAAACACACTCTTTGTGATCACCACACACACAGCTTTCTTACAATTTGGGATCATTCCATGTTCTTCAATCACTTCTTCATATTATAAACTGTCATGATCGTTTTCAACTCTTTTCCCTGATTGGCAGTGTTATCAATCATTTTTCGCATCTTCCAACAATTGAAAAGAGCGCTTTCATTGATTGCTTTATTTCCATATTAAAAATTCAAAAACGTTTGATGTCAATATGTTGAACAAACGCAAGAAGTGAAATGCATGTATTACGAGTTCTCATGACATGTTCAAACTTCATACAATTTTCATGACACTCATCCGTCATTCATTTCAATTTCCTAAAGAAGTCACTATGAAGACGAGGAGATGGCAGCTGCTTCCAGGCGACCTCGGAGAATCGAATTCACAATTCAATGCCTCTGGCTGTCAAAATGTCGAAAAGACATTTCTATACGCTTTGTTAATGGCAACACCATACGAAGACACGCACATCAATAAAATATACCTACTATCAATATGTTTTGACGCTTCCTGTATTTTTTACATTTTAAATATCGCTTTTATGTATCATTCGAATGCTTTTATCCCAATTTCAAGCATGTTTTGACTATTCAGTTTCTTAATACTTGGACACGCATGCTTTGCTACACCAAGTATAGCCTACTTAGGCACAATAACAAGTTTGAAATTAGTTGAGGCGACACTCCGTCTTGTTGAAATGTGATTCGCGATGATTCTTTTGCAGCAACGAGGGCCGATTGAATATCTTATATTTATCAATTCTGTTGTTTCAAGTTCACCGTGTTCTCAGTGTGATCACCTGTCATCATCAAAATAACAAGAGAAAACGTCTTCGGATACCATTTCCGAAAGGTATCCGAAGACGTTTTCTCTTGTTATTTTGATCATCAACCGGATACGTGGAGGCATGGTCTCAAGGCCACACTACAACCTGTCATCATCTTTGTGAATGCCATTCACTCTCATTGCATTCTATCCCTCAAACGAATCAATTGATTTGGAATAGCTTCATGAGCACTATTCACAAGCTAAGATATCGGCGACATATTTTATGCTGCACAAAAAGTCAAAAATTAAGTTGAGCCTAAGGATGAGAATACTTAAGTAGAGCAATTAGCAAGAAAAAGATGCAAGCAAGTGTGAATATTGTGAGACATCATACGATTTGCTATGATAATTGGAATACAAAAGCAGGGTGACATCTAACACTTGCGTCTTAATGAACCGCGTCTAATTGATCCGCGCAATGAATTCATTGTATCACTGAGCTGCGGATCACTTTATCAGTTAATGATACTTCCCGCTGTCTGTTGCAGAGACATCCCGTTGTTAACGCTCGGTACAATCGGTAATAGGCTAAGCTTCAGAGTGCAGCATTAGCATCTAGATATATCATGTAGAAGAAAAACTGTTATGGATTTAATTATTTTGTGAACATTACATGGCAAGTTGATTTGATTATTCTAGTAGCTAAATCTCATTCAACTATGGAGCAAGTGTAGAATTAACTGTCAACAATTCCTTTTTACTTCATTTATTTATGTCTCCTCTCTCTCTATTTGGCAGAATATCAGCTTCAACTAGAAATTACTTTTCAACTCGCTTTTGCTTGAAATTATATAGCGGTTCTTTTGTAATGAACGTAATCATAGTTCGATGAGTGATTGAACTAAAATTCCGAATCAGAAAGAAACAAATTATGAAATTCGGTTTTGAAGGCTAAACATGCAAAATATGGTGGTAAAATTCATAAATATGTGGACACAAGATCAACTTTTGTCATTTTCTTTCTTGCTGTCCGAACGCTTTATTGACGGTTCAACTTCATTTATATTCAAACAGGTGACATCTCTCAAGTGGAACTTAATCTGTGCGAAAAATTAGGTTATACGGCATTTACATCAGAAGATATCTCAAAATAAAGGCAGTAAAGATCGCAACTAGACCCGCTGTCAGAGTCCAGGCTGGTACCATTATGGTTATCGTTTGGATAACTTATCTTTTAATTCAGGGATCTGTAAACACAAATTTAATGCAGATTTGTCTATGGTTAGGGATGAATCATCGTGATTTCTATTATTATAATATCCATTTTGTGATTGCTCTCTCATGAAAGCAAATCGAATTTCAAGTCTCTAGATGAAAATTAAGATAACATGTTGCAAACCTGTTAGTCTGCTTCAGCTTACTCTTGCAGAAAATTTGAATTACAGCACAATCATTCTGGGTGTATAAGCGCTTTCATATTGAAGCAATTATGAAATGGATGCTGTAATGATAGAAATACATGATGATTTATCCTTACCATAGGTAAATTTGTATCAATTTGCATCTACATGTACCTTGGGAGTATCTCAAGGTCTCTTGGGATCTTATCTTTATAATTATGTTGATCTCTTCTTGGCATAAAAGGAGTTCAGATTCGTGACGGGTCTTCTTGCTAGAGAAGGCTGGAGAAATTTGGCCAGGTCAAACTTCTCTCTAGTACCACCAGGTATATCGACGACATTTGTATATTTAATTGCATGCACTAAGATCCTTCCTAAAACCTACCCAATGACATGCGTGAATTATTTGGACGTTATGATCAAGATCCAGGGTACTGGCCCTGACATCACGGAGGTCTACCACAAGGTCGATGAGTTCAGCTTCCAAGTGGTGCTACGGGGACTCGTACACTAAATCTATGACTCGGACTTTCTAAATGTGTAAAGTAAAATATCAGTGCTTTATGTATGTAATAATTTATGTTTAATTCTGATTCTGCATCTTGGAAAGTCCGAGAATGAGTAACCGAGTTAAGCCGGTTGTCCGATGTTACCGGAAAGCCCGAAAGTTGGTTGTTGTGTCAGGCGACAACCATGAAGCTCGACAACTGAGTCATCTATGCAGAAGGTGGCAAATTTCGTCGATTTTGGACGAAAGTAGTGTACTCGCCGAGCAGGTCTTCGTGTCGATTCTACATGCTCAGCAGATGTGTTTGCTACCCACTCTCAAGCTTCTGTCGCAGATATGCCTCTTTCCACGGAGAAAAAGTCTATCATTGGTGACATACTAACATTGCCAATAAAGCATCAATCAATCCCCTTCCTATACGTTATATATCCCGCGATGAGGTTGGGAAGCTTATACTTTGCTTAATTCGTGGCAAAGCACCTGGTCCAGATGGCGTCACGGTTGAACATCTACTAAATGGTTGGTGTGATGAACTATTGAAAACTCTTTCCAAACTGTTGTCTACTTGCTTAAGTCATGGCTCAATTCCAACAGACTTTCTAGGCAGTTCAGTGGCTCCATAACTAAAGTACTCAGGTCTTGATCCTTATGACATGGATAGTTATCGCCCAATCACTTTGACAACAACGTTCTCAAAATTGTTGGAACTAATGATATCGGATGAAATATATGATTCATTTAAGGCACATGACCGACAATTTGGATTTGTTGCAACACGTGGTACTAGCCATGCTTCGTTGCCTGCACTGGAAGCCATACAATGGCATTTAAGTCGCAATGCTCCAGTTTTTGCAGCAAACCTAGATGCACGGAAATTCTTCCCATCTATTTGGCATGCTGGTCTTTTCTATTGCCTCATTGACTACGTCACACCTCTTACCTGGATTTTACTTTGGCGTTGGTGTAATAACCTAGCATCGGTTGTTTTTTTTAAAGGAGAGTACTCTAAAGAATACACGACACGACTCATTGTGGTGCAAGACAGGGTGCCATTCTCTCTCCTTGCCTGGCTAACATTTATTTATACCCTCTATTGAATAAGGTAGCTGCCATCTATGAAGATACCAATTATATCATAGTTATACGAGTTAGAGTGAATTAGCATATGATTATCAGTCTACAAAGAGTACATTAAACGACAATGTACTCTCCTACGGCATTTAAATTGTAATATATCACAGATATCAGTCTTTACACTTTCTACAGCGTGTAAAGCCTGATATCGGTGATCTATCACATACTTGGAAGTCAGTTACAAGGAACGAAGCTTTCCTCTAATTTTGTCTATATTAGGAGTATTAGTCCGGAACCTACTGACACTTTCTTCCGAAATTCGTGCACAAATGGCTTGATAGCATGGATTATAAGATCTTGAAACGTTGAATACAAAAATCAAATTCTAAACTGTCACAGCCAGTCGTTTTCGATTATAGGTAAGGTTAAAGGATTCCCATTGGAATCCAATGGTAAAATTCAGGAGATATCTATGGATTGTAAAACACTTATCAATTTTCGTACATTTTCTTTTGCACAAAAGTGAGTCACATGTTTCAGTATTTGAAGTCTGAAAGCCTCTACAAAATGAATAAATTTCATGTTTTGACCCAATTTTTTGCCGATTTTGCTCATTTTGTAGAGGCTCTCAAACATCAAATACTGAATCATGTGACTCACTTCAACTTTCATATCGAAGTTAATGTTCTGATCTCAATTATGTTTCAAACTTCATGGCATTCTGATAAACAACTTCTTTTGTGCAAAAGAAAATGTACGAAAATTGATAAGTGTTTCACAATCCATAGATATCTCCTGAATTTTATCATTGGATTCCAATGGGAATCATTTAACCTTACCTATAATCGAAAACGACTGACTGTGACACTTCAGAATTTGATTTTTGTATTCAACGTTTCAAGATCTACAAATCCATGCTATCAAGCCATTTGTGCTCGAATTTCGGAAGAAAGTGTCAGTAGGTCCCCTCCTATGTTGTCAAATAGAATTTGCAATCACTATATATCTAATTCCTGTTCTTTTTTGGCATTTTCTTTTGCCAGAACTTTTAACACCAGAAAATATTTTACTGCTGTAGTCGCTGTACAGACATCAAAAAATTGAACTGAACATCTAATAAACAAGTGCATGGAGGCTTTGTCAAGTTTATGAAATTTGAAGTTAGATTTCGACAGATATGTTGCTAACTTAAGCGACTTTGGAACTTGTTTATCAGCAATGTCAAAAACTCTGAGATTTTCTTGTCAGTTACTCAAGATTAATATGTCTCCACTCATGACCTCGACGAACTCTCAGACACATCTCAATATCAAGTTTCCTTGTTTACAAAATCTCAATATCTTTCATTCCTTCGCTTTTGACAACTAATGCTCCTTTTCTATCCATCATCTGAATTGTGCATTGACAGACAATAGGCGATCTTTAAGCTTGACATTTTTTGTACCCAAATATGTTTCAAACGTGACTTTGATGCGATATGTACTCTTAGAATGAATGAAATTAGTTGCGTAGTAAGAATATCATTTAAAAGAAATGTCATAAAGAAAAGCTAACGACTAGAAACTACACAAAAGCATGATCGTCTCAAAACTGTATTTACCTGCATTTTCACGATTTCCTGTAATATCAATTTCCCTGATAATTACTCTTATCTGCCTTTACAACGCCATGTAAACGAGCTATCGCTACTAATCGGCCGCCAGCACAAGACTCGAACAAGGCCGGAGATGAGAAACGAACTGTAGATCCATTGCATGCAGATTGAAACTTTCGGCAAACTTTCGGATTGATGCATTCGAAAATGTGGTTCAATGTGACTACCTAAACTTTCATCGGAATGTTGTGTTTACCGATATCAACCTGCTTGTCAAATCTAGATGCGTTCAGTTTCACAAAGGTACATAAGCACATCGTTGCATGACCTGACGACATATCATGCAAAAGATTATGGCTCTGGACTTGGCACTTCTTACTTAATCAGAGAAAACACAGCAAAGTCACTATTACCGAAAAACGTCTGTCTCCTCTGTGGTGTTTTCTTTGATCCTGCCTAGCAAGAGGAGGGACTCCGCAGACGTGCAGATTTATGGCAGCCATAGGTGTACATCATTCGTTGGAAGTCTGCCTTTCGGCCTTCCTCCCTATATACACATGCCGACGACCGGACCGCAACTGTATCCTTTACAGAATGGTTGAGCTATGTTCAACAACGTGGGGGATTCCTCGCATCATTTGGCAAGCATTTTAGGAATCATTTATTATACCAGGCATCTTTGGTCATAGTTATCACGATTGGGAATGACAGGCACAGTAGTAGTATATAGTGTGACATCCGGCGCGACGCTTCGCTTCGCTTCGCTTCGCTTCGCTTGCGCCGGATGTCACACTTTTGCGGGTTTTTTCAAAATTTTCAAAAAATCAAAATTTTCAAAATTTAGGTAGACTTCAAATTTCACGTGGCCGAAGGCCGAAGGGCGAAAATTTAGGTAGTGACAAATTTTCAAAAAAATCAAAATTTCAAAAATTTAGGCGGTCTCAAAATATCACGTAATCGAAAATTTAGGCGGTCTCAAAATATCACGTGGACGAAAATTTAGGCGGTCTTAAAATATCACGTAATCTAAAAAATATCACGTGGTCGAAAAATATCACGTAGCCGAAGATCGAAAATGTAGCCGAAGGCCGAAAATGTAGGCAGATGAAAATCTAGGTAGCCCAAAAAATATCACGTTGTCCTAATATACCAGAAGATTGTATTCAAAATATTTCTTTAAAAATGGAAACCTCAACAGGGGAAGCCTCAGAAATGGAAGGAATAAAAGTGGAAGAAACCGCAAGAATATATCCTTCGTTATCATATGAACGTAGTTCTACTTTAATGAACATTGAAAAGATAAACATCGAAAAGATGAACAAAGAAAAACACAAAGATAGAGTTAGGTATATGAAAGATAAGGAATCTCAATTATTATTAAGATTAGAGCATTATAAAAAATTAAGAAAGAGATGGACTAAAGTTAAGAATGTAACACAAGGAATTGGCATATTCTTAACAATAAGTTTAGGTGCTTTAACAATTGTTATATCTTCAGGTGTTTTAGTAATTCCTGTTGTTGCTACAGCTTTAACAGGTACGGGTGTTTTTGCAACTTCACTTGTTACAATGTTAGATAAATCTTTAATAACTAAGAAACGAAAATCATTAAAAACTAAGCATTTACATATTAAAGAAGTTTATGACAAATTGCATTACTACTTTCAAAGAGTATGTGATGATAATGTTATTACGTTAGATGAGATTGAAAAATTTGATCAAATAGCTAATGAAGTAAATCAAATATCATTTCAATTACAGTCAGAAAAAGTTGATGATAAGAATAAACAGGATGGTAAAACTTTTAGTGATGGTAAAATTTCTAATGAAGAAAATGATAAAATTTTTTTAGAAGAGCTAAAATCTTTAAGCGAAAATTTAAGCAAAACTTTATTAAACAAAACTTAAAACGAGAAAACTTTAAACGAAAAGATGTCAGACAACAAAGCAATAAAAAAATAATTTGTTCAGTAAAATGTTTTTGTTGTATTCCAATGTTACCACAAAATTCAAATATTATATTTTAAAAATGGATAAAATTAAAGCTGATAATCAAAAAAGAATTAAACAATTAGAAGAGTTAATAAAACAAAAAAATATTATGAAAGAAAGTCATCTTCAGCATAGAATGATAAAAGCTGGTATTCAATCTGATATGTTTGAAAAAATGCAGCAAACCGAGCAAGTAAAAACTGATTTTGAAAAAACTATGGAACCATTTAAAATTCTTGAAAAAGAACTTACAAATAATGATAAACAAATTAATATAACAGATCCAGAACACAAAACTATATTAGATGACTATGGATTACTAGAATCAAACATTAATAAGAAATTACCAAAATCTATGCAATTTGAACATTCTATTTCATTTATAGAGGGAAAAACAATACCTAGATTTTATCTCGGACAAAAAGAAATATTTCCACAACCTTTTCGAGGTTTAATTTTTTCACCAGATAAATCTCCTTTTAGTTTAGATAGAAATTTTGTTGATCTTTTAAGAGGAGCAGATTTAAATAATTATGCTGTAGAAGATCTCATAAAATATAAAGCTATGTTAGATAGAGTTGGTGCAGTAAAATCTCTTAGACGTTATAAACAATTATAAAATTTATTATCAACGGGAGTTTAAGTAGGAAAAGGTTTATCTGAAAAACAGAAAACAGAAACAACTGTATTTTTGCCAGATAATCCACAAGAATTACTAAATAGGTTAAATATTTTAATATCGGCAATAAAAGAAGGACATAATTCTAGTTTCAATGAAATTCATGCTATATTGAAAAGACTGTTAGAAAAGAAGATTCTAAATGAAGAGGATTATAAAAGTATAACGGGACATCTGAGATGTCTTCCAGGGCTTCGCCCGTAGCTGAAATATGTTGTTGTTTTTAATTTTTTATAAAAAAAATATTTGATAAAAGATATTTATTCAAAATTTTAACTAAAAATTGTGTTCAGCATATTTAGACAAAATTAATAATCATTTAGAAAATCTAACAGAGATTTTGGGTTCATCAAAATTTAGTACGACGTTAAAAATTATAACAACTACTTCATGACACACTTGTAATTTACAACCCATTCTACATTTGGAACAAAATAAAAATTATCAAATTGCATTGACTAGTTTCTCCATATTTGACACTATTCAAAACGTTATCAAAGATGTGAATGATCAATTTAGATATTCTACTGATAAAGGCAAAACGTGGAAAATACTAACTTTTCTTCCTGGTTCTTACGAAGTTGAATCAATATCAAATGAAATTAAGAGACATTTAGGTATACCATTTAAAGATAAGAAACAATTACATTTTGCAGTTGAACCGGCAGTTAATAAATCTTCTCTTACTTTAGACGAAAATCATCAAGTTGATTTTAATCATGATAGATCATTGTCAAAGCTAATAGGATTTAATAAACAAACTTATAGTCAAGGTTATCATTTAGGTGAGAAGATTCCAAAAATAACTGAAATAAATTCAATTGTTGTACATTGTGACATTATTGAAGGAGGATATATAAATGGTAAATTGTCAAATTCGATATTCAGTTTTCCAGCTTTTACTGTACCCATTGGTTATAGACTAAATGTAATTCCACAAACATCAATATATTTCCCTATTACAAGAAAAACTATTAACAACATTAATGTTAGAGTCACTGATGAGAAAGGACAAGAAATAAATTTTGGAGGTGAAGAGATTATGATAGATCTTTTGGTTCGGGAGGTATGAACTCCCGTTCGGGAGGTATAAACTCCCGTTCGAGAGGTATAAACTCCCACGTGAAGCTAGAGAAGTTTAATTTTCTTCTTCTTCTTTTAAAATAAAAATAAAATTTTTTATTAAAAAATGAGTGAAGTACTACCATTAAATAAAAAAAACTTAAATTTAATCATCATCCAAATTTATCTAATAAAGTTTTGTCAGTTATTTGTGGAAGATGAGGATGTGGAAAAACGAATCTATTATTTAAAATTTTAACGACTCCAAATTTTTTGGATTATAACAATCTTATAATTTATACAACAACGGCAGAACAACCCGTCTATCAATTTTTAAAATATGGATTTGAAAATAATCTTAAAAAAACAGCAATTGCTTCATTATTCAAAGAATATGAAAATTCTGAAGATGAAGAAGAAATAAGTTCGTGGTGTGAAGAAGCAGCAAAAAATAATCAGTTAGTAGAATCTAATAAAAATAAGCATATAAAGATACAATTAATAGATGATAGTGGTAATATGCAAGATCCTAGTAAACTAGATAAAACAATGAAACATTGTGTAATTTTTGATGATTGTGTTAATGATAGAAATCAGTCAGTTCAGAGAAATTATTTCACAAGAGGTAGACATAATAACTGTAGTGTTTTTTATTTAACACAAAGTATGTATTCATTAGACGGAAGTGTTATTAGAAAGAATGCAAATATATTTATACTATTTGAAATAAATGCAAGAAACTTAAGTGATTTGTTAAGAGATTTATGTGTAAGAAATAAAGATGAATTTAAACAATCGTGTAACAATGCTTGGTCAAAAGATTATGGCTTCATTACAATTAATATTGATAAAAAAATTCATGATAGAGTTATCGAACAATTGTTCTCTGACTGAAAGTCGATAGAAGATTTGTTCTCTGACTAAGCTTCGCCCCGACTGAAAGTCGATAGAAAATATTTTTGGGGAGTGATCGAACGGAGTGATCAAACGGAGTGACCGAATAATTTTTTCTTATAAATTTTTTGTTAATAAAAATAAAAAAAATATGTTGGATGTTTACAAGATAGAACATGTACCAGTTTTAAAAGATTATCGTCATCCTACAAATCCTGTAAATTCGAAGAAAGAAGTTAGATTTTATTATCATCATAAATACGTAGCGCTCGTTACAGATTATAAAACAAAACATGGTAGTAAACCGTGTGTTAAAACAAAGGACTTTCCACTTTGTTTAAGAAGTTTCCGAGTATTTTTGGCGTATAATAATTTATGGTGGTTGGTTAAGAAAGAACATTTAACAACACATGAATTAGAAACATTACATCAATTACATATTCCTGTGTATATGTAAAAACGGAACCGAGGTTCTATGTAAAAATTCATTTTTTCTTTTAAAAAATATGAATCGTGAAATGTCTCTCGGACAAACGTCTAGGATTGATGAATTAATCAAGAAACAAACTGCTGAGTTTGATGCGCAAATTAAACATAGTAAACGTAGTAAACGTATTAAAAAACAGAAACGTACTAGGTAGTATTAGATGTAATACTAAAAAACAGAAAAGTGGAACAAAAGAAATATTAGAAACTCCTATTACTGATATCTTTTTTGATGATAGAATTAAGGATGAGCTTGGTGATGATTTATGTAATTTATTTAATCCAAATGAAATTAAATATGAAAATGTATCTTTTATTAATGTAGTAAATGATATGCGGAAACTTTTAGCAAATGGTAAAATTATTAATTTACTTGGAAAAGTTGTTAAAGATCAGGAAAATATAATTCAAAATTTTTACGTAACCTTCTATAATAAAAATTCATTTGAAACATGGTTTCCGAATCTGGATGAGAAATCCGATGCTAACGAATGGATTTTTACAGGTAATATTAAATATGAAGATTTTGGAATGAAGTTAGTACAAAGATCGCATAGAGGGGCAGGGATTAATATGAAATATAGAATCAAAGAATATTTCGGTGAATATTGTTATATTCCTTCTGAAGATTTTTGTTTTATTAAATGTTATAATGTTTTACGAGGTTTTAATGAAGAACAAGGAGAAATGATGAAAGAAATGTTTAATAATTTTTTATATAAAGAGAAAGCCACATCTAGAACAGGAGTAATGTCAAACTGCAAATTTTCTCAATTCAATAAATATTTTGGAGAATGTGTTCAATATTATAGTCCTGCCAATCGTCATTTAAATCCTAGAGGAATTGAAACGTTTCATAATTATGTTTATTACAATTATTTTCACGCAGGTTCAACAATTGGTCACTATTGTTTAATTGATAAATTTCATAAATTAAAAGCTATTAGAGAAATTGAAAATAATTTCAAACCCATATATAAAACAGTTACTGATGAAAATCTAACAACGCGTCCATATAAAATCATAACAAAGGAAAAAATTGACTATAGTTCAACATACGTGTATATTTGGGATCTCGAAACTTTTCCCGATCCTAACTGTTCAACAGCTCATCCTATTCCTTATGCTGTAGGAGCTATTAATTTTAATAAATTTATATGTTGTTTACCGAAACAAAGATTGAAAGAATTAGAAACACGTTTGTTAAGTGATATGATTAAAATTAAACTATCAAAAGATGAAGATGAAATTAAAAATCTTAAAAAACAGATTAATGAGTATAATAATTTAACTGAATTAGAATTTAATAAACTTCAAAATTGTGTGAAAATATTTACGAGAACTGAGGATGATGAATGTCCGATCGGGGGAAACCCAGAGGACGTATGTCCGATCCATCAATTATTTAAAACTCTTGGAAAATTTAATTATTCGAGAGTAACTTTAATAGCTCACAATTCATCAGGTTTTGATTCCTATTTTCCGATAAAAGCTAATTTTAAATTATCTAAACCGCCTCTTAAAACTTCAAGAGGAATATTGACTGCTTCATTAAAAAATCCTCATACAACTGAATGTGTTAGTAGATACATTCAAAAATCTTTTAGATTTAAAAACAATATGAAAAAAGATTCACCTTCAGGTAAATTAGCACTTCAAACTATTATAATGAAATGTAGTTATCAACATGTAAAAACAAGTCTTTCTAAATGGTGTGAGAATTTTAAAATTCCTATGAATGTGTGTAAATTAAATTATGAAATTGGAGACATAACACATGAAAATTATAAAGAAAAAGAAAATGAATGGAGACCATATTTAGTTAACGATATTCTTTCTTTAGCTTTTTGTATCTACAAATATAATAATGTTATGCGAGATTTATTTGGCGAAGATATAGCTACTAATTTGACATCCTCTGCTTTAACATTTAACGGTTGGATGAAAAGCGTACAAAACGACAATACAAATATTCATTCTCATATAGATTTATGGGCTAGAAATTATATTAGAAAATCTGTTAAAGGTGGAAGAGTTTCAGCAAATATAAGAAAATACAGATCGCCATTTTGTAGCATCTTGTTACCAATATTAAAACAGTATTTACCTGGTCGCTACGCTGGTGGGGCTTTGCCCCCTGGTCGCTACGCTGCTGGGGCTTTGTCCCTTGGAAGTAATTTAATAGATTTAATGAAACAGTATCGAGATTTAGGAGATAAAACTGAAATTTGTAAGAAAATTTCAAATCAACTACTTGAACAAAAACATGAATTTCTAATGGCTTTTGATGCCACATCTTTATATCCATCAGCTATGTATGATGAAAATTCAGAATACCCTAAAGCTGAATCCGCTAGAAAATTTCGTCAAGAAGAAGAACGGGAAATAGTATATAAATTTAATACTCAAACATTTAGACCTAAAACTGGAATATTTACAGTTGTGTTTCAATATCCCAATGATATGTTTTTTCAACCAGTTCCTATAAAAGATAAAGTTAAAAATCAAAATAATAATTCTCATGTAAAAGTAATCAGGTTTAGAAATGGTATATGTTATGATGTATTAACTTCTGTAGACATACAAAAAATTGTTAGATGTGGGGGAAAAATCTTACATATTACTGATGGTATAATTTATGAAAAAAATTATCAAGTTTCACCATTTCGAAATTATATTGAAAAACGTTTTAATTTGAGAAAAAGATATAAAACAGAAGGAAATACTGTAGGTGATGAGTTAATTAAATTATTGATGAATTCACTATATGGCAAAACTGTGCAAAAATATATAACCACTAAATATCATTTATGGAATGAGAATACATTGAGAAAAAATTTCACTCAAGAAGTAAAAGATTATGAAAAATTAAATGATGAACAATATTTAGCGAAAGTAGAAATGGAAGATGATGAATTTCTCAAAACTAATATTGTAAAAGATGGGAAGACGTCGTTCATGCCATCACACTTAGGTTCTTTCATTCTTTCTCACTCTAGAAGAATCATGAATAACTTTATTTTAGAAATTAATGGTTTCAACGAAAAATACATTCATTATACAGATTCAGTAACAGCTGACACGCCTGTAATATTGAGAAAGAATAATTTATTATTTATTTCTAGAATAGATAGTATTGTAAACAACTATAAAATTAATCCGTTTGAAATTAATGGTGATATGAAAGAAATTTCATTTGTTGATAATTTAGAAATTTATACTCATAATGGATGGAGTAAAGTAAAAAAAATTATTAGACATCTTACAAATAAACGTATTTATCGAATAAGAACAAAAATGGGAATAGTAGATGTTACTGAAGATCATTCATTGTTAGATGAAACAGGTAATGAAATAAAGCCACAAGAATTAAATATAGGAACAAATTTACTACATAATAAATTATTTTTACACGACAATACAATCACATTGAAACAAATTTTATATGATATTTATGTTAATCATCCACCTAATTTAATATGTAGGCGAGCATTTGTGGAAGGGTTCTTTTTAGGAGATGGTTCTGCTGGAATCTATAATTATGAATCAGGAGTCAGATATTGTTGTACTTTAAATAACCAAGACCTTAACCTCTTAATGAAATTAAAAACATATATTAATCAAGCTTATAACAATGATTGTAAAATATATGATACAATGAGATCATCTAGGGTATACAAACTTAATTTTGAAAATCCAAAACAATATGCTACATACTTTAGTGAAAATTATTATAATCAGTTTAGAGAAAAGCGTGTTCCTTGGAATGTTCTAAATGCTGAATATAATATTAGATATTGGTTCTTTGTTGGGTTTTATGCAGCAGATGGGAGCAAGAAATCTTTTTTTACAAGTAAATATGCAACTATTTGTTTTACACAGAAAAATAAAGAAACCTTTAGTGGTTTATACAATTTGGCATCATCTCTAGGTATTAATTTGGTAGTAAGCGAAAGACAAGATGAACCATTGTGTTTTACTGCGTGTCAAGTTAAAAATGATATTACCAAAGATGTCACCACTGTAAGATACTTAAATAATAAACCACAATATGTTTATGATATTGAAACAGAAGATGCCGCATTTAATTGTGGTTTTCCATTAATTGTAAAAAACACTGATTCAATATACATTTCTAATGAGCTCTTCAATAAATTAGATGCTGCTGGATATGTTGGTGGGGAATTGTGTCAAGGAAAAAATGATTATGGAAATGGTGGAATTATTTTTGCAATGTTTATTGCTCCTAAAATAAAATATTGTATTACTGTAGATGAACAAGGGAGACTTAGTGAAAAGAAAACATTCAAAGGATATTCACAAGATAAAGTAAAAGTAGAAGATTTTATAAAATTATATTCGGGTAAAACATTATCGACTACAGTTAATAAACCATGGAAAAGATCTTTAGAAACTGGAATTAGTATTCCTGATAAAAATAATAATACTGAAGAAAAAAAATTTTCTGGTCAAATAAATATTCTTAAACGTCAAGCACCTGATGAAAATGAAATTATGTTACCTTATAACGGAGAAGATATTCAAGCTGAAATATTTCAAACAATCGTCAGTGAGAGTAATTTAAGTGATGATGATGACACGTGGGAATAATATTTTTTTATTACATCCAAAAACTTATTACATCTAAAAACTTATTACATCCAAAAACTTATTACATCCAAAAACTTATTACATCCAAAAACTTATTACAACCAAAAATATAATTAATTAATTATAGCACTCACAGCGTTTATTATTGGTTTTTATCTTCAATTGTTTGTTTTGCGCCAGCTAATGTAGATTTGGCATCAGATATTATTGGTGTTGTTTTTTCAAGGCATTTCTTTCATCATCAATTCCAGATTTTAAACATTTTAATGTATCATTATTTGTTAATCTGTTAGGTATTGCTATACCAAATGTTGTAATTGTTGCATATTTGACATAGATTGAATATTTGACATAGATTGAATATTTGACATAGATTGAATTTCTTGAATAGCCTGCATATTTGACATAGATTGAATATTTGACATAGATTGAATATTTGACATAGATTGAATTTCTTGAATAGCCTGCATATTTGACATAGATTGAATATTTGACATAGATTGAATATTTGACAGAGATTGAATATTTTGTTGAGATTGTTCAATAATTTGTTCGTCCCGTTCTTGTGATCAGGTTCTATGGCTACGCGCTACGCGCTACGCCTTAAAGAAAATATTACTGTCTGCCGTGGTTCAATTAAGTTTAATATTTTCTACATCTTGCGAGTCTCCGATAAATTCAAAAATTCTTCTCATATCCAAGTGTAAGAATATTTTACTTTGTGCTTGCAGATGTATGATTTCCCTTGTTAACTTCTGAATTCTTCTCCGCTTTGTCTCCAATCGAACAGATCTTTCAGTAGATCCAACCATTGTGATGATAAGATTTAAACTAAGATTGTAATGTGTCACGTTTTATGAATTGTGCGTGTTTAAATAGCAAGTGAAAATTATGAATGGTGATCTAAGCAAAGCGGCATTGTAGGTGTATGAAGTTTGCTTGACAACATACGGGTATGACATGACGCGTATGATTAAATGTACTTGAATGACAATGGGGAAATTGCACCGCATTGTAAATCATTTCATCGGCCATAACGCGAGCCAGTTCACCGACCAAAGCCAGAAAAGTTGCGGTTTTGGTTCGACAGTCGGTCTCGACTATCGATACTGCGATATTGTATTGAATGCTTGCTATAACAACAGAATATTCCCTCAAAGCAGAGAATGAATTAATAGATTGCTTTTATGTTATTAACGCTATGTTATGAATGTACAACCCGTATCATCGCCTCAAACAATCATGCGGTTTGAGAAATGTGGTAACAGATGTTGCTATTGTCTTAATACAGATAAAACAAACAATATCCTCTTAATGGGAGTTCATAAAAATAAAATGGAACATTGTTAAACAAGTCATTTTATTCCATTTAAAATGAGCAACATAAATGAGTTTTTGAAATTATATGGAACACAAACAACAACGAATTTCGATTTAAAGAAAATCGCAAATCAATTGGGAATAAAGAATTTTCATGTTCTAATGAGAGACGAATTACAATTCCTAAAAAATAAGCCAACAGGAACCTTCAGTTCCCGGAACAAAGTTCCATCAATAACTATAAATTTCATAACAAATCTTCATACGTCAGATGAAAAAGGAATACATTGGTCTGCAAGTATCTTTAATAAAAATCGAGATAATTACTATTTCGACTGCCCAGAGGCTGAGAACTATTGGTTCGACTCTTATGGACTTCCCCCAACAAAAGAGGTTAAAAAATTACTTGGCAATGGAATTTATAATACATTTCAAATTCAAAAACCGGGAACTACTTATTGTGGTCAATTATGTCTTTATGTTTTATTGAAATTGCAAGAAGGAGTACCATTTCTAGATATTATGTTAGAATTGAATGATAATAATGATAATTGAAAATCAAGCGAAGCTAGCTAGCTACAGCGCCACCTAAACGTTAAAGCTCGCTTCGTTGTAATTCATTTTGATAAAATCGGCCTCTGATATCTTCATCATATAGATCTTTGATTTCGTAAGTGATCGGATAAGTTTGGTTTATTTTACAAACTTCAAATATCTCTTTCGTCCAGTAGCCAACAAAGCCTTTTTCAAATTTATTCTTATATTTAAATATTCTAACTCTATCTCCAATTTTAAATTTCGGCTTAAGTTTCTGTAAATTCGGATTACTCTCGTTCGTATAATTATTTTCGAATATTTTCTTCCGTATTAAATCAGGGTCGTCAGAAGCATTCTTTGGAGTTTCTTCAATACCTGAATGAATCTTATTGTTATACTCTTCTACAATTCCTGGTAATATCTTCAACCATTTCTGATTTCCCCGCTCAGTAAATTTTTTAAAAATTTTATTTTTTAATGATGTATTGAAACGCTGTATCACTACAGCTTTTCCTGCATTTTCAGTTGAATAAACTGAGCCTTGGCGATGACTTTCGTCTGTTTCAAATAGTGCCTGAACATTTCCGTTATAAAATTCCGACCCTTTATCAACAAACAATTTCCTTGGCTTTCTATTACTTTCTTGAAAGATTTCTTCAAACGCATATTCAACTGACAGACCACTTTTGTTTTTTAAAGGCTTTACCCAAGCGTATCGTGTATATAAATCTATAACGGTCAATGCGTATTTATAATCAGAATCATTCGGCATATGAATAAGATCAGCACTCCAAATATCATCTTTATTAAATACTTTTACTTTCAATAAATATTTAGGCCTTCTATATTCCTTGTGAATTTCCGAGGCATAAGTTCCACAATGCCGATCTAGGTCATTTGACATTTCCGAGGCATAGGTTCCACTATGCCGATCTAAGTCATTCGACATTTCGGACGCGTAGGTTCGAGCGTTGCTCTCAGACAGCTTTGCTGTCGTTTCATTTAAACCCTGTCCGAATAATATTTTAGCTTGTAAAGCTTTCTTAACAAACATTCTTTCGATTCTTTTTCTAAAGGAAGGATTTTGAATACTATCTAATTCTTGAATCATCTTCTTATCAGCTGCATGTCGAGAACTTAGATCATGATTTCGATAAGCTAAATCATGCCTGTAGGCTGCGGCATCTACTCTATGTATTGGTTCTTCACCCGGTTTTGGATTATCATTCTCATCTAGTCTTATATCTAATCGAGTTCCTGGACCGGTATATGAATGACTAGGAAGATGTTTTTCTTTTGAATATTTACTCCAAATAAATCCAGGAAAGTTTTCTAATGTTTTCTGTATATCCCCTCCAGTGTGCAGCCGACCGCTGTGCAGCCGACCGGTGTGCTGGCAATTTGAGGTTTTATGTACTTTTAAGAGATAATCCATTAGATCTAGATTTGAAATTTTTAATCTAATTAAATTTTCGGAATTTGTAGAATTCATTTTAAAAGATAAAATAAATGTTTTACCTAATAGAACCAAAGGTTCTGAGGCTTTAGCCGATCGGACCAAAGGTTCTGAGGTTATTACCGAATCATACTAGGACTTAGATATATTCCAGAACCATCTTTAGTTCCTTTAATTTCAATGAAATCATCAACATTGTGAAGAATATTTTTAAGAACACGTTTTCCTTCATCAACTAAATTTAATTTACTAATAAAATTATCTACTATTCCTTCTCCCCTAGCAACTTTCTCTAGCTCTCTATTATGACGTATTTGTTCTTCTAATGCTGCCTTCTCTGATTTATTTTTATTTACTGCTTGGACAATACCAGCTGTCCCACCTGCAACACTTCCTGCTGCTGCTATGCCTCCTATTATTAGTGGAATTAATGGGAGAATTCCACCATTCTTTTCTTCTTGTAATTGAATATTCTCTATCATTGGTTTACTTATGTAATACTTTTTTTTGTTAATCGTAATAGTTTTAGGGGTATTTTTGTCAACAATATTACGTAATTTTAATTCAACAGTTTTATTATTATTACTTTTCGCTTCCGACATTTTTAATAAAAAAATTTTAAGTTAGGAAAAATTTTAAGTTAAGAATTTTTAATTAACCAATAGAACTTTGTTCAGAGGTTCCGGCGGATCGGACCAAAGGTCCTCAGGTGACTAACCTATCGGAGCGAAGCTCCTCTGGCTTCAGCCGATCGGACCAAAGGTCCTAAGGTTACTAACCCATCGGAGCGAAGCTCTTCTCGCTTTAGCCTATCCTAGCCATCTTTCCATTAAGAATTTCAATAGAATATTTTGCATCTTCTAGCAATAAACCATAAGCTATCAATGAAGTTGTGGAATCTTTTTTTTCAATATTAATTGTTACATCACAACCATTTTTAATAATATCTTCTGATTGTGCACTTAAATCGAAACAGAAAATTGGATATAAATGTCTCCAATCTCCAGGAGTTAATTGTGGTTCAACTCCAAATTCTATACAAAGATTTCTATAAGCATCATATCCTTCCATAAATTGATTATTGGTATCATCGAATCTTAATGGATCAATTGGATATCGGGTTTGATTTAATGAAACTTGTAAACTCCGAATTGTATTAATATGAAAAAGATTGTTGTTCTTATCAAAACTTGGAGAATTATTTCTTTGAAATGTTAGTAATAGATATCTTGGAGTATTCGAAGTTCTAGTAAAATGCCAGTTAAATCTTTGCTCTGAAAAAGTTACTGAACTAGCAGTACGCTTTAGAAAATTTACTGGAATTGGTTTGTTAGCATTTGATCTTTTTGCAATAGCTAATTCGACCTCTAAACTAGGAGTAATATGCTTAATCCACAATTCAAGTCTATCAATTTTTAAATATGCTTTTTTTCCAGTCTTACCAAAAAAGATTAATTCATTATTTGCTGTCCGATGAATTATTAACTTAAATTTTAATTGATATGATATTTTATCATAATCTAAATATCCGAATAATGGAGACAATGACCAATTAACTGTCTGTTTACTTTTCTTGTTAAATTCACGTCTTTCTTTATATGCACTATTGTTTGTTTTATTTAAATGTTTTGCAATATTCTCTACATCTTTCGCAATTCCTGCTGCATCTGTTCCAGCGTGAGATAAATCATCAACAATTATACCATCATTAGTATCAGGAAACCAACCTTCGATTTCATGCTTTTTATTATTTTCACCAATTGTTACAAATCTAAGCATTGTATCAATTAAACCTGGAGAATCACTTATTGTTTCTATATTTTGAGTTGCAACATCTAAACGCATTTGTGTAAATAATCTTGGAAAAAAATTATTCTCTAATGCAATATTATCGCTATCTGGTAATGGTGTTGTAAAATTGGCATCACTGTATAAAGAATATTCACACAGTGTAAAAAGGAACCAGGTAAATATAAATAACTCTGCTGATTATCAACTTCAAAAATTAAATCTCCTCAGGTATTTACTCTACTGGAAGATCCGGGATTCATAGCAACTCTTATATAGTCATTCTTTTTTTGATTGTAACTGACGAACGGAGGATCGTCTAATCTATATTTATTTTCGATAAGAGAAGACATTTTTATAAAAAATAATTTGACTTTTTGTTTTTTCTCACACACAGAAAAATTTTACTAAAATATAATTTTAGAATTTTGCTAGACCAGCTCCGCTACAGCTTCGCTGGTTAGACCGAAGGTTGCTGTTCACACCATTGCCTCTTATTTCTTCAATTGAACGTTCTATGGCTACGCCTGATTTCTTCTCCTGTTTACTATCAGACGGAGCTCCGCTCCTCAAGGTTTCACCCCCCACAGCTATGTTAGCAATTTTGTTTTTTGTTTCCTCTGAAAGTTTTTTTAATTTTTTAGTTCTTCAGAATCATTCTTAAGTTTACGAATAGTTTCTAATTGTTTTAATTCGTTTTGAGACTTAACAGCATTTGATATTGCACTAGCTGTACTACCTATAGCAGCTGCTCCTTTAGCAGCAGATGTAATCAAATCTTTATTATTTTTAATCAAGTTAACGATACTTCCAATACCAGAAAAGATGCCAGCCCCTTCTTTTTAAACGGCACCTGCGGTGCCTAGGAACTTTTGTGTTCCGATTGTTTCTACACTGTCATAACGGTAAACAGATTTCATAGATGGTTCATGAGCAATTTTTTTATTTGAAGCAAAATGTTTAAGATTGTGTTTATAAATTATAGGCATTTTTTAGGATTAAATTTGACTTTTGGGAAAAAATATTTACGTTAATATTTGCGCTAAGATTTACGTTTAAGATTGGTTAGTAACCTGAGGACCTTCGCTCCGATCAAGATTTACGTTTGTGAATGGACAACAACTTCGAGATAACTTTATTAATTGGCTGTTGCACTTTATCTATTGCGTCAAGTAACGTGTGATGTACTTTAATTTCTTTTCTATTAACTTGCATTTTCTGCTGATTAATCTTCAACGCCGTTTTAAGAGCATTTAACTTAATTTTAAGAACATCTAATTGTCTTTTAACAGAATCTAACTGTTCTTTATTTTTTTTAGAGTTTTCTTGTAAATTTTTCTTTAATTCATTTTCTAGATTGATTTTAAGATTTTTCATTTCATCAACTTTTTGATTAAGTGAGTTTACTTCATTTATTATTCTATTCATCTTTTTCATTTGTTGAGTAATTTTAGAACTCAATTCATCAACACTTTTTTGGAATGTAGTTTGTAACTGCTTTAAATTTTTTTAAATTCTTTCAGGTAGTTTTTCTATTTCATCTTCTAATTGTTCTTTCAATAGTTGTATCTGATGTTTATTTTTAATGACTGCAGATTTTAACTTTATAGAAAGTAATATTAAAATTTTTGATTGTTCTGAAATCTTTTTAAAAAAACTTGCTATATCTGCTTCTAGCTCTCTATCCTTTTTATCAAGTTTTGATAATTTTTCGTTTAATGATTTGTCATTAAGTTTAAGCAACTTTAATTCATTCATCAGTGGAACCAAAACATCGTTTATATATTTTTCTTTTAAGTCATTGATTTGTGTATCAACATATTGTTTATTTGTTAACTCTGTATTTTGTTGCGGAAGAATAGGAAGATGCAATGGACCAGATAAAACGTCACCAGTTTTCATGATATAATTTTCTATCTCTATTTCTAATTCACGATTATTCGGGATATATGCACCTCCACCAACATTTGGTAACATCATTTTTTTAACAATAAAAGATATATATGTCATGGAAATAAAAAATAATTTTTTCACGGATCAACAAAGACAATGAATGGACATCAGATCACTCAGATTCCTTCTATTTCTGAGGCTTCTTCAATTTTCGTCGTCGCCGTTGCCGTCGCCGTCCCCGCCGAAGTTCCTTCCATTTCTGAGGCTTCCCCTGTTGAGGTTTCCATTTTTAAAGAAATATTTTGAATACAATCTTCTGGTATATTAGGACAACGTGATATTTTTTGGGCTACCTAGATTTTCATCTGCCTACATTTTCGATCTTCGGCTACGTGATATTTTTCGACCACGTGATATTTTTTAGATTACGTGATATTTTAAGACCGCCTAAATTTTCGTCCACGTGATATTTTGAGACCGCCTAAATTTTCGATTACGTGATATTTTGAGACCGCCTAAATTTTTGAAATTTTGATTTTTTTGAAAATTTGTCACTACCTAAATTTTCGCCCTTCGGCCTTCGGCCACGTGAAATTTGAAGTCTACCTAAATTTTGAAAATTTTGATTTTTTGAAAATTTTGAAAAAACCCGCAAAAGTGTGACATCCGGCGCAAGCGAAGCGTCGCGCCGGATGTCACACTATATACTACTCACAGTTGCCATTGTCAAAGTAGCAAATTCTTGGATAACTTGATAAACACTAAATGCTGGCACTATGCTGGAGCTTGCGTATAATTTTCATGATTTTTCTACTTTCATTTCAAGCTCATTTAGAGAGTAAATAATGTCTTGGCATATCTTGCGACTCATGAGATAAGGGATTTATTAACAGTTTGCTTCACGAGATTCGGCTGTATTCCATCACAGAATATCCCTCAGGATTTTGCACAGACGGACATTGGAAAACACAAAAAATCAATAAAGAAAATTATACACGCTGCATTCAGAAGGGGGATTATTTAATAAATGGGCATGGGGGAAGGGTGCTCTGTCCTTTTTGTCATGGTTCTGTATTTTTTCATAGTCTCAGCAGTCACTTCATTCTCCATGCCGTGCATTGTTTTGAAAAATGTTTCCATCAATCAAAGGTGTGTGTGATTCGAAAAACCATTTATCTGATTCGAATACGAAAAATAAAATTTCGCTTCCGATTCCCGAACTTCCGATTTGATTGCCATTCTTTAAGGCTTTAAGCTATTCGATAATCCGATTTAATCATCATTTCAAGTAGAGTTCGATGCTATTTCTTTAATCGAGACCAAAGTGTTAATCGGGACGTTATTTGTTATTTAACGTTGAGTGTTATTTGCTTAATCGAGACACTTGTTGATACTCAGGAATGTTTCTGTTACTTACAGCCAATATTTAGTAACACAAAGATGGTATCAGATAAAAGTTTTCATTCACCATTGAACCCACAAAACTGACCGGGTAGGCTGTGTAGTGAGAAACAGTGACAGGTGTCCAAATATACTAGGTAAAACCATGACACATTTCTGACTGTTCTGAGAAAAATGATCTTTTTACTCTCGTAATTTTTTTCGAGAAATAAAGTTTCACGCCTCCTGTTCAAGAGATCAGACAAAACTGTAGGTCTATCATCTCAGCAAGTACACACGTGCAGTACAGAAAAAAATCATGTCTGCTCATCTGCTGATCTTAGTTATACAAATAACCGAGTGATCACTAGAACCTCCCTCGAATACTTGGCACTCGTATCACAATGTGCGTCATTGCGCTTTCACAATTACTTTTTCTTCGGACGAGCGCACTCAATGACTTAGAAAGAGGAATGACATGACATCATCTTTCTTGAATCGACATTAACAATAGAATGAAATGAAATAAGCGATAGATCATTATTGTAATGCAAAAGATGTGTAGCTGGAAAGACTAGAACCTAGGGCATAGGTCAATTAAACCTGAGGTCTATCTGCTGAGCTACGAGCCGCTTGCATGCGACCGTGTAAATTGGCATGATCAAGCCCTCACCATCACACATCAGTTGTCATAGCAACTATGATCAGTGAATAAATATTTCTTTGTGAGTGCCGAGTAGCGGGGATCGATTGTCTACAAAGCATCTGAAGTCATCTGAGGTCATGTAAGGTGGTTCAAGCTCCTGCAAACACCTGCGCCGCGGCTTTATACTCTTTGGTTGCTAGGCTTAATACACTTTAGGGCAACGAATTACTGCTGTGCTTAATCGGTTGTAATGACAAAATCCCACATATTTTCCGATCTTTTCAAGAAGTCACGAATGTTATTTGAACTGATGAAGTAACTGCTTCATTTTGTATTGATCTCTTCCGCATCCACTTAAAAGGACGAGAGTTTCGAATATATGCGTACATGTAGGTGACATGGCTACATTCCATAGGTCTCTTGTATTCTGACTTGCTGTTCTGGGCCAACTAAGCTAAAGCTCTTTCAGATGCAACTTTGGTCTTTTCCTTTCAATAATTTTCCTTTCTTGTCCGGTAGGCATTACCATCGATTTTGAATTGTAAGTTTGACAATAGGCGTTATCCACGGCTTGTCAGTCTGGTCATCAACCAATATTTTAGTCTGACTGAAGAATGCAGTCATGGTTGCACGTTTGGAGGTAATCTTGCAAGAAGTTGCACCTACATGTACATGTATTATCCAGATCCAAGGGAGAAAGATACAGTGAAAACCGTTTAACGTCAAGTGATGCGACTACTCCATCCAAATGAGATCGACTGAGTTTGATAGTAAGAGCTTGCCGAAATTGACCCATTCTTTGAAGCGGCACTGGCAAGCACGCTGTTGTGATCGGCCTTTGAAGCGAACGTGGGATGTTGTAGCCATGAGCAAGCATCCATGTAACATGATTGATTAATAGAATGAACGTGCTTTCTTGTGGTGTGTCTGAGCTGATATTTAAAATTATTTTTGCAATTCACAAAAGTCAGTCTGCACTGCTGATGACATGTCAGATCATAGCTTGTAATACGTTGATGATTTATGGCAGGGAAGGATGGTTGTCCTTTGAGGTCGAAGTTACTCTTCCGCTCCTTGTTTATTCATTTTGCTATCACCATCTGACAATGTCACTTTTGATGATCGCACTGTCATTTGCGATTTAAATCAGGATTATCATTTTCTGATTATAGTTATCTTGTTGCAGAACAAACCTGACGATTTGCAGCACATTCTTGCGTATGTGAGTGGAACAACACTAAGTGGAGGAGTCAAGTCTGGTGGTAAGTCAAATGATCATAGTTTGTGGCATCAGGTTTCATGCAATTCATCGTTTCCAACTGGTCGAGCTTTGAATTGCTGAATAATCAAAGAAATATCAAAGAATTACTGCTTTAAAAAATCCCTAGTCATCTTCAAGAAAATGACTTGGGATTATTTTGTAGTCGAAATTTATAATGACCTGCTTGATAATGATATTGCAACATTATTTGGCTTTCCCAAACTTTTAATTTAGTTATGACAAGCAGCCAAAGCATATTCTAACATTTATCCAACCTTCTGTGATTTTTTACGTTTACAGACTCAAGTATCAAACTTGTAACTAATTTGCTGTGCTTAGAATAGTCACATGCACGCAATATGCAGTGGTTACAATAAATTAAATTGAATCAGATATGCATTATATACCTGTATGCAATCATGAACCATTAATCCATGCATGTACGACATGATATGTCACAAAAGTATAAATCGATCGGGTCGAGACCTGATTATTCCCGATAATAAAATCTCCTAATTTCCTTCGCATCCAAGCGGAAAATTATGGCTAACTGCCACTTTTTGGGATGGAAATTGAGACATCGCATTTATCTGATCAAATCTGAATAATAATATTGATATAAATATATCTACATGTATTTCATTGAAGTCTCTATGCATTTCAATCTAATATTCTATTGCAAGTAGCATATGTAGGCCTAGAGATTCAGTCATTCACTGGTCCACCCTGCATTTTCATATTAAGCTATATATTAAGCATGTCCGAATTGGCGAAGTTGCTGAATTCCCTAAAAAAATTGATTTGCGGTCAACCCAAAACTAAAATCACTCCAGAATTTAAAATTACAGAGAATTTCAATAAGCTGACCGACATGACACCAACTTTATCAACGATAGATACTTCGTTGTCCTCACATTAAAGCTTTAGGTTTCAGAATTGACAGAAACCCATGGGCTGCCGGGATTGCAATCATCAAGTCATGAACGTTATTTAAAAAAATAGGTTAAAAAGGTAGGCTAAAAACGTGTTCAGCCCACTTTTTCCGAATGAAACAGAAAAACTCGGTCTCATCCGCCCATCCGCCGTTGAAAAGTTCATCAACCGGACTTTGACCAACCTGATGTACTTATAAATATGAATTAAATGAACCTAGACCAATGAAACTAATCATGCATTTCGGTCTTCAGCATTATTTGTGGTCTCGATCGCGAAGAAATTTTCCGCGGACCCTGCGCATATATATCAAAATATCAAAACGTGTACAGTAATAAGTACCCCACTAAACGCAAACATGCGCTCCAGGAAAATCTTACCTTAGGTGGGGCGAAGAATCAATGGAAAAAATAGGGGATGCTTTGCCAACCTAATGATTTTGGAGTCCATTTGTACTGTATGTTTTTTTATTTTCTAACTAAAACGCAAGCAATCTGCACCTGAAATTTCGACATATAGCACAGTATCAACCGACCAATTTTCGGCGCTTGTGTGTTTGCACTGGCCCTGTTGAAATCCGATATCATGGTTCCTATCCAATAATTTTGATGCTACTTTATTATTTACTCGCATAATTTAGTTCTTCCCATGTTTATCCAATTAATGTTGTCCCCAAAGCATGAAAAGTTACGCCTGTTGATTGTGTACGGTAAAATGTATTAAGCCTATTATGTGATTCAGATGAAATATAACGATAGTGACCAAAATGTAGTGTTTGTATATGATTCTCCTCTGAATTTTAACATGACACTTTTCTTCTTCCGATGAGTTAAAGAGATAATAGTTTTCGGTCCACGCACGAAAGATTTTTTTCTGTGGGACAGCCTTAGATCCTTTGACAGGCTGCTGCCAACTATCGCTGCATAAAAGTTAGGATGGATTGTGATAGGGAAACAAAATATATTCAAATCATGGATGGATCACTCTCTGAGACGCTAACTAATATGCGCACCAAAAAAGGCTTTACCGAAGGAGCTTTGAAATAGATGATTTCTGTCAGTTGCTGCCGATCGAGTTGAATCCCAACGGAAATTCAATGTTCGGAGTGTCCTAATTCTCTGCGACCTTATAAGTCACAGTGATCTTCTGAAAGCGCCCAGAGCTCTCAATCTTTGTATTGTTCAAATCAGCTCTCTTCCCTGCTTTTCTCATTTGCTGTCGTAAATATTCAAATGCGATTTCCGGCAGTATTCAAGTACCATTTAAAACAACGTCTGATCGGAAGGATATTTTGATAATCGCTGCTAGCATTCTCATGTTAAGACAACTCCAATAATTGAATTTCCAATCACAATCGCATCGACCGTTGCTTTGATATGCCAAAGGTGTTAGTCAAGGGCTATAGCCTCAAGGCCTGTTAGCGAATCACAAAACTTAGTAAAAGTAGCTATGAAAAGTACATTCTTACTAAAATGATGGCATGCTATGTTACAACTATTTGCTCTGTGTTGTAACCAGAATGTCATACATATTATGCTTTACAATAACGCTCGCCGACATGACGGCCTGTTCACAATAGTTCATAGTAATGTTCATTAATAGAAAAGCTGCTGAAAGTCAATTCAGATAAATCCAACGGCAGTTTTAACTAATATCAATCTCTATATTCATAAATATTTAGTATAGTAGTATAGTAGTTATATAGTTATACAGTACATAAGTTTAACGAAGATCGAATGCTTGTCGTATAGGTACAGATACCAAAATGAATTAATGTTAAAATAAAGGTAATTTTTTTAGTACAGTCGATCTATAAGGTAAAAGCAAGATGCTAAACTGAAAATGATGAGTGCCAGTAATTAAATCAAAATTTATCATCCGTGAATTCTATTATGTCAATTAATTATGCACAAAGAACTTAACTTAATTGGAATCACTTATACGAATTATGAAAAATTGCTCACTTGAACGTTCCTCGACTACGAATTCTGCTGCTATACTTACTACAACGTGTGGGTGAGTGATAACGATGAGTGATGACGGTCGATTGGTCATTTGAAAATTGACACCGCACAAATCTGTCATCTGCTGACTAAGTATCCCTGCTATGATTGAGTAAGAAGATAGAAGTGTTTGAAATTAGGATGAAGATCTCTACAGGTATTAAGAATCATTCGAAAGTTCAACAAAACGTGTCTAAGAATGAAGAAAAATGTGATACTTAAAACGATTAAACTTGTAAGTAATGAGTTCATCAGCAGGAACTCGACCAGGATTCGCGTTTCGGCCCCTAATTCCTGAACGCTCAGACTTGTTCGAGTGGGGCCCTGCACATCTATCATGTACAGACTCAATGACACCAACTTTGAATGTTAATACAAATGAAACAGAAAATAAAATGTATACAATGAAAATTAAATATAAATAGCGGAACTATTCAGACTGAAGGAAAATAACATAATAAATAGTTAAATTGAAAATAAATAAGTAATTGCGATGACAATGAACTAATAGAGGAAAAAATTAGAAAAAAGGGAAATGACATAAAAAAATATTGACATAATAAAGGATTGACATAATAAATGACATAATATTAAATTGAAAATAAATAAATAATTGCAATATAATAATCGAAACTCTTATGGTATTACAAGTAAGAAAGGTTTGTCACAATCGGCAAAAAGACAGTGTACGAAAGTCTGGAGTCAAGGAATCCGGAATCTTTCATACCTGCAGTCCATAATCGGTAGTTCATGTAAAAGTCGATAAATCTGTTGTGTTGAAGGATTTGTAATTATGCATCTTGCCAAATGTTCGTTGCTTGAAGGTTTCCATCATTATCAAAACGTACTGTAATTTGTCTGGCAGCATAAAGTCCGAATTTTCTCAAAATCTTGTCATGTCTATGCAATGCGCTTTCTGCAGATATTATTAATTCTTTGCTGCTGCAGCCCCTTGATCTTAGCAATCTGAAACTTTTCTTCGATTTCATGACGAAATCTTCTAATGAGGAGCAGATGCGACCATATCTAATGAACTGACTGCTGAAAACGTTAACTCCAATTTTGTGGGGCATATTATTCTCAGGAAGTTTATAAGGAAGTTTCTCAGGAAGTTATGAGTTTGAAGGTCAACAATATCTACAGGTAATGCTGATAATGGCAAAAGAAGGAATCAAACTGACCGGAACTTGGGTTGATGAATTGAAGCTGGGACATTCCCATAACGACGTCAAATGTTTCATAATTTTAATAAACTTATATTTAATAAGACTTAAGGTTTGCCCTTAAGAAGACAGGTGGTGCGTTCCCACCGGCAGACATTAAACGTTCAAGGCGCGTCAAACTTTTGACTATCCTAGGACTACATTTTAGAGCCAAACTTGACGAGATCGGTGTGGAGGACCTTCCCACTAGTCCATTTTTCAATCACCGCTTCTAAAGCGGGGCTGGACCTTACCCCTAATGGTCCTTTGACTTGTGATCCTCGACAAATGCATGAATGCATGAAGGTCTCTAAGCACAAAGACTTGACGGATCTGATTGCGTGCCGGGCGGACCTTCCCGGGGGTCCATAACATAGCGTTATACGGGCTGGACTTCACCCTTAAGTGTACGAGATCGTTCAAGGCCGCTTAACAAGTGATCTCCTTGGTCAAAGTTTCAGGCTCGATTGATTAGGAACTTAATATATAAATAGACACTTAGTAATCACCATGTCAACCCCATGGAGACCAGTGACCGACACAGTCCATTCATCACACTAGGGCAGTTAGCGATTAAAAAAAAACATAACGTTAAAACAAATAAAACAATAGCCAGTCGTCAGCAGGTACCCGCCTGGTCGCGTTTCGGTCCCTCTACCTGAGCGCTCAAGCCCAGGCGGGCGGGGCCCCGCATAAACTTATATGCGGCTGGCATTCTAAAATTAATGCAGTAATGATATGTGTAATAATAAGTAATACTGATAGTAATAGTAAAAACAAAAACAAAACAACCGCAAAAGACGGATACAACCAAAACAAACTAAAATATATGTGTGAAATACTGAAATGGTATAACCAATAAAAAAATGCTAAGAAAACAAACAAACAGTGTTAATTTTATTGTTTAAAATGCGCACTGCGATGTCAGCTGCCTGGCTGAGAAATATCCAAACTTGACTAGAAAATTGTTATGACCGGTTAGGATTTTCTCAGTACATGCCTTCATTTTAGACTTACAATATCCTCTGCTGCTCATCACAAAAAGTGTCATATTAATTCGTTTAATTAGATCTTCAAGATGCGAGCAGATGCGACAATAACGTAAAACCTGACCGGCAAATACAAATACATCCCATGTTATAAGGTATTGCACTGTCTGGAAATGTCAACAGAACAACAGGGAAATCAAAATCTTCCACTTTATGATATATTGAGGTTCGAAGACCGTCACTACTAGATTGGAGTCTCACATCGAGGTAAACAACGGCTTTGTCATTGACTGCGGCAGAAAGTTAATTTACTTTTTGCCCCCTGTATCCCTGAAGACCCACCAAGGAGTTTTTCATTAATGTGAATGAAATTTTTGGCCTTAAATGACCCAGGACATCAGCAAAAAAAGGACTCCCATTAAATGTAATTGCAATAAGAGAAACAATGCGTTTCAAGAAAATTTTTGAGTAGGAGCCTGATCTTGCTGTTGTGGTAAGCATCAATGGGACAAGAAACGATTCCTCTACTTCTGTTACTCTACTTTCATTTTTATGTTTCTTTTCCAATTCATGCTGCAAAAGGATGTCACTATAACTTTTTTCAGATACATATATATCATTCAGAGTGGGGGTTTACAATACTCGTACTTATGAAAAAAACACTTGTCTAAAGTCCACCAAACTCCTTGAACAGAAATGTCTAACCTGGCACGATCTTCAGTGGTTCCTGATTGAAGAGATACATCATTTTCCACTGGAATAAGCTCAGGCTCTATGGTACATGTAATATCTATCCCAATTTCACGCAGAAATTCTGCATTAACATTCCGAACTAGGTTATGGGCCAAAGAAACATATCCTCCTAACTTGCAGTTCAATGAATGGTTGATGTTATTTCTTGTTCATACCACAAGATGAGGGAGTATTTGTTATTGGTCAATTGCATCTCAGCCTTATCGCCTCACCGAATTCGTTCTTATTCAAGAATCAGAGGAAGAACTGATAGCCAAGCATTAGCAATATCTTCCTTTAGAAAATCAAGAGTTCGTTTCGTTTGGTCGCCAACAAAAGTCGATATTTCACTCATTCACCCTTAAATTTCATTTCTTTTCTATGTTTCATCAATAATACCGCGTGTTTCTCTTTCGATTTATCATAAGTCCAAAATGTGTTGTCTTGATTCACAATCACTGACGTGAGGTCTTCAGCCACTTTTCTTGAGGCTTCATATTCGCAATCGGCTGTGATAACATGATTTGACATCGCCAAACCTCCAAAACAGAAAGGCAGATCCAATATTCGTCTTTCTAAATCATCGACAGGCCTTCCTGTAATAGCAGGGATGAACTTCGTTCTTATGACAACTTCAGTGCGGCAGTAATAACTGAATAACCCATTTCGTTTTTTATATTGACATTAATATCTAATTAGATTGCAATTTGCAATTCATTATGTTATAAATGAATAAATAATTCAAAAAGATATTTTTCTAAACTTGCAGTCAGGAGATTGGAAAGCGAAATTTCTCTTCTGTATATTCAAGAGCAGTTGAAGAACAAAACGTCAACTCGTTCCATAGGAAATATAAAAGCAAGTGATAGTGGACTGTCTGTGGAAGCAAAATGGTTTCGCAGCAATCACACGAAATTACATTCAAAGGAAATTGTCTCTGGTAAGTTGTAGAATATGCATTAAAAGTCCTTTTTGAAGCAAAATTGTGAGAGTATGACCACTGATTGCAAACTAAGGGATTTAAAAACAAACTTCGAATTACAAGCTCTACACTGATAATGGCTCAAGCGGAGCGCGTGCCAGAAATTATAAATTGCATTATACATGTATTTGATGAATTTATTCAATTTTATTGAATGCGCCTGTGATTAACTCGCAGACTGACAAATATCAGCCGTAAAAGTGCCACATTTTCACCCTAAATCAAATCCAATATGCAAAGATATCGAAATTCAATGTTCAAGAATTTGAGGATAACAAAAATGGCAGTTATTGGCCGTCTACATGTGGAATCATGAAGCCTCTCTTCAAGTAGACGGCTGACATGAAATTTTCACTTTTGACCATTAAATGTCTCAGATTGAGTAAGTAAGTGCACGGCATATGGTGCAGATGCAATTGCATAGTATGGCAGAAAGCATGCAATTTTATAGATTGAATAGACTGCAAAATTCTTTGATCCGAATCTCCTGACCTTCAAACCGAAGTTGGATAAGTGCTTGTTCAATTTTTCTACGAACTTCCCACGAAATGTCATAGTGGTCAACGCCGAGGCAAGAGGAGACTTTTTGAATTTTTTGACTTTCACTTGTGACTTTTTTATCACACTTTTTTAGAGCGTGCTTTAAACGATGGTATTGTTTTTGTTATGTATTCAATTTAAATAAATTAGTTAAAGAAAAAAACTTCCTACGAATCCAAAGTTTGAACATTACACTGCAGATGAATTTGGGCCTACTGCAGATGAATTTAGTGGCCTACTGTACATTCACAATGCTGCTGCACTACCGTGCCTTTTTTATTATGAATTTCATTAATAGTATCGTAGAGGTGAAATGCCGTGCGTCCTAAGTGTATTTGAACTACCGACTTTGTCATTCTTGGCCACTGCTTTATCAACTGAGCTGTCAGACAACGATAGCGACGACAAAAGTTCTCACGGATTTGCAACCTTTTAAGTTAGTGCGCCTGCAATTAAATGAAAACTGCCTTTTGGAAACACAATGTAAATTGAATACTTAATTATTGAGTTGCAAAAGTTTTAAGCTGATGAATTTGCAAGCACCATCGATAGTCTCATCCTCCCTGGCGACCACAGTATTGTCCATCAAATTAATCCCTAATTTCATCGTGTAAAAAAGTAAATGACATGTTATTTTAATTCTTAAAATTTTCGGTCAAATCACACCTTACTGGAGTGAACAAATTGGAGATGTTTCCAACTTCAAGGATCTCATGCATTTCTTATTCAAAAAAGTTGTTTTGGAGACATTTCAGAACTAATTATTATATCAGTTGCAAGTTTCCACTACTAACTATATAGAGTGAAACTTCTACAAGTGGACCACCTACGGAACACACGGAAGTGGTCCATATAAAGAGGTAGTCAGAAATATTCAAATTTTCAATATTCAACTAATTCTTTTAAGGAAACATCCGCACAATATCGAAAGCAATTTTCATTAAATGACTTTTATAATTTTAAGCTGAAGAGTGATGAAATGTTGCTACATTCATTTCGCAAAGCTGAATGTAGCACTAGCATTCCTTGATTTCATTAAGTGAAGTCATCCAGGTGCAAGTTATTAGAAGATTTTAGTTCTTTTCGTCTCATTCTAGCGCATATTTTTTAGGAACGGTTAATTTTCAAATATTTGATTGTGCCGGTACTCTACAAATACTTTACTGAGACATTTTTTGTGCGACGAAGCTGCTACTTTCGTTACTATTTAAGAAATCTTCAACTTAGCATTTTATACTCAGTATATGAATGTAAATCGATAAATCTGAATTCCTCACGAACGTCGGATAATGGGATTTCGTCGAGAGACATTAGATTTTGCTGTTCAAGGTGGTTATAGAAGCTTTTTTTACTTCTTGGATCACTACTTTGGTGGTCCGGGTGCGGTTATAGAAGCGGACTGGGGCGATTAGAGAGGTTAAATTGCTTCATTCACAGGAGGGCACGAAGTGTTCTTATCAGAGAGATGATGCGGAAGGGTAAATGTGTTCTGCAGGCCATTTTGCTGTCATCGTAACTTTTCGCAACTTGTGTCTGCTCCTGCTGTTGATATCAGATGCTCTTCACCAGACGCGATCATATTGAGGAATAACTCAATGAACTTGCGTTTTTTGTCATCTGTGACGCATGACTCATGTAAGAGTCCCACTTTCATGAGTCATTCACGCAAATCTCACAATTAGCATTTATTTACTTCATGTCTTTTAAGTAGATTATGACACCTTTACCGCCATTTCCGCAATCAAGCTCCCTGATTTGGTAGGCCCTCAGAGATAAATTGCCTTGTCTGCGTACTTAGGTCTCGAGGCACAAAAAGATCAGTATTCCATTGAACGTAATGCAAATTCAAGTCTGAATTCTTGTGAGCTAGAACATTGACACCACACGAAACGTACATCAACACAGTCAGTAAATTTAAATCGTGAAGAGTCGAACGGTGTGGATACTATTTCAATTTGACGAATTTGTCACTGAGAAACGTTGAGTCAAAGATACGTGCAATCACTTGACATGCCTGCCTGCAATATGACCGTTAAGAGCTGCTTCTGCAATGCGCGCGCTTGGCCAATCTAGTACGGCAGCCAGAACGAGTTTCTGCACGGAACGAGGCCGAAAGTGAGACTTTCACAGAATGATGTACACCCTATGCCTACTACGAATCGGCACGTCTGCCGAGTTCTAGTGAGTTCCTCTTCTTGTCAAACAGGATCAAAGAAAAACACATGTAAATCCAATGGGACGCAGGTTGCATTTTTGGCTAAAATGAAATATTGTATGTTTTCTGTGATTAAATAAAAAGTACTAAGCCCAGAGTCATAATTTTTGGCATGAAATGTCCTCAGGTCATTTTCTATGATGTGCATGTGCTTTTATCATGCATCTAATCGACAATGTATGTGAGAATGTGGTTGAATGTGGATAAAGTACCTCACAATGTTTGTGTTTGCCGACATTAAGAGGCTCGCCAAATCTAGATGCGTTTAGGTATATAGACAGGGGTACATGAAAATGTAAGGAAATGACCTGAAGACATTCCATGCCAAAAATTATGACTCTGGGCTTAGTGCTTTTCGTTTAATCAGAGAAAACATACAAAATTTCATTTTTTGCCAAAAACTGAAATCTGTGTCCCATTGGATTTACATGTGTTTTTCTTTGACCCTGCCTGACAAGAAGAGGAAATCACCAGAACTCGGTAGACGTGCCGATTCGTAGTAGGCATAGGGTGGACATCATTCTGTGAAAGTCTCACTTTCGGCCTAGTTCCCTGCAGAAGCTCGTTGTGGCTGCCGGACTAATCATACAAACTAAAGAAAGACGAATATCTATGTCAGTCTCTATCGCTTGCTACCATTGCATACAATGGCTGGGATAGGATTATGTCCGCTTTAGACTATCCCACACGCAGATGAATCTATCTCTGTGGGTAGGCCAAACAGGCTTCCTATAGCTAGCACGAGATCAATTAAGAAGCAAGTCTCTCATTTTTCAGATTATCAAATTTTCATTTTGATTTGATGCTTTTTAGATTATGGAGGCGGACGGATCACTATAACTGAAGAAGTCGAATGTCCATGCACGCAGATTTGCTTATGTTCTCGCACGAAATTCAACAGCCACGTTTCCATATGCGTCCAGTTCACCTGTCTTTGTCGCTATAATTATATGGTATCTCCAACCAACAGATTGAATTGCATCCACAAACAGGGTGAGTTTTCTTGAAAATTGTATGTTGTAGCAATTCTGTATTGCATTTTTCAATTTGTAAGAAAACTAAAAGCAAGTTTATGCATTTCAAATCAATCAAACATTTTGTAATAGTCAGACAGAAAAAGATGATAGAAATATTTTTTTATTACAGTGTAGGACACAATTACTCTATTTGAAACAGGTGGGATTTTTAGCCATGGTTTTTGATAAAGGCCTACATGAAGGGTCTTAAACAAGATATGCACTTAAACGCTTCGATTGCGGTAACTCAACTACTAGTTAGTTTACGCATTCTGCTTTCTAGGACCCCAGAAAGATAATGCGAATCTATGAACCAAAACATCTACCGGTCTCTCAATATTTATTGCATTACGACGATACCCTTGATGCATTTATTGAGCTATAAACGGTAATGCTTTATTTATATCATGTTTGCCTTACTGAGAGATACATATTTATTATTCGAATAATAGAAAAACACTTGAACATCTAAAATCGTAGAGAAGGCAAATGAAGTAAGAAAAGGAAAAACTACGCTTCAGTAAATTTTCCTAATATGACGGCAGTGTATGTGGGATGCACCCCACAGAATTAGACCGCTCGTCTCTTGTAGAGCGGCAGCTCAGAGGTCGAACTGCATGGAAAAGCGCCCCACGGTTTGTCCTCAGGAAGTTGTTGTGACTTAAATAAGATCAAATAAACTGGACGTCTGTCTGGTCAGAAGTGGTGGGTGAAGCCCGAGGGGCCTATAAAGTACCCCCAAAAGTGGTGTAGATGCATGATAGACCGCACCGCGAAATTCCAACGCAGAATTGTGGCTTAGTATCTGTGAACAACGAAAGCGTGCATGACAGACGTTTTAAGTGGCAGAATGCCCCCGACAGACGCCATTTTTCACCCCCAAAACGTGATGACGTTTCGAAAGTTTTGAATAAAGGAAACGTGCTCGTTCGTGCATCTGATACTGATATTCTTGATATCCTGATCGTTCTTCTAAGTCGAATCCGTCAATGAGATATTTATGGACTGCGGCACTGCAAATCGTTGTAATTTGATTGATGTCAACAGTATATTTGATAGTCTGATGTCATACTCGGATCTTCCTGCAGCACTACATGACCTTCATGCCTTCAGGGGCTGTGATTTGAACCCTGCATTTTACAGAAAAGGTAAAATAAAGTCGACTTACTTCAAAGAACTCCCGAATATGTTCGAACTTCTTCAGACTTATCACATGATGACGTGGAGCCCAATGTGAATGTTTTCTCTTCGTTTGTCTGTGAAATGAATGGTCAACTTGGAAAAACCGCTGCCAACGAAGCACGATGTTATTTGTTCAAGAAAATGAGTGGGAAAGGACCTCAAGAAAATCTATTCGATAATGTGAAGCGCATAGACTGTTCTCTTCTCCGTCATTGCCAGAACACACTAAAGATGCAAGTTCTTTGAGCACTCCATCTTGTGGACCAAGTCCGACCAAAAAATCCGACTTTTGATCTAGACCCACTTCAGCATGGCTGGACGAGAGATTTGAGCAATCGTTATATTCCTAATTGGTATGATGGTTCTTCCGTTCCATCAACTCTCTTGTATAACCAAATGCTAGGAGAAGAATCGGAAGAAGTTGAGGAAGATGAATGAGAAAGTGATTGGAGTAGTGACGACGACTTTTAGCTGTAAGTGTGTGTGTGCGCATGATTAGTGGGCATCCGACTTTATGCATGAGTTTTTGTTCAAGAAGGCTTACGAAGCTATTTGTAGCCATTGTTCTTGTTAGTTTTGATTCGTGCTTTTGATGTTTCTGAAAGAGTTATTGGTATATCATATCAATCATGCAATGTTACATTCCTTATACGTTTTCATGAGAGGTATTTTTGTTACTAGATAAAAGACATCATTAAAAAAAAACATTTATTGTTCTTGAAAAATTTATGCATGTAAAATTGTAGTATGTTGACGTTAAAGAAGTAAAGATTAGAGTTAACGTTACATATGATAGCTAAAGTTCACAACACAAAATTTTTATCCGTCAGTTTTGTTCGTTTTATGTTTTATGTGGAATACATAATCGCATTTAAGCTGCAGTTTTCCATTCCTCAATGTATTGCGTCTTAAAAATTTTGAAACAAATTAACCGGCAGTAATTTCGTTGGTTCATACAGACCCTATATGTACATGTATGTATGAGTAACTATACACATTTATGATAATTATGATCCATTTATATCACGGAAAGTTGTCAATTTTCGATGAAACGGTCTGTGGTCTAAATACACTTGCAGGTAGTAGGACCGATAACATGGGGGTACACCCATCACTTAAAACGTCTGTCATGCACGCTTTCGTTGTTCACAGATACTAAGATACGCGTGGCGATCTATCATGATCTACACCACTTTTGGGGTACTTTATAGGCCCCTGGGCCGCGCCCACCACTTCTGACCAGACAGACGTCCAGTTTTATGATCTTACATAAGTTACAACAACTTCCTGAGGTCAAATCGTGGGGCCTTTTCCATGCAGTTCGACCCCTGGGCTGACGGGCTGTTCTTCTGTTTGACTAGAAAGGAAGCGTTGGAACATGCAACGCTAATCAAATGGCACAATCTGCTGACATAATACCACGGCAATCGAACAATAAGCAGCCAGTTCAACATTAAACACGCCAAATTGTGCGAAGTTTCCGTGACTGTTATCAATCGGATCACACAGCAAAGAGACACAGACGATGTCACGCTCTACAGAGAAGTTTGTGAACGTTAACGTTTTTTCGTGCGCCTGCTATCTTTTTAATAATGATAGGAAGGATCAACATTTGCGAAATGATGAAAACTGTTGTGAAATGATCTGAATTGTTCGAATCTGAAGGAATCGTGGAGATCGGAGCATTTTAAAAGAATTCACAACAATCCGCAAGCGACGTACGATTGATTTTCTTATCTCTGTAAGGCAGCGTTTCTTTTTGCCCCCTTAGTATGTTCCTGCATGTGCATCGCTTTGAATATGTTTGCACTTCTAGCAAAGTGACACGCATAAACAATCTGATTCTGTGATGCATCCAAAAGTACAGATAGCTGTGGCATTGTCAACTTGGATTACAGCACATATGCATGCATCCCTATTTGATCATTTCATAGCAAGAAGTATCCATAAAATAAATAAATTACATCTTGAACAAAACGCCTCATTTACTTACGTTTGATTATTAATTTTAAGTTATTAATTGAATTATTTTGACTATTTTCATTGAAATGCACTTTTTATTACTAAATGTCAGAGTCATCTGAAATGGATGAATTTTTTCGCATAAAACGATGGCATTGAAAATGTTATTTAATCAATAATACAATATAATATATCATAACATAACATTGTATAATATATTTTCATCGCGATCTTCGTGTACCTGGGCCCACGGAAGTCTAGCGCACTGTTGCACTATCAAACCTGGGCACTTAGAAATGTCCGCAACTGTAGCTTCGAACAAACGACAAGTGCCACCTGGCGGGCAGTAAGTCGGGGTTGCTTCACACATTCACGAGATAGCACCCTTTCAGTGAGTCCGCTCAATCTATTGTGTCCACAGCAATTTTTTCCAGCTGTGATTGCCCTTGTCAAAGAATCAATTCCTTGAATCAACTTCTTGAAATTTTCAGAGCTACTGATGTTTGAATCAGTTTCAGCCCAGACTTTATGTGGATGACAAAATGTTGGATATTTGCAAGAGTATCTATCGCAAAATGTGCCAAATTTAAGGCAGAATGTTATGAATTTCCTGGTATTCTAAAGTCGAATTGAGTTCTTCATCCACGGGTTGGTCATAGTTGCTATGACAACTGATGTGTGGTGGTGAGGGTTTGATCCTGCCAATTGACACAGTCGCATGTAAGCGGCTCGTGGCTCGGTTGGTAGAGCACGGGTCTAATTAACCTGGGGTTGTAGGTTCGAATCCTGCCAGCCGCACATCTTTTGCATGGCAATTTGATCTATCGTTTATTTCATTTCATCCTGTTGTCAATAGACAATAATGGATCTATCGTAATGCAGCTGAGGAGATAGCCGATACCTAAATGTGGGATGATGATTATCCTACTAATAAACGAGTACATCACACGAAGTAATGCGCGTTCACATTAGACCGATAGCGATAACTTAAATTAGAGGTTGAATGATAGCATTCTTGAACCGATATCATTCGCACAATGTCATTAATTAAGGGTTACTCTTTGCGCTGGCCTCTAATATCATGTGGCGTGTTTGCGCACAGATATCAATATATGCATCAGCTATTGTTTGCGAAAACAAAAACTCTCACTCAAAGGCTTCCAAAGAAATCTTCAGCTGACATCCGAGCAAGCCTCCATGTGAATTGCAAGTACCTGGTTAAGGAAGAGTTAGCAGCAGTCTTTCTTTGTTTAGTTTGAAATCCTAATGACAAAAGAAGCCACTTGCATCTTCCAAGAATGTTTATAAGTGCAATGCTCTTTGTAAAAGGTGCGAGGCAATTTGCTGTGGAAGATTGACGCCGAGTGGCGTCTTCACATGAATCTTTCGTGGCTCGATTCTCAGTCATCACACGACTCGTGAGAAAGTCAGCGATCAATCCCCGAAATACTGCGCAAGATAAGTGAAGAACGCCACGAAAGTGATGATATAGAGCACATTCTTGACATCAAGACTCTGTAGTCAGCAGATAGCAAAAAAAATAGCTTCATTTTTAGGCCTATTTGGACATCATGAACGCGAAACTGATGAAGAAGCTGAAGCAGCACATATTTACAGCATGACGATTCCTATGTCTGTCATGAAAGCAGTACTATCCTGGGTCCATCATGAAACTGTTCAATTGGTTGCTCCCCGCCTGAATTTAGTCCAAAGATCAATCCAATTGATAAATCGAGAATCTGTCCAATAATTGTTGAGTGAACCTAATGAATATGGTACCCATCCGAACATAATCCGTTGCCTTTTGTGCATTGCTGCAAAAAAGGTGTCAGCATTCCAATTTTGCATAATTAATTGTATTATAATACTCATACATGCTCAGAATATATACATGGTCCCTACTAACTAATCAATTATGCGTGTATATTTGATATTTCTGATAAATATGATCTTATGCGCATTATCACATTCAAAAATCATGAAGACAGTCTCTAAAGGTTTTCTTCTCCGAATTCAAAGAAGTTTGCTAAAATTGGGAACTTCTAAAAACTCGAAGCTTCAAGGATTGTAATAGGTCTACAACTGATCATCAGACATCAATAAATATAGAAAGAATATCAAAGTAGAAGTCATGGATGTGATATGGAATTCACAAAAAAAGTGCAATTGTATCAAAGCTCAGACAGAAAAGACCGTCTCTGATGTCTTCATGTAGAAAATATTTAAGTTTTCTTATTCATCAATGTCTCTGTATTTGTCACAGCGATATAATATTTCTCACCTAGACACTAACTGCAATGCCGATTCTCATTTTTATATCATCTACATTTCTCCACGATTTTCCACTTGATGCCATTTTTTCAATTCCTATTTATAGCTTGATAGTGATGTTTCACATTTCTACTTTTTGTCAAATGATTTGATATGATAATCTCCCTTTAAAATCACCTTCGTGTAAACCGAAATATGCCTTTTCTGAATATCATGATTTTACTATGGTTTTGTATACCACTATACCACACATCTTTGCAGGCAATTTCTTTGCAAGGGACAATATTCGCTACCTCTGCAATTACATTTTCGTTGACTTCGGAAACATTTGTTCTTTGATAACAATTATTCGCTGATTGGCTCGTTTCTTTTTGTTTTATTCTTTTTTTTAACTTTCGACTTATAAAAAATTTTGGAAATGTGACGGTCTGCATTTTGTTCATGCAACTGTAGCTTAGTTTCAAGTTATTATTGTTAAATATCATGAAATAGCTATTATGTATTAAATAGCGTATTATTGCCTTGACAACTGATGTGTGGTGGTGGTGAGGGTTTGATCTTGCCAATTGACACAGCCGAGTAAGTGGCTCGTAGCTCAGTTGGTTAGAGCACAAGTCTAATAAACCTTGGTCATAGGTTCGAATCCAACCAGCCGCACATCTTTTGCATGGCAATTTGATCTATCGTTTATTTAATTTCATTGTTGTTGATAGCATATATACACATGTAGTGCAGCTACATATAGGTAGTCTACAGTATAACATGGGTGATTTTGATGTTGATACAATTTGTACTAAGATAGAAGACTGAAACAGCCACAAATATCAAAAATAGTAAATATGCTGAATAGAACAATAATTGAAATATAAACCTGCATGCAAACAGCCCAGTCTAAACAAAAGAGCATAGCAAAGACGACATTGTCTGAGTACATTGTCTGTTGAGAACATGATAAGAATTGAGGCATGATTTCAAAAGCTGCTAAAGACGACATCTGTGATTGTGAGTGTATAAATTGGATGGATCTCTATGTACAAGATACATTCAGAATTTCGATTATGACAAAGATGAGCCATGACCTTAATGTTTTGATGACTGAAATGGGTCGAAATCCCCTCACTTATGCGAGCAATGAAACAAGTCATGTGTTGAATTCCCGACCTAGAGGCTACGGGGTTGCAATGCTCGGCTTATTATTCGCAGTTTTGCATGGGATGAATAAACTTGAGAAAAATTATCTGTTACTTTATAGGCCTATACGCCGCAGTCTATAGCTTTTACAGCTATAGTCATAAGATCACAAAGTGTCATAATATACTGATTCCACTCTGAACAAATCGCACAATAATTTCAAGAAATTTTACTATTGTGGAGGTGCGGATTTCGTAAGGATACAGCGCGAATGCTGATCGGACATTCAAAGTTTCGGGCTGTAGAAGAGAGAGTTTAAGTTTTGCAGATACGGATCTGGAAAATAAAGCATTTTCAACTTTGCAAACGAGCATTCAGGTATTTGTTATTCAAGTAATTATATGATTATATCAATCAGTAGCTTTGTACACAATTTAGTGTGCCTATCAACGCATGTCAATCGGATGTTTCATGTTATGAAATTCAGACATCTGTCTTAATACTTAATTGATATGAAGATGATATTCTGTAAAGCGATACTCGACTATTTAGGGAAAAAGGGCTATCAAACAAAGCAAACAAAATGAGAGCGCCGGATATAATTATTCATGTTTGATGATGTAGATTACACATGACGTTCACTTCAAGGAAATTTCCTAATTTCCTTCTTCGAGAAGGAGACTCGAGGCTAGTTTTACATAAGCGACGTAGTCCATACTTAGCAATGCCATTCGTTCCAGACAGTTCGTCATTGCAGTCATGACATCGGGAAATATTTTAATTTCCTCCATCTTATTAGTAATTTTATGTGAGCCAAAATATGGATTCAACAACAAGTTTAGTCTCAGCCGAACACTGCTCTCAACAGTCTCTGTGATTTACTATGCATCTGCTTAAAGTAATTGTTTTTGGTTTGATTTTGGAAAACCCATGTCTTGCAACACGCTCTTAAGTAGTAATCCCGTGGCAGACGCAAGTGCAAAATGCGCAACGATGAGTCATCATGCTGACTCAGCCCCCCCCTCTGGAAGAAAGGTGAGGGAGTTTGCCAAGGATGTGATGGAAGGATGGGTCCGAGACGAGGAAACGGGTCCCTCCCCCTCCCCTCCTGTCAAACTTCCAACTTTGGTTGTAGAGATCGTAGAAAGTCGTGCAATAGCTCATTTGAAAGCTAAAAGTGAGAAAAATGCAGTGGAAAGCTCAGTTTGGTCCTATTTTCCTGGGTTTAGGGAGGAAAATGGCAGGAAAACGTCAGAGTTGAAAAGTCAGGTGTTGGATGTTTTGGGATGAGAAAAGTCGTTTTTCGACATGAAGGAGGCCTCGGATGGGAAAACGGAGTGCAAATTCGGACGTTTTGGCCAATGTTGGGTCTAGTAACATCTTTCCAGCTCAATCGGAGAGAAAAAGTTGTGACTCCCCCCCCTCGGCAGCGATGTTCCAACTTTGGTGTTAGTGATCGTAGAAAGTCGTGCAATAGCTCGTTTGAAAGCTGAGAGTGAGACAAATTCAGTGAAAGACACGGCTTGTTCCTATCTGCCTTCGTTTAGAGGTGAGACGTCATTGATAATTTGGGACATTGGCGAAAGAACGACAGAGTTAGGATTTTTACGAAAATCGCTCTAGCGGGTGAACGACGCCTCGGACGGGAAAACAGAAACCAGATTTGGAATCAGCGTGCCATTCTGCATCTAGAGGGTGAGGTTCAAGTCAATCGGAGAGAAAAAGTTGAAAAGTTGGGTCTCCACATGAGATTTTTTCCTGAAAATGTTAAATTGTGGCCACCTTTGGCGATGACTAGCGGAGGATTGGAAGTGAATGAAGAGCTCGGTTTTCTTTTAAGGGCAAGACGGCACTTTGCTCTCTAGGATCCTATCTTTTTAGATGCGTGGAAGTTTTCGTTTTCAAATGAGAGCCTGTTGAAAATCGAGTTTTTGCGCATTTTCCAAGATTTTGGAACTTTTTGAAAAACTTCCGCTCGGCTCCTGGTCATCGTAGAGGGTCGAGGGATGTCTTAAATGAAAGGAGAGAGCGAGAAAACGTGGCACTCAAAATTTGAAGTCAATCGGAGCACTAGAACCGGAGATAGACGGGTTTAAAGTTTTGGATGATGGATATTACGTCATCAGCTGATCGCCACAAAATATATAAGTGGAAACTCTGCTTGTGGAAATCAGTTCTCCTCCCGACTGGGTTGGGGTAGGTGAACTCCGGAGCTCTGATGATAGCATTGGAAATCTGAAAAACCGGGTTTCTGTAAGAAACCGTCTTAGAAAATTTCATTGCTGAACTCAGCTAAGGCGTCAGACTTAAAGGTTCGCCAGGAGATGGCCTTCGTCTCCAGGCCATAAAAGACTCCAAAACTTTAGAGGCTTGTAACTTTGCTTCTACAAGTCCGTTTGACTTGATTCAAAAAAGGTTCGGTCGCTTTTGACCTGCCCTAAGTGATAGACTACTTATAAAATTTCATAAGTAGTGCTAAAAAGTTGAAAAATTTAAATTCACTATTTTTGGAGGCTTTCTGGGGTTTTCGACCCTGCTGAAGTCAATGAAGGCATGGATAAGTGTGTACGAGCCAGTCTTCTCATGAACCAAGCAGCTTTTCACTGAAAGCGAGCAAGGCACGGAGAGGTTTGCCGTAATATTCCACTGACAGGGTGTTCCTTCGGGACGGCGGATGATACCGTAGTGATAAGTGTGGCAAGGGAGTGTGTCATATTTTAGACCGAAACCGCTGGGGCGACCCATGTTGGGCATTTGACACAGTTCTCAACGTAGCACTTTGAACGCCAATCGGTTGAGTCTTAGCTATCTTGTCATGGGTGGCATCTAAACATCTCCATTGCAAAACGCTGGTGAATCACGGCTTGCTATCCCTCTCTACGGCTTGCTATCAAGCTGATCAAAGTCTGTCAACCTCTTACCAACTCCACCGGTTTTCATGTCTGGAGATCAAGTCATGGACGGTGCAAGTCACGGAGATTTTCGGTATCATACTTCCTGTGGGTGGGCGTTCTTTCGAGACAGCGGTGAAGTCCGTAGCGATGAGTACTGCACGGGACGTGGGCAATGGCAATCCTTGTGAAACCTCTCTGCGTCATGTTTCCAAGTGGTTGCCTTTCGTCTCAACGTTGTACTCTGACCGCCAGGGCGACATTTAGCTATCTACCACAGGTTACCTCATAAAATCTCCATTGCACTTGTCTCCCGACAGTTGGCCAACCATGCCAACTAGAATGAACCATAAGTTCTTTTAAGAACTGTCTCTATCACGGAGACGAAATGATGAAGGAATGAAACGGGAGGACATTCATGCGCCACACGCAACACATCACAGACTTCTCTCTTCGCTAGTGAACAAGCTCTTGTCAGTGTCGTCAGAAATTTTATCATGTTGTACAAAAGTTTTACTGCAACACAGGTTGATGTATAGTTAGAAAGTTTGATCATGGCGTTTTATGAAACACACATGTCATAAAATGTAAGCGTTAGTGTAGTCAACTAGTTTTACTGTGACACACGTTTGTGAAAGTAAAGTTTGATCACCGAAGTTTATTCGTGAGTGTCATCAGAATGTGTATCATGGTTTGCAAAGTTAGTGTAGTCAACTAGTTTTTACCGCGACGCACGTTTGAGAAAGTAAGGTTTGATCATCGACGTTTTACGAAACACAAATGTCATAAAATGTAAGCGATAGTGTAGTCAAATAATTTTACCGCGACACCCGTTTGAGAAAGTAAAGTTTGATCATTGAAGTTTTATTCGTGAGTGTCGTTAGAAAGTATATCATGGTTTACAAAAGCAACGTTTAGTGTAGTCAAATAGTTTTTACCGCGACGCACGTTTGTGAAAATAAAGTTTGATCATGTTTATGACTGACTGAACTCACCACAGCACTAGAAAGTTTTATCGAAAAGGTTTTACTGCACAGTGTAGATTGTCTTGTAACTTACTTTCAGTGTTAGAAAGTTTTATTGGAGACAGTTGCCAAATGTTCCCTTATTAGAAAATTCAAACTCCATGACTGCTAGATTAGCTTCATCAGGTTTACTAAAAGCAGTTTTCTACTGCAGTGAGATTCAGAGTTTAGAATGTTATATGAAAACAGTATTCACCACAGCGCTAGAAAGTTTAGCACAACACAAGTGTCATGAAAAAATACTTTATTTGGTCTTTGATTCAACATCATTGAAACCCACTTTACTAATAGCAATGACAATATGGCTTATTTTATTCAGAAGCAAATGATCGCCGTAACCATGAAAGTTGTCCATCCGAGAAATAATCTTCCGCAGATGTCGTGTATAAAACTCAGAAGAATCAGTAACATATTCTTGTCCATCGGAACGAAATTGAAAGTCAACACTTTCCGCTACTTCACCTTGTGGAAAATGAATGTAATTGACATGTGCAATTAAGTGAGCCTTGATGAGACTGTCTTTGAAATAAGATATCATCTCCGTAAATATTTCTCGTGTGTAGTCTAAACATGCTTCCAATTCTGTCTCCTCCCTTTGAAACTCAAGGATGTAATCTTGTGTTGAGCCTCCGAAGCATTCTTGATGAAAACGAATCGCGCAATCATCATGTTTCAATGTATTGACTTCAGGTGCCATGGTTGAGTCTATTGCTATACATCATGTTTGCCTAGGACGATTTTAAGAACGCGTTACAAATGTGTATGTGTACACATCGGGAACTCTAGCTCGTCTGTGATTGGACGAGAGGTCTCATCCATTCACCGCTTAGGAAAATCTTATAGAAGGCTGTGCATCAGCTCTGCTCTTCACATTTATCTTTCAGAAGGTGAGTGTCGTCGAGCTCCTGCTATCAGGTTGTTTTGACTTGCTATCAAGTTGAATAGTCTCTTGCTATCAAGAGATTCACATCTGCTCATAAAACATATCATCGCTGTAATACCTCTTTTGCTTGAGCGTTCCTTCGGGACGACGGGTACTGCCGTAGAGGGATTGTGTTGCACGGGTTGTTCGTCGTTTGTTAGACCGAAACCTCTGAGCCGTTGCTTATGTTGGGCGTTCGACTTCATACTCAACGTGAAGCTTTCTCTCGCCAGGTCAGAGTACTTCAGCCATTCGACAAAGGTTAGTCTTTATGATATGGAGTAGAGTGAAATGTAATTCATTAGATGTCACTTCAATGATTGTTCCCATGATAAACGTTGAGTAGGCAAATGAAACGATTCTCATCTTTCCTTTTCAGTGATTGAAATCTGCTAACGTAATCTGCAATCGACTATCTGCTATGGAATTTACAAAAATTGAGAATTATCGCAATGCTCTCGAGATGGAGAAGGCCACCATCGAGCAATGTAAGCATTTGTATCAAGGTTGACTCTATTACTAACATCATTAGGGTAGACATCCCAATTAAAATCAAGAGCCCTCCCTTATTTTGTTTATGTTTAAACCGAATCCAAATTTTACCTCTGCTTATCTTTGCTGTCATTCTTTTTCAGTACATGAATGTATTCGTAATGGGGAACCCGTCCCCCAAGGAGCAATCGGGGAAGCCTATGAGCGGCTTGGCAAGTGTAAGTATCCTCACCTATGAGAACTGAGAGTTGGAATGTCATGTTTTAGCACTTCTGTATCCGTACAGCTTACTCTCTATCATTATTATCTCCTCAACCTCTAATCTAATCTCTCTTTCCTCTCTACAGATATGGCAAAGATGAAGAAGTGGGAGGAAGCCGCGAGGCGGAAATACCGCGAGGAATTTCCGGCCCTACCTTCCCACCCATCTACCTCCGCCCAAGATGCGACCCCTCTCTCGAGCTCGGGCATCATCATCGCCCCACCTCCACCGCCTGCTCCGCTCCCTGCACCCGTCCCTGCTCCAGTCCCTGCTCCTCGTCACCACGTCCCTCCAACAGCGAAGCCCAGGACTCTTCCACCCTCGGCTCGCGTCCCTCTCCTACCTCCTCCGCGTCCATCCTTGCTGCCGGAGATTAATTCATTAGATGGTAAGTATCCGTGATTGGGAAATAGGGGGGATAAGACTTCAAACTTGAAATTATGATCATGTTACTAATCTCTTTTCTCTTTTTCTAAACAGATTTGGCGGCCTACCTCCTGGACGGCGACGTTCCCTCACGTCCCATCATCATCCCTGCATCGCCACCACCACCTGCAGCGGCCGAACTCCCTCTCCTCTCCGTCAAGTCGGTGGAGAGACTGTTGGAGCAGGAGGAGTTAGAGATAGTGGGAGAGAAGAGGGAGACTGAAATCGAAGAGGAGAAGGACTTTCGATGCCAGCGGTGTGACAGGGTCTTCGCCTCAGCCTACAATGTGAGACGTCACACCGCTGGCCATGCCTGCAGGGGAGGAAAGCGCCGACCGATCCCTCCACGACCCAAGTGTGAAGGTTGTGGACGCACGTTCTACAACAACACCAACTTGCGAGTCCACATCGAAGGCGGTTCCTGTGGCAGTGTGAGGCAACCACCGACAACAACAGGTAGGAAGCATCGCACGTCGGCTTTTCATGTTCTTCGTGTCGGAAGACCTTTCCCACACAGTTTGTTCTTTCTTCGCACACACTCTGTCACACTCATCCCACTGAGCTTTACACTGACAACAACGTCACTCTATGGCTGAGCAAGTTTTCCTTGAGAGGCTCGTTAGCGACTATGAGTTAGAAAGCTCTGAACCTGTACAAGATATTCATCCTTTCTTGATGAATAATATAGGCTTAATTCATCAAATGTTGGCGAGCTTAGATAGATTTTTACTCAAGGGCATGTTCTATCTCACTGCTGGTTTCAATAAGGTAGACAGTAGCACGGGAGAAGTAGAGTCCACTGTGACCATTAGGATAGCCTCCTGTGCTGCTGATCTCATAGGTGATGTAAACGAGTGGATAGAGAGACATGCGACCTATCTCGTCAGCAACTTAAATAAATTTACTGAAAGAGACAGCGGTCTGGTGTTTGATGGGATAGAGAAAGTAGACATTAAAATCAATCTTTTAGAAAATTTGCAAGGGAGCGGTTGTTTCACCCTCCCCAAAGCACTGGCTGACAAAAAGGCTGTCATCAATGTAGAGTGTCAGTCCCAGTGTTTCAAGTATGCCGTCCTCTCCATTCTTCACTATAATTACATAGGTATAAATCGTGAACGAATCACTAAATATCGTGAATGGGAGGATGAGCTTAAGTTTGACGGGTTAGATGTCAACACATTAGATTTTAAAGGCATCGCCCAATTTGAAAAACTCAACAACATTAAGATCGTTGTCCATCTCTGGGAAAAAGGTCTGAAGGGCGTTATGTATAATAACCGCCAAAGTAACTTCGACCGGGCTGTCAATCTCCTCCTAGTCTATAGCGACAACCACCCAGAATGGTATTATTGTGGCATTCCTAAAATTTCAAAGTTATACCATCATCAAGTAACCTATAGGGATAATTTTTATTGCTGTGATCGCTGCATACGGCGCTTTAGGTCGAAACCATTTTTTGAAGAGCATTACGAGTGGTGCTCTCGGGGTAAACTTCAAATGGAAGTCATGCCCAAAGATAAATTTTATAGGTATGAGGAAAACGGCAATGAGGTCAGTCCCATATGTACCATCTATGCGGACATTCAATGTCATATTGAACAAGAAGACCTAAATCATGAGCCAGAAGCCATTGCCTGCTATGAAGTTTGGCATCCATATTACAGGAACCAAAATAAAATGCATGTGTGGCAAGGCGAGGAGTGCGTTGAAAACTTCCTCAACTTTTTAGATAGGAAGGCCTGTTTTCATCAACGCTATGAAACGGAGCTGACTAGGAAACCCATGTGCTTCACAGAAGCCGATAAAATCAAGTTTGATAGGACCACGGAATGTCCCCGCTTCTGCTCATCCTTTGATGATCAGCAACATAAGAAAGTGAGGGACCATTGCCATCTCAGTGGTAAAGTTAGGTCTGCCTTATGCAGTAAATGCAATATGAAACTTAGGATCAAACGGCGAACGCTCCCCGTCATCTTCCATGACTTTAAATGTTATGATGCTCACATCATCATTCGCCATGGATTCGGTAAAATGAAATCCTGGTCATCTAAAGTGATTGCACAAAGTAAGGAAACATTTGTGTGCATCACTGCTAAAGTCCAAGTCGATAAGACGAAGGAGGGGAAGCCTGTCTTCTATGACATAAAGTTTCTAGACAGTTTTCAATTTATGTCTTCTTCCCTAGCCGCGTTGGCTAATAATTTAGAAACACTTCCCCTCACTCAACATTTGAAGAAAGACTATCCCAACATAAGTGACAGTCTGATGCGACGGAAAGGGGTGTTTCCTTATAGTTATTTTAGTTCAATGGACACATTGAAAGAAACATCCCTTCCGTCCATCGATAAATTTAAAAATGATTTGACGAGTGAGGACTGTTCGTTGGATGATTATAGGCATGCAGAGCAAGCATGGTTAGAGTTTAGGTGTCGCAATTTTGGTGACTACATGCTTGCCTACTTAAAATAAGACGACTATGTGTTGGCTGACGTGTTTGAGACTTTTAGGAAAGTCACATTAGAACAGGACGCCTTAGACCCCGTCCATTTTGTTAGTCTACCGGGTCTGTCCTATCAGTCAGCCTTCAAGATGACGAAAGAGAGCATTCATTTACTGCAAGATGCAGAAATGTACACGTTATTTGAACGTGGTATTAGGGGTGGCTTAACATTTGTCAACAAACATGTTGTCAACAGCGCCCAAGACATAGGATCGACCACGCATTTAATGTACATAGACCAAAATAATTTATATGGGAGTGCATTATCCAAGCCTTTGCCACAGTCTGACTTCCAATGGGTAGAGCCTCATGACATTAAACACTTCTCCAATCCAGCACACATCATGGCACTGGGAGATGAGGCCGACATAGGTTATTTATTTGAAGTCGACCTCATCTAACCAGACTGTATTAAGAATAGAACCGTTGATTTTCCTCTCGCACCCGAATCTGGCATAGTCAGTCTAGATATGTTCTCTCCCTTTATGGAAGAACACAATAAGCAATCTGAGTCGGAAAATGACTTAAAATATAACCCCACTAGGAAGTTGTTGCTCACCCAATTGAACAGGCAGTATTATATCGTGCACTATTCCATCCTCAAATTCTATCTAGGTATGGGGATGCAACTTGACAAAGTCAATCGCGCTATCCAGTTTAGGCAGAAGCCCTTTCTAAAACCGTATATAGAATTCAATAGCAAGAAACGGGCTGAATCCAAGAATCCTTTCGAAAAGGACTTCTTTAAATTTATGAATAATGCCCTCTTTGGTAAAACCATGGAGGATGTAAGAAAGCTCATGGTCTATCGTATCGTGACTGATCCGGAAACGAGTATCAAGTTATGTCGCTCACCGCTGTTTTGTCACCATGATGTCATTTCCGAAGACATTACTGGTTTTAAAATACTAAAATCCAAAGTAGAACTTTGCAAGCCCATTTATGTCGGTGAAGCTGTCTTGGATCACTCCAAGTTAGAAATGTACAAGTTGTTTTACCACATCTTTAAAACGTGTCCATTGATCCAACATGTGGAATTAGTAGGAGGCGATACAGACAGCTTCTTCCTAGCTTTGACAACCACTAGCCAAGTCAAGCAGGAAGACATTTTAAAATATTTAGCACCCAAGTTTGATAGTTCCAACTACCCCACTGACCATCCGCTTTACTCTACCTCAAATAAAGCGAAACTAGGCTGCTTCAAGGATGAGTGTGCCGGCAAACAGATAGAGGAGATGATCTTGCTTCGCCCCAAGATGTACTCCATGAAGCTAAAATCCTCAGAGCTTTCTATGAAACGGGCGAAAGGCATCTCGAAGTCAATCGTTAGAAAAATTACACATAGGGACTATCAAGATGCCTTAGATTCACTTAAAATTTAAAAAGTAGAAATGACCATTTTAAAATCACAGTCGCATCAAGTCAGAACAACGACGTTTAGGAAACGAGGTCTCTCAGCTTGGGAAGACAAGCGATGCTGGATGAGTCCTAACCACTCATTACCGTACGGCCATCCAGACACGCATCTACCTCCACCCAAGAGACAGAAACTTTCTCTTCCTCCGTTTGGCGATGTGTGATGATGAATGCTTCCTCTCTGTTGTGGTTGATGTTTTGCTTTTTCACTCCATTGCGTTGTCTATGAGGCGTTGTGAGTGAGTGCCTTGTAACATGCGTCCAACTCCTGATCACTTCATATCATGACTTGCATATCAACTGGTTTTCCTGACTTTGTTTTCTCCCTGCACATGAGTGACTTTGTTTTCTTCGGTGATGTGAGCCATAAAAACTTTGTTTTCTGCTACCATCAGTATGACCTATGTGTGGTGCTATGAAAATCGGTTGTGATGATGAATAACATATCATGTACATACTGTGTCGTTTTCCTTTAAACATAAAGATGGGATTCTCAATCAATAGATAGAAGTAATAGTTTTGATCATTTTGTAAGATGGGTAGGGTTAGAAATAAAGTTGATGATTGTTAAGTTAGAAATTAAGTTATAACCATGTCGCTGCTTGTGAGATATGTGAAATATAATGAAGTGAGAATCACTTCACTGTTTGTAAAGTTGGAAATAAAGTTGTCGTTTGTAGAGTTAGAAATAAAGTTGATGATTGTAAAGTTTGAATTAATGTTAAAATCATTTCACTGTTTGTACAGTTTGTAAGATAGGTAAAATATAAAATAAAGTCAAAACCATGTTTGAGTTTGTAAGTTAGCATCCTCACCAACGAATGTAACATCATGACAATTTCATCGGCTTAGGAAACATCAACGACTTTGCTGACTGATGTCTATAAATAGCTCTGACTCATGAAGTGGTAAGGCGCCAGTCAGTTAGATAAGAATCTAATCAGTCTTGTTCAACCTTTTCACCGACACGTGTGTGTGGGCGTATCGTTCAACATCGATGGCGCCTCACGTCAGACAGCGTAACCTTTTCACCGACATGTGTGTGGGCGTTATTTATCGGACAAAGCGATGGCGCCTCACGTCAGACAGCGTGACCTTTTCACCGACAAGTGTATGGGCATCATTTCATGTCTATAAATAGCACTGACTCATTCAAAACACATCATGTGATTAACACGATTCTATTAACTGTGACTCATACAGATAACGCATTAAAGATTTAACAATGTCAGCTACTTTACTGATATCACGTAGACCAGTCATGATACAATGTCCGTTGTGAAACACTGCAATATGTACAGGATGCCATTTCCGAATCAAAGCAGCAGGAAAGAGTTCAGTTTCATAAAATATACAATGATTACTGGTTTTAATGTTGGCTAGATTCACTAACATCTTCAATTGAACAGACACTACTATATTCTTCAATGTCAGGGGACTGAGGCGCAGATGAGGCATGAGTGTTCGCATTTTCTTGACGACTTCGTAACACATGGACTGCATCACGAAATGAGAAAGGTTTCCTAGGACTTGGATTTTGCCGCAGCGAAAGACTTGAAGATTTCGACTGTTGCTCATGCGAATGACCAACATTTGTGGACGACCGCGATGATAGACTGAACCGGGAAGATGGGTATGCAACTGTTCTAAATCGATGTCTCTTCTGAGATTCATTTCGCGCATGGCGTTGATGATGCGGATGGTGAGCATGACTCACAAATGACATGAGGGTTGAGTGAACTTCCTTTTTGAGGATTTTGGAATCACAATGTAACAGTGATCATTATGTAGAATCATCTCTTGAATGCGAATAAATACAACGCCGTCTCCTACGTTAATGACACGACAAGAGTTGGATAGGATTGTGCGATGCAACCTTCGTAGTTGAAAGCGTTCAAGAGTTATCTGAAGTTGACGTTCCGTATCATGAAATGTAACACACTGACTTTTCCACGATACATGGAGCCATGCTGATAATTTCCACATGTTTAAAACCTGAGTGAAGAAGGGTATGTCTAAGAAAGAAGGAGAGACTCATGCTCATGTGTGGCATGGTGAGTGTACATTTTCTTCTTGATACGGTGGCCGTTAAGGCCGTGGTCTCATAAAGACCGATGGTGCGTTCTCAGTGTGTGGAGAGTGTCACTTTAGTTGATCATCATCAACATGGACATCATTTTTAAAGGTTATGGAGACAAGATAGGGATTCAACGTAACCAACTTTCCATCCCTGCGCGGACCCATGTAGATGGTTTGAATTTTAATTTCGAAGGAGTAGAATCCTTTTCCCAAAATGGGGAGAGGTTTGCAATTGAGTAAGTCGAATTCGCGGCCCTCCTTTTCATAGATGATGAGACAGTGTTTATCTATATGAACATACATGCATCGTCTTTCCATGATGGGAACTTGTGGCCGCTTCCCATTGTGTCGAACAATTTCTTTGGGAATGGTGAGATATTCTTTCAGGAATGTTTCAAGAGTATTGAATTGTAACCGTGTCCAATAGTCTAACGGCACACACACGGTCAGTTCATACTTTGTTGACATAACCTTCAGAGAATCTATCCGATGACTTGGAGTTTTTATGGTCACGGCTTCTCCATGATGAGTTATCTTTTGATTGAAAGCATTTTTACCCGATGCTAAAGTAAGGGAGTTCAGTGTACCCAGTGCGAGGGCAGAGGAGTTGATGGCTTCGAGCAACTGCATGGTTAGCGCAAGGACGGAAATGATTGTTATCAGCTCAGTCGTCCGTTTTATAACCAGATCTAGCTCCAATGAAGATTACATCCTTGAGTTTCAAAGGGAGGAGACAGAATTGGAAGCATGTTTAGACTACACACGAGAAATATTTACGGAGTTGATATCTCATTTCAAAGACAGTCTCATCAAGGCTCACTTAATTGCACATGTCAATTACATTCATTTTCCACAAGGTGAAGTAGCGGAAAGTGTTGACTTTCAATTTCGTTCCTATGGACAAGAATATGTTACTGATTCTTCTGAGTTTTATACACGACATCTGCGGAAGATTATTTCTCGGATGGACAACTTTCATGGTTACGGCGATCATTTGCTTCTGAATAAAATAAGCCATATTGTCATTGCTATTAGTAAAGTGGGTTTCAATGATGTTGAATCAAAGACCAAATAAAATATTTTTTCATGACACTTGTGTTGTGCTAAACTTTCTAGCGCTGTGGTGAATACTGTTTTCATATAACATTCTAAACTCTGAATCTCACTGCAGTAGAAAACTGCTTTTAGTAAACCTGATGAAGCTAATCTAGCAGTCATGGAGTTTGAATTTTCTAATAAGGGAACATTTGGCAACTGTCTCCAATAAAACTTTCTAACACTGAAAGTAAGTTACAAGACAATCTACACTGTGCAGTAAAACCTTTTCGATAAAACTTTCTAGTGCTGTGGTGAGTTCAGTCAGTCATAAACATGATCAAACTTTATTTTCACAAACGTGCGTCGCGGTAAAAACTATTTGACTACACTAAACGTTGCTTTTGTAAACCATGATATACTTTCTAACGACACTCACGAATAAAACTTCAATGATCAAACTTTACTTTCTCAAACGGGTGTCGCGGTAAAATTATTTGACTACACTATCGCTTACATTTTATGACATTTGTGTTTCGTAAAACGTCGATGATCAAACCTTACTTTCTCAAACGTGCGTCGCGGTAAAAACTAGTTGACTACACTAACTTTGCAAACCATGATACACTTTCTGATGACACTCACGAATAAACTTCGTTGATCAAACTTTACTTTCACAAACGTGTGTCACAGTAAAACTAGTTGACTACACTAACGCTTACATTTTATGACATGTGTGTTTCATAAAACGCCATGATCAAACTTTCTAACTATACATCAACCTGTGTTGCAGTAAAACTTTTGTACAACATGATAAAATTTCTGACGACACTGACAAGAGCTTGTTCACTAGCGAAGAGAGAAGTCTGTGATGTGTTGCGTGTGGCGCATGAATGTCCTCCCGTTTCATTCCTTCATCATTTCGTCTCCGTGATAGAGACAGTTCTTAAAAGAACTTATGGTTCATTCTAGTTGGCATGGTTGGCCAACTGTCGGGAGACAAGTGCAATGGAGATTTTATGAGGTAACCTGTGGTAGATAGCTAAATGTCGCCCTGGCGGTCAGAGTACAACGTTGAGACGAAAGGCAACCACTTGGAAACATGACGCAGAGAGGTTTCACAAGGATTGCCATTGCCCACGTCCCGTGCAGTACTCATCGCTACGGACTTCACCGCTGT
>CAJQUW010011748.1:0-172791 GCA_907163375.1 Prostheceraeus crozeri | reverse complement strand
CTTCAGACTCTACACCAAAATCGATCTCACAATATTACACCAACAGCTTCCAAACAGCAAGTATTACCCGGGCCGACCTCAAATGTTAGTGGTGAAGATGAACAATTCACGGAATCTTCAACTCTTCCCAAATTGAACTGTACAGATTCTCGGCGCCCTTTCTCATTCATCGGCGCAGTCAATGCGCTTAGAGCTACAAAGACTACTACGTCGGATATGGAAGAGGGAGAGGTGTGTGATGTCGAATCTGACTGTGGACAATATGGTGATCTCTACTCAATTGAGTGAAAGTGTATCATTTTTGAAGATTCGTACCAGCAGTTACAATTTGTGTTATGAACCCGAACTTTTTCCTGCAGCTCTCATTAGTTGTTGGTTACCTGTACATGTGGCAATCTTTCATAATAGTAAAGTGATCATTACTGGACTAAAATCTCATGTACAAGCAAATGTGATCCTAGACTATCTCATTGAGTATGTACGTACCCAGCGGATTGTAAAATAAAAAACATTTTTTCCAACATGATGTTTTTATTTCAAATCATGATAGAACTTACAAATCATTTTTTCATTAGAGGATGGATTACATGAAAAGTTTTGAATAATAGATGCAAATCGAGATACATGTAAACGTTTTAAGATGAAGTACAGTACAAAAGCACCACACGTTGATGAAAGTGGATGTTGTAGTATGCGTTCATTTCGCTGATATTGACGCGTATGTTTTCTCAACCACTGCTGTGTTGGTATATTTGGAGGTTGAGCAAGAGAGTCAAATAGTTCACCACGTCGGTCTTCTCCAATAAAGATCGCTTTCCAATGCTCACCGCCTAAATTCTGAGAATGAGTGTTTAGCACAATAAAGATGGGATAGTGATTTACTGCAGGTGGTAAGGTATCGAGTGAATAGACATTATCGAAAGATTTCAACGTCGCTTCGTCTGCATTACGCTGCACTTTAGTCTTAATATCGTCAGCAGTCAACCAACTCATTAACGATTATACTGAAGAATCACGTCACGATACTTTGTAATTTCAATATTTGAATCGAAGACTGCATAAATTAATACATTGATCGTCAAATTCTTTTCAAATTTTGTTCTTTTGAACGTCAAATCCAAACGAATATTATGAGGCACGTTCGCTTGACGATAGGGTGCACTAATATCGCTGTCAGCAGTCAAATCAAATGCATAAATAGTATATCCACTCTTAAACTCTTTCATAGTCAGTCCGTTGGTATCATCCGTATTGTAAAAGCCAAAGACATCCATAAAATCAACATAACTGCGCATAAATTGATCCGCAGCAAAATCTGGTTTGTAGGGTGGACCAGGATGACTCACACCATTTACACGTAAAGCAATTTCACTTAACTGATTGTGTTTAAAATTGAAAGGATTCTTCTTTATATTACCATTAAATACGTCATTTTCAACCATTGCCACCATGAGGAGCTTCGGTGCTTCCGATGGAAAGAGGCCATCTTTCATGAAACTCTTTTGATCTTTCGGAATTGTAAAGGTGAGAAGCTTTGTATGCTGAACGGGGTAAATGGCATTTTGGCGGTTAAGACCTTCAGCATGTCCTCTAATGACACTTGGATTCGGTACTACTCGACGAATGTGAAGTGCAATATCTTCCACATGAATTCTAAAATTGTCAACTTTAGCAAATGCATTCAGCGCAAATTCAGGCTTATTCAATGTCAGCTTGAGTCGCATGCTGGTATTACAGAGTAAAAACTTTGACTGTCTAAAGAAGTCTAAATTTAGCGGACCATATAGCTGACATACTCTACTATCTTTAATCATAGCAGATCGCTTTACAAAGCCACTGTTTGTTTCAACATCAAATTTTCCTGCTTCATCTCTATACCATCCCATGGCTTCCATATGACTTTTTTGTGCTGCTGGATGAAACTGTGATACATGATTGAAATATGATTTATAGGGATAATCGCTTTGACCACCTTCCACCTGCTGCTCTCCAATCGTTAGAGAAACATCACGAAGTAATGTAGTCAATGGTAAATTGTTCAGTCCAACTTTATGTGCATCGTCAATAGCAGTTCCATCTGCTTGCTGAATTCTAAACCTCAAATCAAGCATCGCATAACTGAAATCTATGTAGTCATCACTACCACCAGGAATAACAAATTCAATGGGGCCAACATTCTCAGCTGTTCGAGGATGATAATCTACAATACTTGAACTAAGAATATCTGTCTGTATGGCTTGTTGATCAAACAAACAAAAACCGGAAGTTTTACACTCCATGATTAGAAGTTATAGCAGTGTCGTCGTTTAGCGCCTGATGAATGATTAGAGCCTCTGCGACGTTTGCGTGAATGCCTTTTGACTGAAGATCGCACCTTACCAGCTCCGCGATGTTTCCTCCTTCCTTTTTTCATTCGTTTAGGTGATTTCTTTCCTTGAGTAACACCAGCAAAGGTCTGCTTCAATGTTTTTAAACCGCGTTCCTTCCCACGATTCAACAAACTGCTCTTAAAACTTCTACCTCTGGAAAGATCACTAGCAACATCACCAGCAAAGCCAACGGCATTACTTAAAACATTTCGTTTTAAAGATCTACCGACATTGGATATGAGAGGTGCTACAACAGATTTCAGTGCACCAAGTATGCTACCTCCACGTTGGCGGCGAGCGCCGATGTAAATTTGTCCTCCACCACTTACATAGGAGGGTCGTGAATAAAATGAGACAGTTGGATTCATAGCTCAAACCCTAAACATTGTTAGTTACAACTTTGCATGAATCACTGTCGATCACTTAGATGAAAGATGTCGGCACGACGCATCCAAGAGTTCATACTTGAAGGATAACCAGTCCATTTAACAAGACACCATTCTTCACCTTGCCGTTTTTTACATCGAATGATTTTCTCTACCAAATATGTTTCACTTTCAGTGACTACCTCAATCTCATCGCGGTAAAAGCTACCCTCAATTTCTTCATTATCGTAATCTTTCAACTTGTAGGAAGTCGGAGAGTCTTTTTGATTAATCCTTGATACTGTAAATACCTCCTCTGTCCAATTCGGAAGGTACCCTTTAGCAAAAACACTTTTCACTTTTGAGATACGAACTTTATCACCAATTTTCACATCACTTTTCACATGAGTGCGTTTACGTTGGAATGATTCGCGCACTTTATCTACATTGTCAGCATTTACATCTACTGGTCTGACTCCAATAGAACGTTGGATAGAGTGATTGTAGGCATGGAGTGTATCTTGTAGAACCTTTGTCCAATTTTGTGTCAAGTTGGCAGTAAAATGTCGCCACAAGCGATTTTTTAATGTGCGATTAAAACGTTCAACGAGTGCAGCTTTATAAGCACTCTTTACACTAAACAACTCAATGTCATGCCTCTCAAATAATCTTTTCACATGCTGATTTTCAAACTCTTTCCTTGATCACTCTGAATTCTTTTTGGAATGCGACCTTCTCGAAAAATTGTTTGGAATGCTTTTGCTACTCCTTTCCCTTCTTTAGTTTTTAAAGGTTGAGCCCACGCATAACGCGAGAAAATATCAATGACGGTTAAAATAAAATTATTGCCCGAGTTATGTTTTGAAATGGAGGCAACATCGCACAAATCTGCTTGCCACTGTTCATCGATGTCATGAACAATATAATGGCGGGTGCAGTACTTCTTTTTCGCTTGTTTGTGGAGTGTATAGGTAGCCTGACCCTTTAACCATCGTTTCACTTGTGATTGTGGAAGACCACTCGCTTTTGATAATTTCTTGATAGATGCAAATCCTGCCGGATGTTTTACATCATAATAGATTGACTTCAAACGTTCAGTCGATGACGACTGACTCTTTTTCCTCCTTCTCATCTTTTTGTTTTCTTGCCTTTCTACATTTACAACAACTGCAGCATTTAGCTTTAGCGGTTTTGCGATCGTGTTCACATTGCTTAGGGGTTTCATTATGAGAGCTGGCGCAGCAAGTGCAAGTGACAACGACATTCATCTCTGGCGGCTCATTACATGGCAAGCAACACATCTGCTTCATATTAATAGTCTGAGAACATGTATTTCCTAGGAGGAGCTGTTTTACGTTTTCCTTTTACTAGTTTTAGTGGTGATGTAGATCTACGTCGAGTTCTTCCTCTTGTTTGCTTAGTGAGTGTGGGAGGGGATGTAGCAGGTGACGTCTTAAACCAATTTGTTGGCATTTTCATCGCCTGAAGCATTGGAGCAGTAGCCACTGTTGAATCAAGTTCTTTCAATGTCTCATTATTTAAAGAAAATTTTGGCACATTATGCTTTTTCAATAGTTTAAGAAAGTATGACCAACCAGGTGGAACATAGCCCTGACGGCGCTTTCTACGTGTCGCATACTGAATCAAGTCTTCATAACGTGAAGCATCAATCACTTTATTTTCATCTGTAATGATTTCTCCTCTATCATTTACATTGAGATGGGGTTCAATACTGTTGAAAAGAGATATGGCATGTGCGCGAGATGCTAAAGGTGTAGCAGTCGATACAGAGTCACGCATCTTATTCTTCAAGTTTTTCAATTGCTCAACAGTTTCCGATTGTAATAATACAGCACGATGTGGATCTTTGATGTGAACATTTTGCTGATAATCTATTTCTTTCCTATACATTTGATTTGCAAGAGGTTGCTTTACTTGCTGCATGGCAGTCAATTGTACATATTCATCCTGAGGAATAACAATCATGCGAGAATAAGAACTCATAGTTTGTACATAATCATGGGAGTTTTCAAAATATCACTTCGAAATCTAAATTCTTCCGGACACTCTTGCGTAAAGTCAATGAATAAGTAACCGAGTGGTTTTTCAGTAGCTGCTTGAAAAATTTCAATTAAGGCTTTTGATCCTCTGGGTGCAACTTGTCGCGCTAAAATTTCAAATTGACTTTTATCTCGCGGATTCTTGAAAATAGCATAATAGTGTGTATTCAGGTTTCGTGTACGAGCTTCTTTTCCATCAGGAAACAAATTTTGTGTGATATAGATGATAAAGCACCTTTTATGGTGTGCTGCGCGAGTGAACATATCTGTAACATCTTTTGAATTCTTACTTTCTTTTAATAAATCATACAATACAACAACATCATTAGACTGAAGTTTATCCACTGGAATAATTCCTTCATGTCGAATAAAGTTGCGACTTTGCAATTCCTGAAACAGCGACGGTTGATAAATACCATAACACCAAATCACTCGATTGATAGGTTCCTTAAACAACTCCCATCTTTTATCCAATAAATTCAGCGTGAAAACAGTTTTACCTGCATGAGATGGACCTGATACAGTCAGAACTTTATCACATTGAAGTCTGAAATCTATTTTATTACTTTGAGATTCAACATTTGCATAATTAACGCTTAGAGCCAAAGATATTACCCAATAGGTTGCCCACGGCAGGAGCTATCATTGGAAGTATTGCTGAAAGGAAACCGCCCTTTTGTGTTAGAGTTATCCTCTTTCTTTGAAGGGTGACTTTAGGATTGGAGATGAAACGCAATTTCGTAGCATATCGCTTAAGTAACTTTCGTTGTTTTGGCGCTAATTTCTTCGTCCTCAACTTCCTCACATGAGAAATAATTTCACAAATGAATTTATCGTTAGCATGTCGTATAGCATTGTATCGCTGATTTGCTTTCATTCGTCGGAGAGCTTGAATGGCTGAAGAAAACTTTTGACTTTTACGTTTCGTCATTTTACGTTTCGCCATTTTCCGTGTTAGTCTTTGCTAAAACCTATCTTTACCACATTTGCATAGGTACTAACTATTGCGACATAAGTGACACTCGAAATGAGCAATATCACAGTGGTTACATTGGCAAAGTTGAATGCAATTACGTATGAAACAGCGTTGACAAAAAGCATGCTTACATCTCTTGAAGATGCGCTTTTCATTTCCATCCTTTCGCTTACATACATCGCAACACATAGTTTCACCGTTACTGATGTCTATAGCAAGTCTTTTTGAAGATATGAATTTGCTAGCCTTTTCTAAATAATAGACGCATGTACAGAAGGAATATACTTCGAGAGTGAGCAGACATAGCTCGAAAACCAGTTGTGCTACAATCAAGTACCACTGCATTTTCAATTTTTCTTTATGAAAATTTGAATGTGAATATCTGAAATCGCTTCAATCACTAGACTGCTACCATGATGGTTAAATGCGTTAAGACGTTCAGCAATTTTTATCATATGTCTTTTAAAAAATTCTTGGGGGTGATCTACCACTTCCATTGAATAAGAAGCAAAATGGAAAGAGCGACTTTCCACCTCTTCCTTTCCAAAATGACTAAACTTAATTTTCGCAACTAATCGCGCCATGATAATGCTATCAGAGAATGTATTCATTAACTCTAGAAATAGAGTGCTAGCATCATCGACCACTGCTTCGATCTCGCTCTCATCTTTATGAAAATTTATCACATAATCTTGAACAGCTCCTTTTAAACTTTTTCTATGAAAATGTAATGTTCCGCAGTCGTTTGAGAAAGACATGATCGCCCTTTATCTAACCCATCCATTGCATGAAAACAACAACTCTTCTCATAGTAACATTTATTGAATAACGGTAACAAGCATGCATTATAAATCAATGGTTTGAAAGAGATAAAATAGATACAGCTGGTAACTATCATACAGCGAGCAATGATAACCATACAGGACTTTGGCAGTGTTGAGGTAAGGAGGAAAGAAGCATTGGTTATGAACGTAGCTACTACAACGAACAGCCAAAATAGGAACACACAAATCCTTAAAACGTTTCGTGACTTCATGATAATGTTGATTCACTCTACTATCCCAAGGCGGGAGCAAAATATCATCAATGATTAGATTGGGAAATACTTTCCTCTCCTTACCAGGATTATTACAGAAGATGCGTATAACATTGAAAGCAGCTAACCATCGTTTAAAGTCAATAAGAAGAGCACTCTCACAAGAAAAGCCATAGTCTTGCAAATATTTCAGATTAAGTCCATGAATGTGTTTTCTCGCCCATTGATCAACATTGGAATCGCAGTTGGCATGTTGATGATAGACACTAACAATCTGATATGTCCAATTGTTCATAGCAATAGCACTGAGCTCCTGTACAGGTTCACCCTCACAATCCATAAAAATGATGATAGAAGCCTAAAACGGAAATTACACATCTAAGGAAACGTTCTATAACATATTACAAAATGAAGAATTACATCGATGCTTTTCACGACAAAATACACAAATGATATGATGGCAACGAAGAAGTAAAATGTATCTAATAAGACCACGTCTACGACACTCAAAGCACATAAGCGAATTGTCATAGGGTAGAGTTAGGAAAGGACTAGTAATTCTCCTTCTTTGATTTGCGTTTTGATGCAGCATTCTTCTCCGACTTGCGCTTCGTACCACTGCTGTTAAGGATTTGATCAATTATGTCGTCCACGTTGGGTGGTTTTGGAATATATAGGATGGATTCCATATGCATGGAGAGAGAGGCTATTTTATTATCCTTATGCCGACCATAATATAGCCCATTCACTTTGAAAAGGATATCCCAAGTACCTTCTCCGAGCTCATCACATCTGATGGGTATTGATTGATCTCCCTCCTTCTTATAGTAAGTACACCAATGTGATACCGGTAGGCAAATGTGATTACCATCCCAAATCTTTCTATAGGGAGTATCCTTGTCATCTCTAGCCTTCCACTCTTGAGCAAGACGAGTAGGAATGTCCATATTTAATGTCACATACTCCTCAATAATATCAAGTTGGCGGCGAATGTATGGACTCACGGGGATCAGTATGTAGTCCCCATACTGATTGCGCATTATCTTGACATCCGTGGAAGGGAGCATTCCCGTTTGGAGTACTACGCTATGATCGTCATAACGCAAGACTTGTTTAAATTTACGCTGTAGCGGTGTAGGATTATGTACCTTGGTTGTTTCTTCCACTGGCCTCAGTTGTAGATGATCTGACCGTAGCGAACCTTGTAACGTTTGACCGCAATTTTGTCCTACTAGTGCAGCAGATGGAGTAGATGCCTGAAAATGAAAAAAGATTGTATTAAGTTTACGTTCAAGGGAGGAGAGGGAGGGAAGTAGCGACTTACCATTTTAGTTGGATAATAGAACAGGGAACTAGAGAGAGAAAATGTGCCTCCGTCACTCGTATGATTCAACGATGGAATGATTCTCACTGTGGAAGGCTCGCTATTTATAAAGAAATGCTTGATTCTCATTGGATGATGATCCTCATTGGACAATAACATCAAGCTGATTCCAAATCTGGTCTCCGTTTACCCATCCGATGCTTCATTTTGAAGCTAGAGTCCAAAAAATGTTTTTTCGAAAAATGTTGAAAATTTTTTGTCGCCGATTGACTTGAAACTCACCATACAGATAGAGAATTTCACGCTGATTCCAAATCTGAAATCCGTTTTCCAATCCGATGCTTCGTTTTGAAGCTACAGCCCAAAACGTCCCAAATTCTAACTCTGTCGTTTTTCGCCAATGTCCCAAAATCTTAAATGGCGTTTCACATCTAAACGAAGACAGATAGGAACAAGCCGATTCTTTCAGTGAATTTGTCTCACTCTTAGCTTTCAAACGAGCTATGGCACGACAAAATCCGTCCACTGGAAGCCAAAATCGAAGCGAGCTGTCCAGAGGGGGGGGGACGTCAGCAAAATTTTTTCTCTCCGATGGCGTTCAAATTCACCATACGGATGCAGAATTTCACGCTGAATCCGAATCTGGCCTCCGTTTTCCCATCCGATGCTTCGTTTGGGCGCTACACACCAAAACGTCCCAAATTCTAACTCTGTCGTTTTTTCGAAAAATGTTGAAAATTTTTTGTCGCCGATTGACTTGAAACTCACCATACAGATAGAGAATTTCACGCTGATTCCAAATCTGAAATCCGTTTTCCAATCCGATGCTTCGTTTTGAAGCTAGAGCCCAAAACGTCCCAAATTCTAACTCTGTCGTTTTTCGCCAATGTCCCAAAATCTTAAATGGCGTTTCACATCTAAACGAAGACAGATAGGAACAAGCCGATTCTTTCAGTGAATTTGTCTCACTCTTAGCTTTCAAACGAGCTATGGCACGACAAAATCCGTCCACTGGAAGCCAAAATCGAAGCGAGCTGTCCAGAGGGGGGGGACGTCAGCGAAAATTTTTCTCTCCGATTGACTTGAAACTCACCATACCGATGCAGAATTTCACGCCGAATCCGAATCTGGCCTCCGTTTTCTCATCCGACCACTCCTTCCACTCGAAACAGCCCATTTTACAACCCAACATTCAGCAGATTGCACGAAAAACATCACACACTATAGCCTCAAGACTAATCCTGGCGGTCGCCCAAGTCCACCACGACACTCTGTCGTTCCAGAGGGGGGGGGAGTCAGCGAACATTTCGTGAACGTGAACCAACCTGGCCGGCACACCACGACACTCTGCCGTTCCAGAGGGGGGGGGGCGCCGGTCGAGTGTTTGTCACTTGCTTACTACTATACTACTTTATCTACTGCTATTGTATACTGCTATTGTCCACTTTTCACTACGGTTTGTAACGGTCCAAATTGATCCATGTGAATCAATATCGAAATGTCAATGGTTTGACAAGAAGTGGGAATGCTGCGAAATCTATCGCTTTAATGTGTATCCATCCCTCAAAATACTTTGGATCATTACGTGTTTTATGTGTTTATTATACATGTAAGTCCTATTTTGTTTTTGCTACTTCTAAAGACATGCCAATTTTATTTCAGTTGCAAGATCACATCTTAAGTCTCCTTTTCAAATAACTATTTGTGCGGGTTTCATAATATCCGGCATGAAAAATCTATTATTTCTGTAATATTTCTCTCTATGAAAATGTATTTCTTCTGTCTCTATAGATGTGCGTACGGGTTCTTATGAAGCGACTTTATGCGCATGCTAAACACTATAAATCTCCTTATTGAAGACACATTGAATAGTGAAAAGAACGTTTATCCTTATAGCGAGACAAGGTAAAGAACTCTTCAATCTTTTCCGTTTTTCCCTTGCTCCCATGAAAAGCGACAAAGCTGATATTATTGATGTGTGACAAAACGTGGAGTAAGACAAAGTTAATTGGCAGGTTCTTATATAAAGCAGCGGTTTTACTTGAGTGGAAAGTTGTGTAAAAGTTATCTGAGCAGTGCGAGTTGAGCTCATCTCTTAGTTCTCAATAATATGTACGTGGCCAAATCGTACCGTTGCGGTGATCTACGAGGAACCTGGAATACATTTGCGACTTTTTTAAGGACTTAGAGATGTAGAATGAGCACCATCTGGATGAAGACGAAAATTTTCAAAATGCTCGAATATTCATCAGACCTAAACATAAGAGATGGCTGAAAGCGGGGAGACCATAATGAATCAGTAATTCGAAAAATATCATTTTTCTCTCCCGAGTAATTTTAATGTCACTAAATAATTGTGAATATAAAATATGTACACAGCAGGGTTGGAACCGGCCGGTCCGAGGCCGGCGTATCTAAAACTGGCTGGTCGGAGGCCGGCCTATTTAAAATTCTGATGCTTTCATGGTCATTGAAGATCATGAGCGTGTAGATGAGTATTACTACGTGTACGTTCCAAAGTAACCGCATGACATTTTTGATGAGATGATTGTAACTCCGATATGTGAGACTTGATAAAGGACTAGCATAATGATTTAGGCTATCACAGGACTTGACGTTTCTTAATAGCATCAAGGATTTAATTGTCTTGTGTCATGTTGACCCTGCTCGCAATTATTCACTCTCGGGAAAGTTTAGAGGATGTCATTTCTTGTTGTTTACTTGGTCACAAACTCTAGTTCCGAGGCGACCGACATTTGCATGCTCCTACAATGCTGTAGCAGTGATGCAGTTGGTGATGTCGACAGTTGACAAAAAGGCCTGAAAAAGCACCGGCCGGCCGGTATTACTAAAACCGGCCTGCCGGCCGGCCGGTTTTCAAAATTTGCGGCCGGGGCCGGGCCGGCGGCCGGTTCCAACCCTGGTACACAGCCGACGTTTCGGGTCCAGACCCTTTCTCAAAGGAAGGCAGCAATAAAATGACACTGTCTAAACTGGCTCGTTAGATACGCAGTATAACTCCGATTGTCTCATGACGTCTGTTCATTTTAGGATGGCACATATTGATTAATCGCGATTCCACCACGCTTGTTTCAACAGGATCATTCAAGCAGCGAAGAAATTCAACATCAAAATCATCAATCGAACCGTTAACAAGACAGGTCTTACTGTGTTCAGAAAAAGCACTTAGATCATTTTTATTGCGAATACTGAGACTGTTTTCGCATCTAATGTAGAAAGGTCTAGCAGTTTTACCTATATAGACAATGTAGACAGTATCATTTTATTGCTGCCTTGCCTTGAGAAAGGGTCTGGACCCGAAACGTCGGCTGTGTACATATTTTTTATTTGTAATTATTTATTGGCATTAAAACTACTCGAGAGAGAAAACTGATATTTTTCGCATTATTGAGACCTAAGTATAGCATGTATTTATGCATCTCTATACTCCCTTTATTGGCATCACTAATAGCACTACTTATTCGGCCACATTGGAATTCTCAAAGATGGGTATTAAGAGAAGATAGAATCGGATTCAACAGCTTTGAACTTTATTGGAGGGACAAGAAATCATAAAGCTGAAATAAAAGTGCATGCTGATCGGGAAGAGTGGGTTAAGACGCTTCTAAGTCAAAAATGATACAGGAAATTTGATCCCACTGAGATGCAATACTCATAGAAAAATGGGTTGGAACCCAAAATTCATTTAATTTTCATCATTAATTCAGAAAATATGTTGCTTGTCTCCTTTTTGATGCTGCTGATGTAATTTTTGGCTAGTTAAATGAAGTATTTTGAAACAATCAGAGATCATTTTGATATCATAAATGCAGGAAAGTTGAGTTTACGCATCACTAGACATGATGCAAATATTCGTTGGATTCAGTTTAACACTTTCATATGAAAACATAGTGAAGAAAAAAGATAGGAGAGGGTGGGGCACATTGAACCACCAGGCTTTTTCTCCGAAACGACAAATAGTGAAAACTTCATGCTTTAAGACATTGTTTACTGTAACAAATATACATGATTCCTTTGATAATTTCAGTTGTGTATGCTTTCCATCATTATTTTCACAGGATTTCCCAAAGTTTCAATGAAAAAGTAAATTATCAGAAAATCAGAACTTTTGTTTTAATGTAAGACAAAACCTTGCGTTTATTTTCATTAGACATCACTTTTCTCAAGTATTCTTGATCAGTTTTATTAATCTATTAGTCAAAAAAAAAAATTTTGAGTGCAGCCTTATTTGCACACGAGCACGTTTTTGAAAAGTTAACGATGTGGGGCACATTGAGCCACCCAGGATGGGGCACATTGAGCCACCCAGGATGGGGCACTTTGAGCGTGGTTCATTTTGATAGGACTCCGACTCCGGGTGTCAAGTATATAAGCCTAGTTTTTTGAAAAACAAACCGGTAACCTACATCATAGATCATTAGAGGCTCACCTGAACCTATTTTTAGTGATCATTGTTGTATCAAATATCAATCATTTTCGATGAAAGTTGATCAAATGTCGCTTTCAGTTGGATGCATGCGACTCGACTCCTCCCATCTTCTTGATGTCTTTTCTCCAGTCTCTACCAGGCAGGAAAATCCCCATTATTCTCCAAAAAATATGAGTACACCTTCGATTTTAATATGCGCTGTAAAGAAGCCACCACACACGATTAACGTGAGGGTAAGAGGTAATGTTCTCAAACAAACTAGTATTTCATCTTTGTCTCTGATGTGACCTTTGGCGCGTAGGTGTGATCGAGGCTAGGAAGGCTTGTCTTCTCTACTAAATCACCGAGTGAAAAGACAATCCTTTTTTCACTATCACGGTTCATTCCTCAACTATTACAAGCTTTGCATGCACTGCTGTCTCTGTACTTTTGTTTGACGGAGAAAGTTGACATCAAGACAGTGACAGCCATTTGTACGAGGATAAATAATTTGTCTGTATTATATTATTTCGGATCTAGTCATAGGCCTGAGTCTGGAGTCCTATCATTTGATAGGACTCCGACTCCAGCAAAAATGATAGGACTCCGGGACTCCGACTGCGCTTCCCTGGTTCATAGTGCCCCACTTCGATACTCATATTTTCTTTTACTAAGTGATCCGAAGTGATTCAGAAGTTTTGGGATGTGATTATGCTGCAATTTGGTCTGCAACGCATTCAAATTGACTATTTAGAAATATTTGAGCAGTTATGCTGTTCGTTTTTGTGTGCCATAGCTCTTTTCGAGAACAAAGCACCAGGGCAGCATGGCGAAGAATTAATATTGAAAAATGCTGATTGATAAATTGATATAAATCAGTGATCTCAATCAAAATTATGCGACTTTGAATACTGGAACCTCCATTGCTGGTCAAACAAATTGAATTGTTAGTATGTGTTGGAAGCAGAACGATACGAGTGCCAGATGTGTGGCTCTATTCAACGAGAAAACAACATGTCAACTGAAAGCATAGAAATTTACAACAATGAAACCTCTAGAATGGAAATTAAGCTTCATGCAATGCACAATAACGGCACATAAATCGCACGCATTTTCACTTAGATGCACCTGCCAACGTCTGTATCATTGGGTTAGAATCAGTCACATGAGTAAATCGAAGGTTTTAATTGGTTCTTCATGCCCCAACTTAGTTCCCCGGATGTGCCGCGACCTTGAGTCAATTTCCATTCTAGCGAACTTCAGATAAACACTTTATTTCTATGACTGAAAGTCAATAAGTCGATGCCTGCTAGCAGAAGCGTGGAGAATCGCTCAGATTCGAGCGATGTCGAACAATGGGACCACGGATTGAAAACGTCATCAAATCACGACATTATGCGTATTGTTTTGGAGATTTCTCGGTTTTTTCTTAGGCCTGGGCCTACTCGTGTCTTGCCTGTCTATATGTAATGCACAAAGCCTACAAGCATGATCTTATTGATGATTACAATTATGAATGTTATATTTTGTATCAATGAATTTATCATTAATGTTCTTCAGTCATGATAAATACTACTAATCTGAGAACTATGATGGTCTATGAACATTTTACTTCCAAAAATGAGCATGTATTTTTTCATATCAAGGAGAAGCTATTATTTTTGCCAATAAAAATATCAAACTATGATGAAACTTTTGTTGATTGATTTTGATAATTCATGAACTGAAGCTATAGATCTGATTCATAACGTCTAATAAAGTTGAATAGTAGAGTAATAAATAAAGGTGGTTCAATGTGCCTCACACATGGGGCACATTGAACCACTTTGGTAGAAATTTCAAAATTCAAATTGTGAAGAGATGAAGAAAGATTGTCATAGAAAGGTCCAACAACTCAAAGATTAGTTAGCATGCCCTCAACTTTTCATCCGAGTTTGATTCTGACTCATTTGATTTAGTATATTCAAACTGTTGAGAAAAGTTTAAAAACATGTTCAATTTGCCCCATCCTCCCCTACAGCTGGGTGTAAGACGCCTCCCCAACATAGCGAGGCATGACGCCTCCCCGGGGCGCTTTACCCCTATAATACTTTTTACGCTTTCGTTGTCAACGGCATTGACTCATATCTCCTGAGTTTACTGGCATTGATTTCAAGCCGAATTCACTATTATTTCTTTGTTGTCTATGTGTACAGTTAATCAGTGCAGTTGTTTGTGTGCGTGCGAGCTGTTGGTATGAAATCCAAGCATCATCATATCATCATATGAAATAGCCTATGAAATAATTTAGTACAAACAATGTTAGCCATTGAAAAGAAAAAAGAAGCAAACGTTTTCCGTCGTTTCATTTTGGTCAGATAAAAAGTATACCACAGTCGGTACTTCGACACCATTGCCTCCCGCGGACGTGATGAATCATTCAGTTCTATTCATAACAGGCCAGGAGTAATCTCTTTTAGAAATTGCAGTCCGTGGAAAGCTCTGGTGGCTACCGACATTCGTATATTTAATATGTTTTACTATCTTACCAAAATAAAAGCACGGAGAACGATTACTTGTTTTCAGTGACTTGCAAAACAAGTCAAGCAAATAAACTGGTCTACTATTGTAAAAGCAGGTTTTTGTCTGACCACGAAAAGGGAATGCGATTGTGTTAACTAGTACTAAAATTTTTCGTGAAATCAACCCGGTTTAACTTTAGTCAGCAAATAGGTCATGTCTCTTCTCATCTCATGTTTGTTGTCAGCTTGTTAGGCTGCCGTTGTTTACGCATTAACAATGAGCGCGGTAATTGCTGACATCTGCGGAATTTTGACACGGCGCAAACTTTCATGACTTTCTATATCATACAAACAATTTGGAGTCCCTCGTGCATATTAATTATCAAAGCGATCATAATCATTTGGCTTCATTTCAAACTAAAGTAAACAATTTTGTGTGTTCTCAAGCATCTAATGCAAGCAGAAGAGGAGTTATTTGTGTTATGCAATCAAGTTCAATGACCAAACTTGTCAAATACATAATTGGAAAACAAACCTCATGTGGCTTTGTCAGATTGTCAGGGAAGGAAGTAAATTTTATGAAATTTTCATTAGTTATAAGCAAATCAAATTGTGATAACTGTAGACACCGACATCTTAAGTCGATGTTTTTACGGATTCTGGGTTATTCGGTGAATAATTTCACAAGTGTAGGTTGCTAATTTAGCTAAATAAAAAATCCATTAAATCATTTAAATTACCTAAGACAATTGTATTTCTTGTTTATTTCTTCTTTTTGTCCATTTTCATTGACTAATGTGTAAACAAACAGCAGTGAAATGTACGTAAAAGTTAAAATAAGAAGTGATCAGTTAACAATTCAATTGTGATTCTTCGCTTCTTTGTTTCAAACTTTAGGAACAGTACAAATCAGACAAAAACAGCTGCGCATATTAAACTATAGCAGATCAATATATTTCAAATGCTATTGATAGAGTATGTAAACTATATGATTCAATGTGAGTCCTATGATATGAGTCAATGTGTGTATGTTAGTTTATTTTTTGAAAGGAAAATTCCAATTCTCTTTTCCTCCTTCGAATCACTGATTTGTAAAATATAGCAAGTCAAACAACTCGCGATTCTTGCCACTCAGATCATAGCCCACTAGAAGTGTCATTCGTACGAAGCGCCGGCTGCTTTGATTGCTGTATTTTATAAACCACTGGTCAATAAATCGTCGAAGGAGAAAGGAATTGGAATTTTTTTTCTTAAAACAACATGAATGGCCACTTGCACATGATCATCAATTGAATATATGAAGCCATTTTATTCAAATATGCGCGTAAGTCTGTTTAGTTCCAAGTATTTCATCAACTTTTGAAGAAGCGGACGTGGTATAGGCTACTAAATCGTTCAAATAGTGGTCATTATGTATAACACCTACTACTGTATAAAGATAATTAATCAAATAGTATATTATTAATGGGTGGAGTGATTTCATTTACTTATTTTACCGGCAATAAAGATGGAGGTGAATAACTGGTCTTCTGAAACCGAAAATTAAAAAGCTGCATCCATCAACATGATCAATATTTATATTCTAATCTGATTTTGATCTTGACTTTTATTAACCCTGGGGACAAAACGGAACCCAACCTATCGATTCGCTCGAGTTTCATGCTACCTAATCGTTATCTTTTTCAATTGTACAATGTACATGCAATTAATTATCTCAAGTTAAAAAAGTCATTCAGCAATTTATTTGAGACTTCTGTAATCACACTTTTCAACTATATTATTGATTAAAAGAATTTCACTTTCATCCGCTACTTGACCTTCTAGTTGCATCCTTGCTGTATAATTAAATATACTCGTGTATTTCCGTCCTTCAAAGCAATCATTTATGATGTTGCGCATGTAAAACAGAATTACAGTTTAATTCTTCAACAGAAACGATTGTTAATAATTGAAAATCTATGAAAATCAGTTTATGATAAATTTTTTGCATCTAGTATGCAAGATTATCATTTTCTTTCTAAATTTCCTATCAGTTTTTTGTCCTCCACGTGTTACTGATCCGTCTTTTAATATTCACTTTATATTCACGACTTTGTAGAAGACTAAGAAAAGATTCATATGGATTTAAAAATATTTGCTCCGGATGCAATACGGATTTACATGTACGTGTACATCAATTATCCATTTCTTGTCTGGATTTTACTTTTTCGGAGGGGCGAAACCATAAGACATGCATGTATATGTCAATGAATGACAAAACTCACACCTGCATTAGTGTTAGTGATAGAAGATCACAAATGAAAATGTAGGCAATGCATTTAAAGATAAAGATAGTCGCCCAATTCATTAATCCAAAACAATACCCAATAACAATAAACACCAATATCAAAACAATGTAATATGAAAGTAATGCACGATCGCTTTCGTGGTATCTATTCATTCTCTTTCGGATTAATGAATTGGGCGACTATCTTTATCTTCAAATGCATTGGCCATCACAACTGCTTCAAAAGAAAATGTATCCTTCTTGAAATATCAATCAAGTGAAACATGAGCGACTTTTGCAATAAAAACTAAAATTGTATAGGATAATGTTCCAATGTGAAAAAAGAAGAACAATATTACAAACATCAATTGCAAATACTACATTCTCCTTGAATTCAATTCGGCACATCGTGTTATCAATGCAACAGTCGTATACAATCGCATCCAAAATCGTATGCGAGTACAGTGTTTCATCTTTATGAGTCTATGAATCATATCATTATCATCTTTTATCGCAGACATCGAATAGAGTACAAGCAGTAGTATTTGAAATTGAATTGTTCTGTAAATACCACTCATTAAGAATTTTAGTAGCAACCGTATCGGGGGTAATCAAAAATTAATTGCATTGCAATATATTGATTGCTGCCATCAAAAAGTTGCAATTAATTGATTGATCTAATAGGACATTTGCAATTACGTAAATAGCACCATCGAAAAATTGCAACTAATTGATTGATTGTTACTGTAATGGGGAAAGCATTTTGACTGATTTACTAGCAATGCCGTTACCAATCACCATCGCAAGAAGAACATCTCATCTGCAGTGAATCATTTAGAAAAAGAGGTTACTAAAAATGCTATTGATTTACTATTTACAACGTCGCTTTTAGGGTTCTAATCAGGAACTATTTGGTGCGTAACATAAATAGTATCTCTATATTACAATGCCGCTACAATAATTTTTAGAGCTCTATTACATGCCACCCTATATGTTCTGTAATAGACACTTGCTATCATTCGCCTGCTTCAATAATTGATTATCACTGTGATCATGATGCATGAACTTAATCAAGCCTGTAATCAAATCTGTCAATATTCACATCCAATTAAGAAGAGATTATATTAGACATTAGATTAGTTATTTGGATACCATGTAATGGGTCTAGTCAAGTCACTAACCAAGTTGGTAATAAGCTGTTATGCGACTTGCAAAGTATGTAGCCCATGCAGTCTAATTCGTTAAAATGAAATAGCAATGATTCAAAAATCAGTCTATTCAAACGGTGATGATAAATAATTGCAATTACTTTTTGATAACCCGTGAATGGCACATTTAAGTGGTCATTTATCTCCCGAATCATTTGAAGGCATGATGATACTTGCAAGTCATGGTTCTTCTTAGTAATCACATTTTAAGTAACAGACGCATTAAATTCGAAGAATGATATTTACGAATGTAATGAAATGGCTAGTTTTAAAGGAATATCTTCCATATTTCACAAACGTATGTTTGCGCTTTAGGTTCATTCCATGCGCATGTCAATCTTATCAATATCTTCTTGTACTCATAAATAAATTGTGAGCACACTCATCCAGTTTGTCATCGTCTAGTTTGTCACTGAGGGGATTCATATTCAAAATTCGTTAAAATTTCAGATATTTCCCAAAATCTGTCAAATTTGTGATTACAAATTTTAAATTTCAGTAAGTGGCACGAAGATAACTGAGTTAGAGCAAGCGTTGCACTGTCACATGCATTGAGTTCACACACCAAATATACTGGCCCTTGAAGCTCTGTGATTAATCAAGAGCAATGCACATTACCTACACACCGCTATGCTCAATTGTGATTGATTACTGTATTACTAGTCTCCCTTGACTACTGCTAATGACCAGCGATCAGGGACATTCAGATTCAAATTAAATATCGCAAGCAACTCAGCTGCAAGAAATTAGACGCTCTTTGATTTGCCTAGCCACACAGAGGGCGGACTAATTGAGTCGGACCAAAATATTTGCAGGTCAAGTTGTGATGATTTTATTTTATTTATTTATTTAGTACACCAATAAGTGCAAGGAGCACCAAGGCAACACAGGAAATACATTCAGGAGGGAACAATTAGAAGTTACAATAAAACATAAAAAGCTTTCGTTTAAACTGTTTCACCGTTTCACTGTTCACAATATCGTCGGGGAGGCGGTTCCAGTCATCTATAATGCGGTGGGAAAAGGAGGATAGGCGACAATTCAGATTTATTGGGTGGCGGAAAATTTTGTAGTTATGTCCACGGGTTCGGGAAACACTAAAGGTGAAGAAGGAATTAGGATCACTTGGAGTAAGGTGGTTACATATTTTGAACACGGTTGTAAGGTCCATAATCCGACGACGACATTGTAGTGTTGGGAGTTTCAGAGCTCTCAGTCTTTCTTCGTAGGGCAACGAGGATAGACCACGGATGCTTTTGGTGAATCGACGTTGTACACGTTCGATAGCCAGAATGTCTTTATTCAGGGATGGATTCCAGACTGGGATGGCATATTCGAGGTGAGGGCGGACCAGTGTCTTGAAGAGACGAATAAGCAGATCGGCGTCCCGAGAGACGAATGTCCTGAGGATGGCAGATACAATGCGATTCGCTTTCTGAACACAGGTCAGAATGTGCCGCGAGAATTTTAGGTCTTTTGAAATCAGAACTCCAAGGTCTTTGACACACTTGGAATTATTCAGGAAACTTCCATCCAGACGGTAGTCCGAGGCAGGATTGCGAAATCCAAAGTGTAGAATGGAGCACTTTTGGGGATTGAGCGATAGCTGCCATTTCTTCGACCAAGTGGTTACAGCGTTGAGGTCAGCTTGCAAAAGTTCTTTGGCTTTCAGGGGATCAGTGCGCTTGATTTCGGAGTACAATTTTACATCATCAGCATATTTCAATAAAGAAGAGTTTGTCAAGGTGTCATCAATGTCATTAATAAAGGCGACAAACAGATCTGGGCCTAAAACGGATCCCTGGGGGACACCAGAAATCATGCTGTAGGGGGAAGAATGCACACCATCCACGACAACACTCTCAGTTCTATCCTCAAGAAAAGCTTTCAGAAAACATAGAAGTCTCCCTCCAATGCCCAAGGAAGTCAATTTCGAAAGGAGACGAAAGTGAGGGACTGAATTGAACGCTTTTTCAAAATCGAGATAGATGACGTCAGCCCACTGACCGCGATCCACAACAGATGTTAAATCCTCGAGGAATTCTAAGAGCTGGTGGGTACTAGACGAATTGGATCGAAAACCAAATTGAGAGCGCTTGATTATGTCATATTGGTTCCAGAACTGCCACAGGTGATCGCGAACAATCGACTCCATCAATTTGGAGGCAGTACAAGTCAGGCTGACCGGACGGTAATTCTCTGCCTTCTTGCGACAACCTTTCTTATGTATAGGAGTAACCAGAGCGTGCTTCCAGACTAGCGGGATATTCCCCAGCTCAAAAAAGATCTGGAAAAGGCGAGCAAGAAGTGGAAGCAGAACAAAAGCACTTTGTTTGTAGCAGATATATTGAATGCCATCAGGGCCAGGGGAGGAGAAATTCTTCTTATGTGATAGGTGGAAGCGAATTCTATCAGGTGTGAAGACTACATCAGCGAGGCAATGATCAGTTTGTGCATGAACAGCAGGTATGGGAAGAGACTCAGAGGTGAAAGCAGATTTGTAGGAATCACCAAGAATAGTAGCTGAGTGTAGGGGATCATACACTACTCGGTCAGTGGACGGGTCGACAAGCGGACCAACGGTGGATCGAACCTTTTGTTTAGATTTTACATAGTTCCAGAATCGCTTAGGATTGTCACTGTTAGCCAAAGATGATTCAAAATTGTAAATAGATCTGCGGATTGCTTGTTTCAAGAGGTTAGATGTATGATTGCGCAAACGTCTAGCCTCGTCAGATCTGGTGTCAAGGAAGATACGTTCCGCCCTTCTGCGCTGTAGTTTTAAAGAACGAATTTCTGGAGAATCCCAAGGAGGTCTGTTACTTCGAAGATAATTCATGGTTGGAACTGCTGACGATAAAGCACCGTGAATAGCGGATTGAAAAGAAGCCCATATCTCATTCACATCTTTGTGCTGGAAGCAACTTTCCCAGTTATTGGAAGCGAGAATGGAACGGTACAAGTCCCAATCAGCCTGCTTAAAATTATAACGAGGAGTCGACTTGGAAGAAATTGGTTTTCTTTCAGCAGAAAAAGCCAGTTCAGCCAAGACCATATTGTGATCTGAAGAGGCTAGAGGTTCAATTACATCAACGCGGGTAACAAGATCAGGAGTGGAGCAGAATAATAAATCCAATATATGCTCTTCGCGTGTAGGTTCAAAGACAGTTTGGTAGAACCCTGACTCAACAGTGCAAACAAGAAAATCTTCAGAGTCTTTGTTGGAAGAAAGTGTCTACCAGTCAATGTGGGGGAAATTAAAATCGACACTTATTAGCTTAAACTGATGGGGAAGGGAGGAGGCTTCATGGAAGAGCTTGAATAGGACACTGTCATTAGCTACTGATGAATTAGGAGGACGATAAACCACACCTACAAGAATGGAAGATTTATTCTGAAGATAAACTTCAGCCCAAACACAATCACTGAAGTTCGAGCTGTTAGCGACATCCAAAACACAAGACTGAAGGGAGTCCTTAATGTAAAGGCAAACACCACCACCGTGACTACCACTGCGACGATCAGATCTGAATAATTCAAAGCCTGAAATTTGAAATAAAGCATCATTAAAATTTTTATTTGCCCAAGTTTCAGTGACAGAGATAATATCTGGTTGGAGGTCAGAGATATAGGAATGAAAAATGTGAAGCTTGTTGACAATGCTGCGAGCATTCAAGTTAAGAAACTTAAGTGCAAGGTTAGGGCTCTTCAGTTTTTTGAATAGGTACGATCAAACCAAGAGGAGTCTCTTTGCCAGCTACCATCATCTCTGCGAACGAAGCGCCAAATAACCCCGGAGTCCCGTAGACTAAAACTCTCACAAGAAGAGCCATTGTCGCTCTTGGAAGCTTGTTTATTCAGTTCGAAGCAGTGCCGACGGAGAGCTGAAATGATGTTAAGGGAATGTTGATAGCATGACGGCATGAAACGAACCGAATTTCAACAGATCGTAAATAAAGGAACACATGTGAAGCTGAAGTCGAGCAGACTTCGAACCGACAGAACAAAGTAGACATCTTTTGAGGAATGGAAAATTGTGCTGTTAAATCATGCACCTCGAACCTGCGATCCGAACTCTGCCACCGGTGTGCGAAAGAAAAAGCTATGCGACGCAGAGCGCATTCCTCTTCAAAAGAAGTGAGCCTTTCCGTTTAAAATGCAATTATTGGATCAATCAAATGATAGCGTGCATGAAGAGTACGCGCACAATCAAAAGCAATGAACAAGGATATGATAGCAAAACATTATGCAACACATGAATTGAAGGCAATGGCAATGCATCCAACAGTTCGGAGCAGTCAGCTGATAAATGAACTTCTTTCATTAAGAGCAGCGAATTCGAATGACAACATATTTTCCGATGGATTGATATTTCGATGATGCTTTATTTTTCATTAATCGCTCGATCATCCCATTTTACATGCATAGAAGCGATCGATCGATCGTCAATCAAAAACGCACCGATTGCTACTTAATATCTCTACTCGTAAAATATCCATTCTGAATAAGTTTTAGCTGAAACCATAGCATCATGACTTTCCAGCTTGTAGAATTACGTAGTTATGCAACACTTTGGGTCGAATACTCCACAATATTCGAAAGAGTTAAGGTCGCATTCCTTTGATGAGAACTCTTGCAAAGGGCATCAGTATGGAAATCAAGAAATGAAATCGAGCAGATCTGCAGTACAGCATTGGTTCAACACTGCCGGATCGTTCAATTTTGTTCATAGCTCTGCCCAAGCCATGTCTTACTTGTTTGATTCGGCTCGGATTTTTGTCTGGATATCCATAACTTCCGTAAGATAATTGCAACTTGTAGAAGCCGTCTTTTCTTTCTATCTGTACTCTGTCATAAATTGCTTGCTTACTCGCTAATTTTGTGTGTAGGAGTTATCAATCCTAACTGCAAAAAGTAGCGGATTCCTATTTCATTTTTATCCAGATAGCATATCTGTGCGGATATGCTCATCAATTATGCATGCACTGCAAACAATGCCGCGCACATGTTGTCAAGATTGGTGGACAGTACTAACGAGCAATAACTATTAAACGTGGAGTACCTCAAGGGTCAGTTCTCGGTCCTTTCATCTTTAATGTATTTGTCTTTCTGGCACCATTGAAAATTTCGAGAATATGCAAATAGAAAAAGGGAAAGATGCATAAGTCTTGATGCTTGTATTGAAAGCGTTAACAGAATGTGAAATACAAAAGGAAATAAATGATGAGGTTAAGGCAATGATGAGTTGGCGTAAGGATAACGATTTGGAATTGAACAAGAAGAAGTCAACCGCATTGATGTATCTAAAAGGAAATGAAACACTCGAAAAGCTGAAGCTTGATTTGCCCCAATCAAGCAAAATGAAAATTCTTGGAGTGACTTTCAACAATCAGCTGACATGGGAGGACCACTTTGACAACGTCGTGAAAAACATGCAAGCGATGGTTACAGATTGTTTCATAAAGAATTGAAATGGGTGAGCGCAAATTAAATATAGAAAGTCGCTTTCAAATTCAACAAACTTCATATGATAAATAAGAGTGCGTTAGAGAAAACTCCCCAAGTTTAGGTCAATGCTTTCTTGAAAGTTAAGTACAAAGTTAAACAGGTCAGACGGGCCTTCGGCGTCCAGCGCCTTTGAAACGGTCGATGGTAACAGACGGGATGCAACTGTGTGAAGTATTTATGTGAAGATATGAGTTATGTTAAGAAGTGTGTTGGCGGTTTGCATGATTATCGAATTGTGAAGAGAGATTGTAGTCTGGAAGTTCGTGTTTCCTGTTGATCTGTGGTTTAAGCTGTGTTATTGCTTTGGCCTCTGCTATTGTTGTGTCTCGAGTGTTGTGCAGTTTGCGAATAAGACCGACCTGAAAATTACCGATGCCGCCTATCCCTCCATGCTTATCTTGCAAATGGTTATAAAGAGCACTGCTATTACTTTTATTATCAATCGCCTTCCTATGCTCTTGGTGCCTGGTTTTTAGCATGCGGGCAGTTTTTCCTATATAAAATTCTCCGCATTGAACACACGTGTATTGATATACGACGTATCTGTCTCGGCACGAGTACTTATTGTTCTTAAAATCACTGCAAATATTACAAGAGCATGATTTTTCTTTCTTATTATTATTAAGGTAGTTGGCCGATTGATAACCATACTCATTAATCAAACGTACCGGTAAATCATATTTTTTAATAAGTTTGTTTATTTTGCGATTACACCGGTCATTAACGTAGGGCACTTCTTTTATTTGATTTTTTTGTTTTAGTACTTATTTCGCGCTCCTTTTCGGTGTATTGATTTTGTGTATTGACAAAATCAATACACCGAAAAGGAGCACGAAGAAAGTACTAAAACAAAAAAATCAAATAAAAGAAATAGCATAAGTAAAGAAAATAATTTTCAATTTAAAGTGCCCTACGTTAATGACCGGTGTAATCGCAAAATAAACAAACTTATTAAAAAATATGATTTACCGGTACGTTTGATTAATGAGTATGGTTATCAATCGGCCAACTACCTTAATAATAATAAGAAAGAAAAATCATGCTCTTGTAATATTTGCAGTGATTTTAAGAACAATAAGTACTCGTGCCGAGACAGATACGTCGTATATCAATACACGTGTGTTCAATGCGGAGAATTTTATATAGGAAAAACTGCCCGCATGCTAAAAACCAGGCACCAAGAGCATAGGAAGGCGATTGATAATAAAAGTAATAGCAGTGCTCTTTATAACCACTTGCAAGATAAGCATGGAGGGATAGGCGGCATCGGTAATTTTCAGGTCGGTCTTATTCGCAAACTGCACAACACTCGAGACACAACAATAGCAGAGGCCAAAGCAATAACACAGCTTAAACCACAGATCAACAGGAAACACGAACTTCCAGACTACAATCTCTCTTCACAATTCGATAATCATGCAAACCGCCAACACACTTCTTAACATAACTCATATCTTCACATAAGTACTTCACACAGTTGCATCCCGTCTGTTACCATCGACCGTTTCGAAGGCGCTGGACGCCGAAGGCCCGTCTGACCTGTTTAACTTTGTACTTAACTTTCAAGAAAGCATCGACCTAAACTTGGGGAGTTTTCTCTAACGCACTCTTATTAATCAAAATGATCTCCCGACGACTGGTCAATTATGTGAGAAACTTCATATGTTTACAAATCTCATGTTCTGAAATTGCTCCTGTGAAAATTTCATGACGATGCTCAAAATATAGCAGTCAATAGACTAGATAATGTTTCAATCTTTTGCAAATTGCTTGGAATTCAATTCTCATTTTCATCGCTAACCAGAGGCGTGACTCATCACTCCCCCGCATTCATAAGGCATAGGTAGACGAGAACAATGCTGTGTAATCGAAAGACATCGACTTCATTCATTTCATTTGTTTTGTGTCTCTCTGTAACATGCGAACCGCTGTACAGAGAGCTTACCGGAAAGGCTATCTTAGTGGTCAAGCTGAGGCGTTGATCCGAAGTGGCCGGCCAGTTGCCACTGTGTCGCAACAATTAAAGGTCCCCAAAAGTACTAATTTCTTCTGGTTGCGATGAAGCTGTCAGCGGTTTCTGGCCGACCAAGGCTAACTACTGGCAGGTCAAATCGCTATATCACCAGTGTGGTCGATAGTGATCCCTCTACCTCTTTATCTTAGCTTTCAGCATGTTCAAATCTTTCCATGACAACTGTTTGGAGACGACTTAAGGAGTTGAACTACTCCAATCGTAAGAGACTATCGAAGCTGAATCTGTCTGAGCGCCACAAGTAACTTGTACTACAATGGTCAATGAAGCGTTGCCACTGGTGGAATCAGTGGTCACGTGTTGTTTGGTCGCATGAGGCAGCTGTCCGTTTAAAATTCAAAGATGGACGTCTACGCCTTCGGATGAAGTATGGGCAAGACATTCCTGATCGTTTTTTACATCGAGGAGTCAGGACGATTGGAGGAAATTGCTCATCTGGGGAGCCATTTGGAGTGATGCTCGCAGTTCACTACATGTTATGAGGGAAAGCATGAACTCCGAACGCTACGTTCGAGTGCTCGAAGAACATGTTTATCCTTTAGCATTCAGTTTAGGTGATCCATCATCTGATTGGATTCTCATGGATGGCAATACTCCATGCCATCGTGTCCGGGCAACTCAATTGTATAAATGACAGGCAGGAATATGAACCTTAGACTGGCCGGCAAGGTATCCTGTCGAATCCAATCGAGTATGTCTGGGCTATCTTGAAACGGCGAGTTCGTCGACGAATTTGTCATGGCAATGATTTGAATCGTTTGGAATCTTTAGTGAGACCGGAGTGGAATCAGATTGATCAACAGATGATCAGAAATTTGATCGGCAGTATGCCTAATCGCATCCGAAAGGTAAATAGAACGTAGAGGAGACGAATCTGGCTGCTAGGGAACGCACTCATCAGACCTTTTATGGACTAGGCCCTTACTGGGTCAGCACATAGGAAAAATATTTAATATGATATAGGAAGCAAATTCATTCAATTATAGTTAAAAACTTCCTGCTTACTATAAAATGTTGCTGCTTTAACTAATTTCTAACTATCTATGAAACGGACTGTATATATTCTATGAAAATCAAATAGCCTAGCATCATATCATGAACTCTACCAAAATTTATCAAGCGACTATTTTATCAAGAATTGAATATACGTGCCCGTTATTTGTCGGGCTTTGTCGGAGGAACTTAAACGAATTAGACGCACATATAAGATCATTGGTAATGATTTCAACCATGATAGATCTACTATTGAAAGCAGTAGAATACATGCAAGAAACTTTACAAGAAGATTTTGCGAAGCAATTGCCATGTTCGTACAAATACCTAACAAAACGCCTACACTCCTCTGAACAATTTCTCACCGACTTCCACCGTTTTAAGAAGAGGAGACATTCCTTCTTTCCACATGTCGCGAGATTATTGAACATTGATATGGCAAGAAAGCATTTCTAATCTTAAATTGTGATAAAAAAATCAAGGCAGCTGTAATTTTCGATGCTCTTTATGATTCTCAATTTACTCCCTTTTTTGTGTGTCATGTGCGCATCATGCAAATATTGCATGTGAGTCTGGTATTTAAAGGTGCATTGGAAATACTGCTTTCAAGCTGGACATAGAGTTGTCAATAAACAAACGCCAGTCTGAGCTTAAGCAATTCGAACTAGGAACATGTTCTTTCAACTTTTGAACTTATCAAGATGTATATCTCATCTGATTCACGACGATACATGACATCAATATCGAACTATTGCGCAAGTTTTAATCTAATTACTAGCGATCCATGGGTTATTAATGTGCTTGGATAAAACTCTCACAAAATGTGGACAAAATAATGTGCTTAATGAATGGAAGTCTTCGATACTAAACTGCAGTTTAAAGGTAGTCTGCCATTGATTTGATTTTGAACAGAGATAGTTGAACACTTAATAGTGATCTAGATAAATAAGAATATATTGTATTATGAGTAGTAAGATGAGCCTTTTCTTAGAAGCAAACCTTCCTACGGTTCTGTATAATTGCTTAATTAACGACAGAATGAAAGAGTGACACATCAATCGTGATCAGGACACACAAATTGCATAAATTTAGTGGAAGGTACATACAAACGGAAGCTTTGTTTGTCAGTGTAATTAGAGCTTATTTGCATTTATTCTCCTTGAAGTTCCTTCAACAAAAGCAGGACATATTAGGCAATATGCCAATTATGTCCAAGATGAATTTCATTAACCTTAAAAAAAACGTAAGCAGATAATCATTCGGAAACCACGCGAAGCTCAGCACATGTCGAAGTTTTATGAGGATTTTGAAATTGTAAAGTCAATCAAAATTTTTTAGGTGCTACCATCTGTGATAATTTGTCTTGGCATATCCTATTCAGCAATATTACGCTTGCAGCTAATCGTCGCCTACACATTTTGCGGGTCATGCGTCTATTTGTATCGAAACGAGCATGCATTCAAGTTTTTTTGGAATTATTATGTCCATCCTATCGTATGCAAGTCCACTTTTTAGCAACTTGTCACAAAAGGTCATAAAAACATCTGAACGTGTTGTTAGGCGAGCACACGAAATTATTTGCAGCCGTGACTGCACTTGTAACATAATGCCTGACTTCGACTCGTGCCATGAACGTCTCGTTCTGAAATTTTTGCGTCAATTATGAAAATCCTTTTCATTCGTTGAGTTAACTGTTTCCAGCGTGTTTGGCTAATTCTGGGCACCTTCGCCTTCCGCTAGCATTGTCTGCTCGTAGATCATGCTCGCTTTTTCCGCATGCATGCCGCCCTTGTAATTCCAAGTTGTTAAAATATTTCAAAGAATGTCCTGCCTACTGTGGTGCTCTTGCATTTTTGTGTGCCTTATCATTTATCTTACGTGATTTTGTGCATATATGTGTCTGCAAAGAAGATTTTGTGATTTCCATTACTTTCAATAAAGGATATTATTATTATTATTATAGCCTTAATGATATCTGAACACTGCTGTCACAAAAGTTAATATGAGCTTAGCAAACAATTTTCTTGCATAATCGATAGATAATGCGACTTTTTCTATCTTACGGAAACATGCCGAAAGTATGTCTGAGAGCTTCGACAAATCGTTAACACAAGGTTGTTAGCAAGATACTAACAAGAGTCAAGACACCGGTATATGATCGTCGCATAGAAGTCTGGGCTTTGCTAAACCTTTCTTAGTGATGTATAAGGATGAAAAAATTTACCAAAGATTTTAGAGATCCCAACGAATACCTTGTCAAAAATTAATATGGTTATCAGAAGCGTGAATCATCCAAAATATCAACAGAATTAAGAATTTCTTGTCGTGACCATTCCACGCAAATCTGTCAGAATTAACTGCAATTATAGCACAGGTAACTGAGTCAATTTGATCGGAGTTCACTGGAAATTTAGCTTCCTACTCATGATAATACTTGGATTCTATCAAATGATTCAACAACCGCTAGTTATAAACTCCCAAATTATTGTTCAAAGTCAATTCGATATCAAAGTGCTCTGAATTACGATTACTCGTCAACTGCTCAATCCATCCTTGCTTGCTTTGCGATGCATTAAAACTACGAATTATGCACGCTCTTCTCTTTATCAAAGTTTATCGTTCATGTTGAAGAGAAGACGACAAGTGATACAATTATCCCTCCGCTCATTAGTTCGCATTCGAAGCATTTATCCGATGAATCTGCATCCACAGACGAAATCTTTTGCATCAAGTGGGATTGCTAAACCAGACAATATATCAAGGACACATCCAGATAGAAAGTGCCCAACAATTTAGAAATCGAGTACACTAAATGCTATTTTTGATGGCCTGATTATTGATTGTACTTCTTGTATTGATTATTTACTGTAAAATTGAACCTTTGCATTTTTGTCTGCCTCAGAATTTTTGAGCTATTTGTATTCTGTTATTAAGCTTGAAAATGGAATACTTCATCTTTATGGTTGCATATACAGACACATAATTTCATTTGTTTTCACTATGGGTGTCAATTTTGAAACTTTCGAGTGAATTTTTGAAAAGCACTTTCATCTATTCAATGTATTTAAAATACCTTACACTATTCAAGTCCTCTTATTCAACAGTCGCTTACTAAATGTGATAAAGGGCATTTATATTTCTTAAAAGGGTTGTTTAGTCATGAAAAAAACAAATATTAAATCAGCAACGACAACTACTTAACATTTGCACTGCTACAAATTTCAGTATGCTACAAGACTAGGTTAATCAGTAGTATTTTGTATCATACATGAAATGCAGTAGACAGCATTGAAAAAATGTTAGTATCCTAGTCTCCTATAATGCTTTGCTTTATAATTCTTTATTTGTTACAAATAGTGTCTTGCTTAGGAAGTGCTGGTTTACTGAGACCCCCGTTTTCTTTTGAAAATGAGATTTCCGGAGTTCTTGAGCTAATAAGGGTTCCTGATAAAAAAATAGTTGAAAAGGGCTCTTGATGGGATCAAGGACTTTTGTTATAGAATAAAAGGTCTTTGAATTAAGAAACAGATTATTGAAATTTAGAAAGGGTCCGTGGGATCTTGAAATCTGACAGCAAAACAGAAACATGAAATGAGTAGCATATGTAGCATGCGCATTTTTGATTCGCAAAAGTTTCGTTATTTATCGTTGTGTGGGTCTATTGAATTACCGGTACACATTTTTCAATAAGGCATTACTAATCAACATTAGCCAAATATATATCAGCTTTATTTAAACATGATGCATGATAATATAATACTAAATTAAATGAAAAATAGTAGCAAAAACTTAAAATTAACCTAAAAAACTAAACTCTTCAAATTAGCTTCAAAAGAACTCACCGTTAGCCTGATCCCTATCGTTTTCTAACGCATCGTTGTCCCACTAAATTAGTTGTGACCGGAAAAAATTTCAACCATGCAACAGATTTGTATCCAGCAATAAACTGTTTTGATTAATTTCTTGATTATTTGATTAATATTTGCTGTCAGGCAATCTAATCGATTTCGCAACTTGAATCGGTCAATAATACAGTGAGAGTTATGTGGCATAGTGAAATCTGTGACATTATATGACGTTTGTTTGTTCACAGCAAACTGTTCCTTTAAATACCCTAACTTCTAATGAACTTTGTTATTGGAGAAATTTATGAAAAATACACAGAACTAGTTTCGACCACGAAGTGCTTGTTTTGATTCTCTGACATGTACATACAGCCAAGTCAATACTGATGTGCATGCGACCCTAACTGAAAACATTACATTGGCGACGAGGATGTTTGATATCCTGAGAGTGTGAAGTTCTTTCTATGCAACTACTAATTCATTTACTAAAGTAGGAATAGGATTTGACAAAACTTACTAATATTTGCATTACTAAAGTTCTAGGACTGAGCTACTCTTTTTTCTTTTGAGTTATGGCTAGCGTCATTACTGGCGTTCCTGCACCCACACCTTTCCTTCACACTCCAGGCGAACCACCCATTGCATGGGATACTTGGATACGTACTTTCGACAACTACCTGCTTGCCGTAGGACTAGATGTCACCACTGAGGAATCTAGGTGTAGGGCTCTGTTGATTTCGTGCCTAGGATCGGAAGGTCAGAGGATCTTGTACACGTTTGACAGCTCCAGTGTTTCTAAACTTGCCGACCTGAAGAAGGTCATGAAGAACTACTTTGTGGGATCCACCTCTAAGTGGACATACCGACTCAAACTGCATGAGCGCATGCAGCGTCAGGGCGAGTCGATCGAGAGTTTCACTTCTGATTTGCGGCAGATTGCCTCCAGTTGCGAGTTTAAGGTTAGTACAGACCCGCTCAACGAATCACTGCTTGGACAATTCATTATAGGTGTTCATGACAACCGGGTTAGAGAGAAGCTTTTACTTCAAGATGACAGCAAGCTGACGTTCGCAGGCGCTGTCGACATTGACAAAGAGTATGAGCATGTCACGCAAGAAAGCTCCACTTTTAGGTCGCATGGATCTGTTTCTAGTCATGCAGCACTCCAAATGCGTTCGTCTAGACAGCGTGATCGTTTTCAAGGTTACAAGCAAAAATCAAGTAAGCATATCAGTTCAGGTAACCAGCACACGCGATGCTATCGTTGTGGGTCTGATAAGCATGTTGCCACGTATGACCAATGCCCTGCCAGAGAGAAAGTTTGCAATTTTTGTAAGAAGATGGGTCACTTTTCAAAAGTCTGTAGCAGTCGACCTAGAAGTCAGTCAAGTCACAGTACGCATCGAGCTCCAAGTCGTTTTAACCGTGGTCAGTCCAGGGGTAGAGGTGTTAGAGTGAATGAAATCACCGATGGGCCAGATGAAGATTCCACTGTTTGTCGCATCACAATTTGCAATTTGGGTAATCCTAATCGCGATGAGAAGTTCACATCGAGTTTGATTGTGCAGAGCCAGGTTCTCTCAGGTGTTTTGGATACCGGTTGTGGCATTAACATCATTCCACATCAAGTTCTGTCAACGTTTTGGTCTCAGAAGAGAATTCAGGATGCGCTTCATCAATGTGCAATGAGAGTGTTCACTTATACAGGAGAAAGAGTTCAAGTGATTGGAAAGATAGAAATTTTTTGCACTTCTGCTGACGGCAAAGAGTGTTGCACAGTACCCTTCGTTGTTTTCTCACTGAGAGAGAAGGAAGTATTGTTTGGCCGTGACTTGATGAGACGCTTTCATAGTATAAGAAAAGATCTTTGGGATTTACTTTCTCCAGCCAGATCGAACTTGAATGTCAACATGAATGCATGCCTGTTTTCTCGGAACTCTCCGCAGACAATTGATCTACCACATGTACCTTCTGTGTCTACAAATTCTATCTGTCAGACGAGTCATGTCAGTCCCACTGCTCAGGTTTCTCATGCTGATCCTGATTCTTTTGCAAATTTCACAAGTGATTCGTCTACATCACTCACTTCCCCTGCTTCTCAGCCAGATGTCGTTACTCTAGGATGCATCAAAGGCTACACTCACAAAGTTCGTGTAAACTCAGATGTTAGACCTGTGCGCCAGTCATTGCGGCAAATTCCTTTCTCGATTCGGAATCAGGTCTCTGATGAAGTGAAGCGTTTACTTGCTGCCGATGTCATTGAGAGAGTTGAGGCATCTGAGTGGATTTCCAACCTGGTCATAGTACAGAAAGCGAACGGGAAGCTTAGAGTATGTGTTGATTTGCGAGCCGTGAATCAAGCTGTCGTTGTTGGTGGCTATCCACTCCCAAGGATTGAGGAAGTACTGCACTCCATGAAGGACTCTTCGACTTTTTCAAAGCTAGATTTGTCAGAGGCATACTTGCAACTACCACTCCATAAAGAAAGTCGAGATTTGACTACGTTCATAGTACCTGACGGTTTGTTCCGCTTCAAGCGATGCCCTTACGGGTTGGCCTCATGTCCATCTGCTTTCCAGTCCGTCATGTCCAAGATTCTTAAAGGCATTGACGGTGTTGTATGCTACTTGGATGACGTTTTGGTCACTGGACCTTCTACTGAAATCCACAACCAGAGATGAAGAGCAGTGCAGAACCGACTGAATGACCACAATGTGAAGCTGAATGAAACCAAGTGCATTTACGGTGTCAGCAAGATCACATACTTAGGACACGATATTGACAGACATAGCATCAAGCCCTCATGTGAAAAGGTCAAGGCACTGATCGAGTCCCCCGCCCCAACGTCATTCACTGAGCTTCGCACGACATTGGGTGCTTTCGGTTTTTACGCAAAACACATTCAAAATTTTTCAACCTTGGTAGAACCTCTGCGATGTTTGTTAAGTTCTCCACAGTTCACGTGGTCTCAGGAAGCTCAAGTGACTTTTGACAGAATGAAGATACTTATAAGTCAAAGTTCTGCCCTAGCACCTTTTGATGCCAATCTGCCAGTCATTGTGTCGACTGATGCATCAAATGTTGGACTAGGAGCTACACTCTCGATTGTTGATCCACATTTTGGAAAGAGAACAGTTGAATTTGCATCCAAGAGGCTCACATCATCAGAAAAGAAGTTTTCCACAACTGAGAAGGAAAGTCTTGCGCTAGTTTGGGCCTGCGAGAGATGGAGACCGTACCTTTTAGGAAGAAAGTTTGTGCTTGAAACTGACCATGAACCGCTTCGCATGATTTTCTCAAGAAAGGGTTTTGACCGAATGAGTCTGCGACTAGCTCGCTGGGCAACAAGACTCATGGCGTTCAATTTCGATGTGCAATATAAGCGAGGTTGTGATAACACAATTCCCGATTACTGCTCTCGTTTTCCGATTGAGGACATGGTTTACTTGCTATCGGATGATCAGGATGAAGACTTAGCTATTGTTCAGTCCATGTCAGTAAAAAATTTCTAAGATGCGTGCGAGTCATGTCCAGATCTGTCTAGGATAAGAAATTTCATTGAAACAGGTTGGCCAAGCAAGAAGAACATGCCTACCGAATTGCAGCCCTATTTTCTGATTCGAGATGAACTCTCCATTCACCAGCATCAAGTTATGAGAGGAAGAAGAGTAGTTGCTCCAGTTTCTGCTAGACACGATTTGATTGACATAGCACATGAATCTCACATGGGTATTCAGAAAACCAAGACCAGACTCAGGTCTATGTATTGGTGGCCAGGACTAGACAAGCAAATCGAAGAAAAGATTAGGAACTGCAGTGTTTGCCAGATGGCAAGCAAAACTTTCAAAAGTGGTCCAGCACCTTCAAAAGAAAATTTGCCTCTTCCAGAGTTTCCGTGGAAGCGTGTGTCAATCGACATTAAGGGTCCAATGTACTACTTGCCTTCATATCTAAGATATGCAATTGTTGTGATTGATCTCCACAGTAAATGGCCTGAAGTTTCCTTTGCGTCGTCTGTTGAAACTGATAAAGTCATTGAAGTTTTGGATGGTATTTTTTCGAGGGAAGGATTTCCAGAAGAGCTGTTGTCCGACAATGGTGCTCAGTTTACATCCACATCGTTTTCTGATTTTCTGTGCAAGAGAAATATTGTCCACATTCGCGCACCCATTTACAATCCTGAGTCCAATGCCGTCGTAGAGAGATTTAACCGCACACTGGCTGAACAGATCGAGTTGGCTTTGTTTCAGAAGACTCCAGTACCTCAGTACATTCGTCAGTTCCTTCTTACCTACCGATCCTCGCCACACTCAACAACTCTTCAGTCTCCCAGTTTTCGTCTTCACAATAGGGAAATGCGAACACAGCTCAGTTCACTAGTTCATGTGAAACCCAAGAAGAAAGTTCGATTCGAAGAGCCATTCAGGTCAGGTGACCGAGTCTGTGTGAAGCATCCGAGATCAGGAGAGATCAAGCGTGGTTTAAAAGTCTCAAGAAACATTGGCAGTCGGTCTGTCATTCTCGATGATGGCCAGAAGTGGCACACGAAGCATGTGTCGACTGATCGATCGAACAGCAGGATGGAAGAAGAATGCGAGCTGCCGGACGTTCCGCGAGAAGTGCGTGGTGCCGTGCGAGACGTAGTGCAAGACGAGAATGGAGGAAGGCGACAAAGTACAAGAAGACGAAGACATGTGCGAAACGAGAACTTTATCTACTACTAGCTGTGGTTGTGATCGAAGTGATGAACATTTTGTAAACGGATGGTGTCACGTGAAGTCCGTTATCAAATCTTTTACGCTCTAGCGTTAATGCAGCGTGTTTGACATTTTCGAACATTTGACATTTGCTTTTCCTACAGGAGGGAATATGTGGCATAGTGAAATCTGTGACATTATATGACGTTTGTTTGTTCACAGCAAACTGTTCCTTTAAATACCCTAACTTCTAATGAACTTTGTTATTGGAGAAATTTATGAAAAATACACGGAACTAGTTTCGACCACGAAGTGCTTGTTTTGATTCTCTGACATGTACATACGGCCAAGTCAATACTGATGTGCATGCGACCCTAACTGAAAACATTACAAGTTAATGAATTGCAACATTCACCGATGGCAGTGCAAGTCAGCGTATATCAACAGCGGCGTAATACAGCTTCCGTCAATGTCAATACAATAAGGCGTCCATCAATGTCGGCACAATGCAGCGTCTGCCAAATAACAGTGCAATGCAGCATCAATGGCAACATAGTACACGGTCCACAAATGTAGCATATCAAAGCATCTATCAATGACATCACATCACAGCGTCCATCAATGACAGCACTATACAGAGCTCTTTGACGGCACATTGTAGTACCCACTGAGAATAGGCATAATGCAGTGGTGCGTCTATGAATTGCAAGGCAGCAGAATGCATCGATAGTACATTATTACATTACATTACAACGTCCATCAATATCAGCTATGTCTACAATGTAATGTTTTCGCTGTACAAAATGAGAGCTGCAGTAAAGCTACTACATATATTTTGAGACCTTTCTGATCTGAGGTAAATATATTGCAAGACTTCGCAACGGTCTACGTGTATTCATTGCGAATTCGTTGGTCTATGTTGACATAACACTACAAATCATTCTCCTCTCTGACTAAACTTAAATATGAAATAATGAGTAACTTTCTTCGACATCGTTATCTCATAAAACTTTTCATTTTCTTCTCATCTTTGTAACATGTCAATCATTATCGTCACAACTTTTGCTTTGAAAAATCTCAGAGGCAAACGGAAGAGGACGAGAGTCATTCTTCATGGCTGTATGAATTCTAAATGTCCCTTCCGCAGATAATTTACGCTCTGCATTACTGATGCATAAAATATGAGCATGCATTAAGTGAAGTTAGATGAAATGCTATCATGCGCACTCATCTCCTTTTTCAAGATGAGAAATCAGTCCATTAAATTTATAATGACCTCGATTTATTTATCTGTTTAATCAGCAAACATAGAGATACTCGACTGGAAGACATTGACTTGTACCTTGACTATCTACTGATCGAGCAATATCCATGATTCAGAAAATGCGTAGTTATCATATAGCGAAACGAAAGCAGCCAAGTTGACATTGATTCTACTGTAACTATGAAAGTTGCATAAATTAAATGGAGTATTGATTCATTTCCATCCTTATTTTTAAGCGTCGTCGATGGCGAATGGGGCATCTTTGAGAATTTCAGGTAATGCGCCGAACTGAACTGATAACAAAATCCCATGATGGGCGTGGTTGTGATTTGTGAAAGATTTATTTATTGCATGCTTTATGTCCCTTTCTTAATAGCATGACATAAATAATAGATGAAAACACTGAATTTCGTGAACTACACTCATAAATTAAGATAATAAGTACGATTGAAGGCTGCAGACTACAGATGAGCGAATGAAAGAAATGTATTCTCAAGTTAATAAATATCTGATCTGACTTAATTACAAAGAATGATTAGTTGATACTTTTTGACTTTCAACTTCAAAGTCTGCTGTCAAATTAAGGTGGTCAGACATATTGAAATCATCTCAGATCTGCCTGATGGACTTGTACACGCATATAAAATGTTTATGCACAAGAAAGTCTGATTCTATTGTTGTCGATTCTACAGAGGAAAAATTCTCAAAAAATCCTATCAATAAATTCGAATTACTGTCAATGAGTTCCAATATTAACTGACTAATAACTGTACAAGTTTGCAATAGTTTTTCAAAAACTATAATTTTTGAAACGTGGAATTGTAATTTTTTCAGAAGAAACATCATTTCATCATTATTATTTATGTTTAGGATCCTGTGTATGAAAGTCGTCTACAAATCAGCATTTCTCATAAATAAAGCAGCATTTTAGTTTACCACATTGACTTAAGCCAATAAGTTAAGTACGAAATTAATTGCAAAGTAGCATGTTTGTCAGTTTGTTTTAAAGATAATTGACGCACATGATAATGTAGAATATCCATCAAACTTGCGCATTACGCAAATATTCATCTCATTTTGTTAGAGAGGATTATTGATCAGATCTACCTATGATTGCAATTGTCCACCAGAGCCAAAATTGAATAACATGTATGTCCCCCAACCCTAACAAAAGCTTATGTAGCCGCCCATGTATCTGCACCGCATGTTCCCTCAATCTAACTGCTAGGCATTTAAAATTATTCTAAGAATGAGAAATAATGAGAGGGGCAACTTGATGTTATTTATTGTAATGTGGGGAGAATACGTCAAATATCCATATATCTCAATTATTTTCATCAAAAAAATTTTTGACAAAAGTGAAAGTAAGTGTATTCAAAAAGTTATAATGTGAAGAGCTCACGTCTTGAGCAAATTCTTCACGGTAGCAAAAAAAGTTGTGATAGACGCCCCGAATCCTACCACATACAGTATGTGAACAGATTGACATAGCTTGCTCCGCAATTCGATAAAATCAAATGAGAAGGAAATACTGCGTAGACATTTATATTTCATTCGCATTCTGATGAAAATTCAGTCTCATGAACTGTTAAGCACTTTATATTGTTTTGTCTAATAATCAATAATTTGCGAAAAATGAAGACATGGAACTTTTTCTATTTATGATAGCTTCTAATGTCTGAGATAAATTCCTTATGTAGAACAGCTTCATTGACTCCGAAAATCATTATTCAACCCCGCTCAGTCAGGAAAGTGCACAGTCGACTATAGCAGACTCAGTTAAATAACGTTAAGAATTCGAAATAATAAGGAATTGGAGTAGCTTAATAATCTATAGCAATATGGGCAGCACTTCCAATTATGATTGCATTTTCTCTACTAAAGATGTTTAATAATTAATACTAGGCATTAGGGGCAGTTTAGCATACTGCCTAATCAATTATAAAATAGAACTTCATTATTTCATGTGATGGTTCTCGTTGGTTATTTATGGAGTCAATTGTGGCTATAAATCATATCCTGTAGAATTTAAAATATGTCTACATTTCCTTTGAGAAAAAGCACTGCCTACAAATCTATATTGAGGCTAGCCGCATAATTGTAAAGCGCTTTCAAATTTTGCCTAAATTCGACGACATCAAAATTAAGCAACTTTGTATGGTAATAACAAGTGCATGCAGATTCAGAACTCTGCAATTTGCTGTCCTGTTTAAAAAAGGTTGTGTTCATATTTCCATTTCGAGATTAGAATTGTACTTTCCGCTGAAGCGAAATTTCTGATTATGAAGGGCATATTGAATCGAGGGGATTGTTTCTTGTTTTCCATCTCGATTTGATTAAGCAAATGTTTCCTTTTTTAGTTACGGACTATGTCGGAAAGAAAATTACAATGCAGTCAGCAATTTTCTAATTTCTTATTTTTCCCCTAAATAAATACTAAATTTAGATTGCATGAGGATATTCAGTACTAACTAGTTCTTCTTGAACATCGCACTTTAAAAAATATATCAGGTAAAGTCAATTACTGTCCTTCAAATTCTAAGACACTACACATAATCTGCAAATGAAAATTTTGAGTCTGTGACACGCCCATTGTGACAAAATAGCGAGGCTCTAATAATATCTGAAACTTTCCATCATGAAAATTTATCGAATTGCAGGATTATGCATGCATTGGCAATGCAATTTGTAGATTGCTGATGTATGATTTTTACCGAAACATATTTCCATTTAAAGATGAAATAAAAAATAAAGATGGTAAAAAACAATGGATACTGATGTTTATCAAATCATTACAAACAAATATCCTCTATGCAAATATCTTGAGGCAGAAGGCTTTCCGTAATCTCACCCAGTGCCTTCTTCTGTGCATGGGTGCAGGCCACATGGTGCAATTATGCTGGTGTTGTAAAATTTGATCAAAACTTGGACATTTGTGAGGGCTTGAGTCGCTTGGTGTGGGAAAGGATCACGAAAATGAATGGTGGAGAAGGAGCTGAATGTAATGCATAATGTAAGACATACATTTATTTCGTATAGAGGTATTCTCAAAGATTGTAAATGCTTTTGCAACATGGCATTACGAATCTATATCATGACGTTTCCATTGTTGACAAAAGTTGAAGACATTTTCTTATTTGCTTATGTTCGACGGACGCTGTAAAAGCGAAAACAAGGAGAAAATGATATTTCAGAAACAAAAGGCAGATAAATATCGGCATTTTCTCTCAAAGGAATTTCAGCGTAACGACTGTTCGTGTCGCCTGACACAGCATAAGCATTCCTCATCAGGGAACAAACAACATGATTATCACAATCTCTGTATTAAACTGCAGGAAAGAGCCGAATAGCAAATGAAGAAAATATTTTGTATGACTTTGTTTTAGAATTAAATGGCTGTCATGTTTTTATCTGTCTATATGTACTTGTCAGTATAGAACTCAGAGATGAGCTTGCATAATGCATAGTGGAATACCGGTATTACGGGAGGAAGTATGTATTTAATTCAACATTAATATTAGCCTGATTCAACATCGTCACTTTTAGGGGATCTTAAAATTTCTATACCATCATTCGTGAATACATGAGAGTCAGTAAACATATCTGAGGTGCGTTCCTTCTAATGCTGAGATATTTGCTTCAACTTCCTTACTATTAATCCACAGGTATGAAAGTCGATTCAAGATTCTAATCCGTCAACTACAAAGCCTCTAAGTTTGGAAATATTCCTGTTTGTTTTGGTAGCGAATCAACGATTACTTGATGATGACTTATTATGACGCTAAATTGCTAGTGCGTTAAGAATTTACTCCAAATAACAAACCACAGTTCTGCATTCGATGGGGACACTTCGGTGAGTTGGCATTTGCACCGACTTAGCGGTGGTCTAGAATAGTCGATTTGGTTTCCAGTATTGATTTATCAAAACAAAAAATATCTTGAATATATCTTGAAAATATCTTGAATATATTGAAGCATGCAAAAAACGTCTGGCTGGATTGTTGTGGTACTGGCACTGCATCTAGCTTGAAATTGAAGATGGCCATTGCATCTTGAAAAATTGAAGCTAAATTTCGAATCAAGCTTACTTTGCGAATATTTCAAGTATTGTCTCCTTTAAAAATCATACAGTAGACAGATGAATCCATTGTCTTTGGGTGAATCTAATTGGTTTCCTGAGTGCGTAAAAACAGCAGCCAACAGCGTTGTTTGGGAGTGTAGGTGAAAGATAAAATAAGCTCATTGATTTTCTTAATTTAGCTCAAACCTCATCGAAAATTTCTCGATTCCTAGTGAGCTGGTCTCTTTATCTCATGATCTAGTCTGGTTTCACGAAATGTTTCGATGTGCAGATCCTAGTTGTCATGTTAAAGCAGAGAGATGTCCCGAAGCTCCTGGAAATCATAACCATGTGCGGAACATAGCAAGTGGGGAAATTGCATCTATCCCAATAAAGCGACTGTCTTGATAGACTATGTCCCGATTAAGTGGAGTGCACTGTATATTAGCAAGATTGATTTCTATATTGAACAATTGTTGATGGCTGAATTCAAGCAGCAACCATTCCACTACTTCTGTAACAAAGGTAATAGATTGTAAGTCAAAGTGTCTTCAAGTGAGAGTTCAAAGAAAGAAGGCGAAAATACCCAAAGATTGAATCTGGTTAGTAGAAAAACCAATAAATACTACTGAGGTCCGTCCATATCGGGCTTAATCATATATTTGAAGCGCGTTCGCATCCCCGGGATCCCCCTTTATATCTCAAGTTTTTCGAAACATTTTCGAACCACATGACATCACCATGCAGCATATTTCATTTGTGAACCACAGAATTAGATTCATCTACGCGCGCTTTGGTTTCCTAGAAATGGCACATCACAGAATTAGACAACTTGCTTCTTCTCGAATGGATAATTCGTATATCGCTTGCTATTGGAAATGGCAAGCAATAAGCTGTCAGCAAAGGAACCAGATCCAGTGAGAGATGCGTGCGTGCTGTGATATCACTTCGCACACACCAAAACACACATCTTGGCTAACATTCGATTCAGTGTATGCACTATACAGTGAGAAATGCCGAGGAAAGGATGTGAAAACAGCAAGTGAACTAATTTTTGCACGCCTGCTAATTTTTTTTCAATATTGAGCGGAAAGGCCAACATTATGGAGAAAACTTGTGCACAATGATCTGAAATGTTCGAATCTGAAGGAATTTTGGCAATCGAAGCACTTTGCTTGAACTCACATTAATCCGCAAGCGACGCACGACTTTTTTCCTATCTCTGTAAGGAAATAGGAATTCCTTTTTGCCCACTTAATAAGTTCCTGGATGTGCCGGCGATTTCTTACTTACTTACTTACTTAACTTTGGCCGACTTTTTACACCTTTTGAATGAAGATATTTGCTCGACGTATTTTGCACTATGATGATTTCTATGATGTGAAGGAAAGGTAAATACCAGGTAAAAATATAATGTGAACGGTGGTTCTTTGTCTTCACTTCACTCGGTCATGAGGTTGGACAGGATGGACAACGGTGGTCTTCATGTCGTTGTGCAGGATGTCGAGCCAGCGTTGTTTCGGGCGGTCTCTTGATCTTCGACCTTTGACTTTGAGGTTGTACGCCACTTTTGTCACAGAATCGTGATTGGCGCGCAGAACATTGCCAAACCATCGTAACTGGATCTCGAGTATTTAATCTGCAAATCCGGCAACATCATTTCGCCGGCGGATTTTCATGTTACGGACCTGCTCCAACCGGGTGATGCCTAATCCTCTCGAAACAAATGTTTTCTATATATGAAAGACGTAGAAAAATTATCTATATAAAGATTGAGTAATTATATCATCATGCAGTAGACCAAGATCTGACTGAGGTCGAAAGCCGAATAATGATATCAAGCTTGCTTTTAAGTTGGTAGGCTTAAAGCATGTTTGTTCAAAATCGGAAAACTTACTTTTCAGTGAAGTTGAACAAGCGAAAGCTTGACTTCATTGTTTTCTGTGTATAAAAGGCAAACGAAGTTGATGACTAAAGAAGTTTTGATTTTGTTTTGAAACAAAGACATTAAGTTATGTCTAAATTCTTGTTGATGGAAGCTAATTGAGAAGCAATCTTTAAATTCAGATCTTTAATAGCTCGACTATTGTGTTTGTTGTTAAGTTGAAAATGGCATTTTTGTGCAACAAATAGCTTTTAAAGAATCATCTTTGATTAATAGCAACGTTTCAAGGAATATCATAATATCAAATGTGATACCAAGAGGTAGAGACAATGAGAGGAGCACTAATATACACGACAATGAACATTGACGATAAAAGGATGATGGCTATCGCTCCAGTCATCTAGAATGGGACTTTCTTCTGCCCTTGTGTCAATATAGCAGGGAATGCAACCAGAATATAAGAAAGTAGGGTTTAAAAAATTCTGTCTTTTGAACTGTTTCAAAACAATAAGCATAGATAAATGTTTCTTGCTCTTTTAAGTTTTTGTTCTTTTGTTTCCTCAGATATTTTTCACTTCCGCAAAGGCCAGAAGAACGCTTTAGAAGAAGATTAACACTTACATTGGTCCTGAAACAATACTCAATGAAACATTACACTAAATGGCTTCAAGCGTCTCTTAAGAGTCAAAAGGGACAGTGACGAGATAGTATGCTCCATTAATGAGTTCCATATTCTAAAGACTCAATGACAAAAGACAACTTTCTTGGATGATTGGACCAATAGGTTCCATGCAGAAGCTCGTTCTGACTGCCGGACTGTTCTATAAACAATGACCAAGTCAAATATAATTCGCGTCTTTTCAAGAATCATTAAACCTAGTTCGGAAACACTAAATGTCAACACACACCATGCGAGCTCTGTTGCAAACCTTTTTTGTCTAAATGCGTTAGAATCTCTAGATCAATTTTATCAATTTAGCAAAATGAGGGCTCCAGATCTGAGTAAGGTATTCCCCCAATGGGCGGATAGACAGGTGAGCTTTTATGAGAACGTCACGATCATTGCTTGAATAGGTTTTAACATCAAATAAGCACGGGATAAACCGTAGGATGACAAAGACTGACAATGGGTTGAAAAGGATAAGTTACTTGTAAAATGCACACCAATGTCACACAAATGGGTTGATCGGCTGATGGGGATATTATCCAAAGTGTACGTGTTGACTGAATGACTCAAGATTCTTCTACTTTTATATATATTGCAACCTTGCACTTATCGAATGAAGGTGTCAGCTGCCAAGAATTCGAAAAAAATTGTAAATCGGGACAAAGATGTTGATTAGTGTCATCCTCAATGACTCAATAAATCTTCACATCATGTGCGAATAGCCAAATAGTGCAATCATTTTCAGCTATCGTAATAATATCATCTACATATAACAGGAGAGCAATGACCCGATAACAGAACCCTGTAGGATGCCACTCCTGATATGAAGCAGATTCAATAATTGATCACCAATGTGGACCTGTTGCACTCTGCCAGTAAGACAGCACTCTAGCCATCTGCGAAGTTCAAATTATATTTAAAAGCCAGTTAACTTGAGGAGGAGGAGGAGGGACATGCGATGAATTACCGAGTCGAAAGCTCGGGCGAAGTCAATGTACATTAGTAAAGTCTGTTCATTTGACAAAATCCATTGATTTACATGTGAAGATCTTTTGGCCTGAGTGCATGGTGAACTCTGTTCATAAACCCGTGTTTGTCATCGGATATAGTACAATAGGCAAGGTAGCGTAGTTTAAAAGTTTGCCCGTGATGATAGATTCCATGACCTTCCAGACAACGCCAGCCAAAGCGATTGGTCTGTAGTTACTGTTGATATGTGAGACTTGTTTCCTTTCATAAAGCAAGGTATGGTAATTGATTGTTTATGTATGACAGGTAACTATCCACAGAGAACGAGGATTCAGGTAATAATTGAAATGCAATTGCCAGGATAAAAGCAAGGTTCTTCAAAAAATAGGATGGTTCACGTTAGGAGTTTATTGAGAATTTCACTGGCTGGAGTGGATGTTTTTCACGATTACGTACAAGGGGAATTCACCATTTCTGTGAGAGTCTTGTAAGTATAAGTTAGCTCAAAGTCTGGCGAAAAACCATCATTGTCAACAAAAAGAGGGACAGACAGAGATTTTAGAATTTCCAATAATTTCTCCACATGTGCATTGATGTCTATAAACAGCTGTTTTGTATTCTGAACAAACGTTCTTATACAGCAAGCAGCTAATACTTGAGGAATGTTCCTCCTAGAATGACAGTGCATGTATTTTTTCTGAAGAAGGCGGAGAACGTATTTTGAATACTTGACAGTGTTGCATTTGTGTGTTAAAAGAGCAAGAATTTTATCACATACAGTGCTGCATAATTGCATTCAGAATAGAGCAGCTACTATTCCGAAAGCATTGTGTCGTCGGAGCTCTCTGATAAACATCAGACATACTGTTAATCGCAATTGATATAATATTTATGAAGACCATTTCCATCCTAATGATATTATGCTAATAACTGATATCAAGCATTAACAGCACAGCGTATCCCATCCACCTACGTGCTAGTATTAATGATAAGCTAATTTCTTCGAATTTAAATATTCCATAGCGCAACCTGTCATTGATGTGAAATGGTCAATTCAATATTTAAATTACTCATTAGACCTACATAATTTTTCTAAAATTTGCTGCAGCTGGACATTCAGTAAGTGCTATGATTGCATAGAAATATCGAAATTATTTGTATAATTATATAAGTAGAAATTTACATAGATGTTAATGGAAATCTTTTGTTATATTTGTATAAATTACAGATGATGCAGGTTTGTGGTGAAGCCAATGTCCACTATTGAAGTGCACTTACTGTTCATCGATATTGACTATTTTAGCAGAGGAGTCGAGGGAAATTGCGCAGGGCTTTAACCCCTGTGTCCCCAGTAGGCAACTGCGGGTCTGCGCACACCTATGACCATGAAACAATGTAAGTATCGCATTGCATCTCAGAAGTCGCCTGGCCGCTGTTGTTATTGTACGTGTAACGCATTGTAGGCTGAATTAATGACTGATTGCGAGAATTCATGCTTTCAAATACATAGATAATATACATGTAATAGCTAAACATGCTCGTATTATGACGCTAACAAAATAAGCTAATAGAAATCAGTAGACATAAGAGAAAATGCGCAAAAATATGAGATACCGGTATGCAAACTGTCCTTATTAAACCTCCATAGCGAGCGATTGTTTCTGGCAATGTTTGAAAGGCATTTTTTGCATATAATAATTGATTAATCAAAATGCACAAATTTTCAGACAACGGTGCCGACAAATTTTCATCGATTTTGATCCAATACATAGAATTTCTGCCATACCAATGCAGTATTGTAGCAATTTGCATCTCCAAAATCATGTCATCAAGGTGTCACATCTTTGAGGTAGAACAAGTCTTTGAAGTGTTGCACATTTCCTTTAACTGAAGTGCTTCAATGCTTCAATCTGCTCACTTTGGCTTCAATTCTTCGACTTGTCCTTAAATGCACTGCGCGTGTATTTTACCGACTAACCTCATCATTCGGTTAGAGAATTGAAAACGTTATTGTCTTTCGAGGAGCCTTGATATGAGAAATGGGGAGAGTCAGACGAGCGGAAATTATTCAAATTGAATAGATAAAATGCAGATAACTGTGAAGGAACCGCAGAGAAACGAATATCTCACACGACATTTAGAAGAAGGAAAATGGAATGGTTTGTGGAGGGAAGAATAATTGCCACAAACTTTATGTACCCGAGAACACGAACTTGAATACATGTTTTCTCGATTAGCTCTAACTCAAGATGTAATTGTTCTCTCCTTAAAGCAAAATGAGTAAAGCACTTTCAATGTAGTGAAAATGAAAAGCTGAATTGAAGCGAATTTATTGAAATTGCCTAAAAAATGAGAAGATTCAAATATTGCAATGGGGCAGGTGAAATTCTGCGCTCAATTAATCGACTGTGAACCCTTTATCCTCTCGGCTTTTGGTACGATTTATCTCGCGACTATACTATATTATACATATTATACTATATTATACATTGTGACGCAGGAAAGATGTTCAAATAATTCAGATGAAATCAGTTTCTTAAGAGGCTTCAGGAATTAATGATGCTATGCTTGACAGTCTCCATTCACTTAGAAAATTATTTTTGAATTTCAAATTGAATTTCGCAGTCCATTTTTGTGTTTGATGGGTGATGAATCATTACTGATGATTTTATTGCGGTCTACATTTCATGATGATTTTCATTCAATATTTATTTTCAGATCATACCGTCAAAAGTTTGAATTGTCAGTTTTACCATCTACTGAAGCGTCCATAATACGGGAGATGCGTTGTTCATTTGAAAAATGAGGATCGCTCCTTTTGTCAATTCCTTTTTGAACGCCTAGGACGAAAGGCGTCGGGCTTATTAATGACTTTAAATTAATAAAGTTCACCTGCACGAAGGAGTGATTCTCATTTTTTTCACTGAAACTTATCGTCAATTGTTCTGTAGTTTAAGAGCATCAGTTGAAATGTACATAATTTATGCAGTTTATTGTGGCATCCGATAGGAAGTTGCATTGTTCGAAACTCGGTGCTCCTTTTTTCTAAAATTTATTTTAGTCATGAATGGACTTGAAATAAAGAAATACAGTTGTATCTAAGATTTTCAGTCACTATGAAGCCAGCATATTTGTCGTGATTGACATTAGACCATGTGCTCAAACTTCCGATCAATGATCGCCTAATAATTCTCGATGAAATCAACCTCACTCAACCGAGTCTTGTAATTGGGTTTATTAACATCAAATATATTGATATCATAATCATAACTAGGAATAGATGAATGGGGGTTAGAATGAATGCTCTTATTGTATTTATGTTGCTTCATTGATGCTGCGTTGATATTTTATGCAACTGACAGTGAATTGTCTATTTGCAAAAAAAAATGTAGCCTAGAAAGATTGACAGAGCTTTATATTTACCGTGCTGACGGTTGAAAATCCTGATTTCGCGACAGTTCATGACAGCGTATGAAACAGTGTGTTGGCTGTGTCCTTAGACTATCGTTGCACATACAATTGTGGGTAGGAAACCAGGAACAGTAACATGCACTCATTCATCTATAGAGCTGATCATAAAAAATGGACCACCTAAATTTCACTGAAATTCAATCGATTCTCATGTCTTCCAATCGTGTCGTGCAGCAGTGTGCCATACATCATTCGAGAGCTTGCATTCTCAGCTTTAAAATAAGCTATGATAGGCTTTTATCCGTCTTTGTATTTGCTGAGCAGTGCTCAAAATATGAAAATTACTCCATTTACAAATTCCAACTTTTCAATAAGAAAACATGTCAGTATGATAATGAATCAAGCACGGGAGAGTGAGCATTTTCTGAGCTCTCTTTTGATGCATGGTACTGGTCATCAAAATTGGTGAACTACGAAATTAATTAATAGTGATATGGTGAAGATATCACAAAATCATGACTCCTTTTTTAACTGAAAATGTCATATTATCACTTTTCCATCAAAAATGTTGGTGTTTGGTATCTTCAGAATCCTTGCGTTTAGGGGATTCGAATTTGTAAGTAACATTCATATAAGTTCAATAGCTCTTTTTCAAGCTGTGTCAACATTTTTTCTCATTTCCGCAAAAGTATGCAAACACCATGTAAGGTGAACGAAGGTTCAAAACAAGACAATTGGCGAAGGCATGTCTTTGTTCTCTCATAGCAGCTGCCGATTGTTTACCTTCATTGTTTGTGTACTTTTGTCTGTGTAGCCTATCATAGCTCATTTTAAACTGAGAATGTAGGCCCTCGAATGATGTATGGCACGTTGTTGTGCGACACGTACCGTCAGGATACTTGTTTTTCAAAGTTGCACTGGACTGCAGTAACAGGTAGCAAGGTCGTGGTATCCTGATTTCTGTAAATTTATGCTGAATCTTCTCATATTTAGCATTAACAGATTTTCAATTGTTTCAAAATTTATGACGTTCACTGTAAGTAAAATATTGTAAAATACTTTGATGGGCACTGCCATGGGCAACAGCGTCAAATTCACATTGTAGCAATCAAGGAATCTTTGCTTTTAATAACTTTTTGACTTTCAACTGAATGCCTTTGCCATTTCAGAAATTCCATTCATTCTAGAAAATTGCTTTCCTTCTATGCATTCTCTCATATGTACAACAGCGAGCAATTGCTTCATATTCATCCATTTATTATATAGTTCGGCAGCCAGAGCGAGTTTCTGCAGGGAACAAGGCCGAAAATGAGACTTTCACAGAATGATGCCCTATAACTACCACGAATCTGAGCGTCTGCCGAGTTCTAGTTAGTTCCCCCTTGTCAGAGAGGATCAAAGAAAATACATGCTGATTTAATGGGACGCAGATTGTACTTTTAGAATAAAATGATTTTTACTATGTTACCTTGTATCAACTGAAAAGCACTGAGTCTAGAGCCACAATTTTCGGCATCTTCAGGTCATTTCCTATCATGTGAGCATGCCTGTGATTGGCGTTGTATGCCAGAATGTGGCTCAATATGGATAAAGTGGGCCAACATGTTGGTGTTTGCCGACAGTAGGAGACTTACCAAATCTGAATGTGTGTAGATTCATAGTGTAAAGATTGATGTGCTTCGTTATATTGCTATGTTTAACAGACTTTACGCAAGATTTCTACGTTCTCTTGATATCATTGCTCTTTGATATCGTTGTTACATTTTATTGCTCTTCTCGTTGATTGATGTCCATGGCCCAATGGTAACGCAAAAATTTATAAAATGTACATGTAAATAACTAGGTCCTTTTTTCAAACTGTCGTTATATGCTCACTTCACTTGGTAACTTAGTGAAGTACACACGTTTAGAGTTGTCTTTCGTGACTGGACTGCCAACTAGTCGAAATCGTCTCAATAAGGTTTCTTTGGTGAAAATAAATGCCTTGTAAAAGCACCTGGATAGTTTTATAGACGCGTTTTACACGTAGATAAATGTTCATGAACATGATAAGAAGTGACCTAAAGACCTATCATGTTGAAAATTATGACTCTAGGCTCAGTACTTTTCAGTTTTTAAGAGAAAGTATGTGCAATTTCATTTTTGACAAAAAATGCAACTTCCGTCCAATTGGTGTTTTTCTTTCATCGTGTCTAACAAGAAGAGAAGCTAACTAGAATCGGCTGACGCTCAGATTCGTAGTATGCATAGGGTGTACATCATCCTGAGAAAGTCACATTTTCGGCCTCGTTCTCTGTAGAAACTTGTTCTGGCTGCCGGACAAATATTAGTAAATTTGCAGGATTGTAGGATGTGTGTGATATCTGTAATTATTCACAGTACCTCGTGTAGTCATCAATCCTATAGTTGGGTTGTTATTTTTCCAATAGCTATCTAATAATTCGCTTTTGATTTTTGATTTTTCTGTTCTACACCGCATGTAAGTAATATCCGGTTGCATTTTATCGTTATCCGTAAGTGTGTTTTCCGAGTGTGTGTGCCTACCAAATTAAATGTCGTTGTTCCGACCTAAAAATTGTCTTCACGGAGAATTCTTTGTACAGGCAGCAATACGTGCATGTAGTCTGTAGCTAAGTAACTGAAAAAAAACTTTTGCACTGAGGAACATCACAAAACCCTCCTTTCGCAAACAGGGACATGAGATGCTGGAAAAGTTGAACGAATGCGCCCAAATCAATAAAAGGCCTTGTCACACATGGTTAAAATCAGACAACTTGAAGAGGACACACTTGCCGCATTGCGTAGCAGCCATCTTCATCGAAGAATAACTTTATTATGAATTCTCGAGACAACATGCAAGGACATGAAAATCACTGCTGTCAACAATTATATATCGTTTAACAAAGAATGTACACAAAGAATAAAAAGATGAATTAGTCTAAGTCATTTCGTCTGGTGCATTCCTCGATTACTATAGCTGTTATCTAAAAGCGAAAGGCTGTTCCCTTTAAGTCAGTGTTTCTCAAGCTTTCTTCCTCATCACCCACTTTTTACATCAATTTAATAATCGCCCTCTCACTGATCATATTATACATAGCAGTACGTTTGATGGAAAATACAACGTAATTCGTATACCATTGATTTTATAAATTTTCATTTTGACCACATGTAACTCAATAGTGAGCGCAGAAATCATTTTGTCAATACAATTGACATGCACATGATATATAGGCTTGTAGTCTATCTTGATAAATGCTTGGTGAATAATTTTTAAAACATACATTCGAATTGTCATCTTTGTTTTAACGTCACAAGTCGAAGACATGGCATTCATGTTACCGGTATGTTGTTCAGTACAGGTAAAATTAATAAAGGTAATCTTAGATTGTCTTTATTGTTATTTTCAGTCAAAACAATAATCTGCTTCGCACAACCTTTACTGTCGATATTCGCATAATCCATGTGTCAGCAGTGCACCGACAAGCTGTGATCACTGGTCATCTGTTGGACAAAGCAGCTACGGATAAGCTAAGTGTTAATTTTTATCATTGCCCACCAACTGTGCAACGCCCCTTTATCGCCCCCCAAAGCATTTCTCGCCCCTCAGAATCGTTTCAACGATATCTATCGCCCACCTTGAGAATCACTGTGTTAAGTTGTCTGATTGGATCGATTCATCAACAAAACTTCGGTAGACGCTTCATTTCTTTTTCAAATACTAATTTTTCACCCAGCAACATGCATCAAAATCGAAAACTTTTCCAGCTCAATTTTGCGTAAGCAATTGTTGCAGTATACATGGTTGGAGATCACTGGTTCAAGCCATCATAAACCACTTAAATCTAGGATTTCACTGACCGTTCAGGCTTTTCCTCGTTAAACAAAAATCAGTACCTATTCCTCTATTTTCACGAAAGAATAAAAGTCATATCTTCAAAGCAGTTAAGAAATGTCATGGATAATTCTGACGTAAATCAAATGAACTAATTTCTGTACATTACAGCGGGAAGATATGATGTTGGGAAGAGAAAGTTAAGCAATTTGCAGTTCGTAACCTAGAGAGACTTCTTCATGCAGTGATTCTTCAAATGTCAAAAGCGATTTCCCTTCCTTCAATGAACTCAATTGATTTGTACTTTATCAATCAAATATCAAAACGCTATGTTGCAGCACTCGAGCAAGAATATCCTCGTCGAGTTTTGCAAACTCTTGAGAGCAAGTTGCACTATCAAATGTAAAGAAACGAGTGCAACAAAGAAATTTTTGAAAAATTTCCAATTTCTCGGATACAAAATTTTTTATACAATACGAGACGCTTAACTCGTGCGTGATTCAGCTGTCAAGATAAGAAAATCGCCACCAGTGATCCGATAAACGAGTAAAATTAACATTCCATAGATACTCATCAAAGTCATGCAAACGGCTAAAAGTAAATAAAAGCAATATTTACAGACTACTGGTTACCTAAAGTAAATATGGCTTTTATTAACATGAAAAATTTGTTTCAAAAGGAGGATCTTGAAACTTTGTTCCTGGAAGTGAATTCACTAGGTGACATGCCACGCCCAATCACGCGTAATTACACATGACCCCAAACATCCGTGGCTATGGGGGATATTGCTGCAATATCTCCTATATAAGCTAGTATAGTTGGCAGTCCTGTTATATAGACTTTGCGTCTCATGTGTCTGCATGTGTCAGAAGCTAAACAATGTGATAGGATCTCAATTTCATGCTCAGGGAAGACAGAACATGCTTAGCGGTTCATCCGTGGTTCAAGCGGCAGCGCAGACAACCGTAGACGACGCGTAAACTATAAACGCTCGCCCGCGCGTATTCATAAACATTCCCCATGTTTGAACAGCATCAGATCAAGTGATTTCTGACTCTTTGTGCAGCGCGTATGTACGCGGGTAGAAGAATAGAATGTCCTTAACCACGGATGTTTCGGGTGCTCCGTAATTACGCGTGAAACACGCGTGGCATGTCACCTAGTGTTGTATTGCTGCTTCCATCTTATTCATAGAAAGGAATGAATGAATGTTCAAAGAAAGTTACCAAACTTTATTTCAGTTCAGCATATCCAGCTACGTAGGCTTTGCAAGCTGCAGATTCCATCTAAAAATTAGATCAAAATTGTAGTTTGTAATGCTCACCTTATATTTTATTTTTCTAATTTCTTCAATTACCAAAATCACAAAACAAATATTCGACATTGAATCAACATGAAGCAATAAATGAATAATCAAATTTGATCTCCAAATCACAAGAAGACTCCGCTTCATGAAATGACATTTTTGTTGATATCAAATAGTGATTGTTCTTGAATGCCAATAACGTGAAATTTCGTCGAATTAATAATTGCACGGTTGTCTCTCCAAATAGGCAGTTGAACTACAGCAAAGTTTCTAGCTTGTTCAGATAACAAAAAGGTCTTCGTAAATAGATTAGGAAGAAATATGAATAAAAGAGAATAATCGTTGCGTAGAGAATCGAAAGCCGATTTTGTTAGCATTGCATTCAAAAAGTCGCTTAACAAATGCAAATGCTTTCATTGCAGAGTTCATTAACAAAGAATTCATTCGGTGCGGTTAAAACACATTTGTTGTTCATTCAATACAGGCACATGCAAGTGTATGTCCAAATATTTTTCATTATCTCCGGGTTGCTTAAGAAGATGTTGGAATGCGTTATTCGTTTTTCGATTGATCTCAGAGGTGATTGATTTTTTTTGAATTCTTTTTTCTATTGAAAAATAATTTCACTTAGGAGCGGTTCATTTTCATTTTTTTGGTGATTTCAGCTTCCACTCCTCCGAAATCGATCGCAATCGTCCCTAGAACATCCACCCACTATGAAAATAACTCGACATACTTAGGAAGACCTATCCCCACTCTCAGGTTATCGATCTCCTATTTTCCAATCAGGTTGCATTTTTCTCTTCGTTAATTGTCAGGTTTTTATAGGCAGCACACAGGAGATTCGGATCTGCAACCCTATCAGACGCAGGTGGACGAAGAATTTGAACAGGATTCTTAATCTAAAGACGCGTTGACACTTGTTCACAAAGTGACCAGACACACACGTCTATTTTGCACGTGTGCTATTCATTAAAGGGACCCCAAGAAATCCATAGAAATAAATTGCTTATCCGAAGCACAGTCGTGGCTCCAGCCAAGGTACTAAGTTATGGGCATGAATCGCCAATGAAAAACTTAGAATGCGCATGCGACTGATTTTAGCCCAATAATGCGGTTAAGAAGTGTATCTAAGTGAAAATGCGTGCGATTTTTGAACCAATATTGTGCATTGAACTTGAAAATAATTCGCAGCACATGCTTGAATGAAAAAGGAAGGTTAGAAATCGAAGTTATTTTACAGTCAGATGCTTTGCAGCATGCAGCGTGGCCTTCGATATAGCAGGGATGGTCACCTTTTTCGGGTCGCGGGCCAGATTATCATTACAGAAATCAGTTCGATTCCGAGGTCATGCGAGTGCGGTCAGGGTAATCAAAGGTGTTGGTGTCTTTTGTTTACTTAATAGTTGTCATTCTCTTTAGATATCATTTTTCATTAATGGAATTCATAAGTAAATTTGTATCTTCGCCTCACATCTAAAAATTCAGAAAAATATTCATAGTTGCTATTTGTTAATATTTTCTGAATTTTTGGATGTCAATATAAAATCAAAGATTCAATTTTCTTCATCTAAATTTTGTAAAAAGGTTAACATTACCTAAATCTGCAGATAAAACAATTAGAATATAGAGTTTATAAAAAAGCGCAGAAACCTTGACAGTATTAATGACTTTTCTGAGATTGAAGAGCTGCTGACAACGTGACAAGGTCACCTTGTTAAGTTCGATGTTACGGTACACAGAGTGTTGTCCAAATTTTTGTCTGTAATTCTTGTATGATAACAGCTTTTCACACATTTCAACCGAGAGAGCAGTTGCTCGAATGTGTACCTAGATCTAAAAACTGAGGATGCAAATAACCCATGTAACATATAATAATTATTCTCTTCGTATCAGGGATGCGGAGTCGGAGTCGGAGTCCCGGAGTCCTATCATTTCTGGAGTCGGAGTCAGAGTCGGAGTCCTATCAAATGATAGGACTCCAGACTCCGGCCTATAACTAGATCCGAAATAATATAATACAAGCAAATCATTTATTCTCGTGCATAGCTGTCACTGTCTTGATGTCAACTTTCTCCGTCAAACAAAAGTACAGAGATATCAGTACATACAAAGCTTATAATAGTTGAGGGAATGAACCGTGATAGTGAAAAAAGGATTGTCTTTTCACTCGCTGATTTTAGTAGAGAAGACAAGCCTTCCTAGCCTCGATCACACCTACGCGCCAAAGGTCACATCAGAGACAAAAATGAAATACTAGTTTGTTTGAGAACATTACCTCTTACCCTCACGTTAATCGTGTGTGATGGCTTCTCTACAGCGCATATTAAAATCGAAGGTGTACTCATATTTTTTGGAGAAGAATGCGGATTTTCCTGCCTGGTAGAGACTGGAGAAAAGACATCAAGAAGATGGGAGGAGTCGAGTCGCATGCAACCAACTGAAAGCGACATTTGATCAACTTTCATCGAAAATGATTGATATTTGATACAACAATGATCACTAAAAATAGGTTCAGGTGAGCCTCTAATGATCTATGATGTAGGTTACCGGTTTGTTTTTCAAAAAACTAGGCTTGTATACTTGTCACCCGGAGTCGGAGTCCTATCAAAAGCTGGAGTCCTATCAACCCCCGGAGTCGGAGTCCTATCAAAATGATAGGACTCCGCATCCCTGTTTCGTTTGCGCAAATTTGTACAGAGCATTCAATTTTGCTGGATTCATAAATTTATTTTCACTTGGTCCCGCTGCCTCTCGTAGAGATCTACGGCAGAGTTATGACATGCATTTGACAACTTCAACAGTGGATAATATACAGATGTCAATCGATTGCTGAAAAGCGGTCAAGCGAACTGAATGACGTCACAAATGGGTGAAAATACACAGCACAACATGATATGTTAATAAGGCTCATGTACAAGAAATAAATCAAAAAGATTATAAAGATAAAGTGCTTAAAATACATATGTACAGCAGTAGTAAAATAATAGTTACAAACTTGTGATTAGACAAGAGATAAATTAAAAATAAACTCTTTTTGCTGACAAAGGGAACTTATATGAAAATCGTGATGGACGTATGAGTCTCTATCATAAAGATGACCATAATAATAAATATGATGCACGCACTATGCGATTTCAATACTGGTTAGGGTGTTTGGGGCGTATCACAGTTAAATTTGAAAATGCTGTGTGGGCCGCACGAGAAGATGGACGGAGCATTATGGAATCACCAAGGTAAAACCAAATCAATCACAAATTCCGTTTGAACACATATATCAGGGGTAAATCTTTTGATAGACAGGGTCTCAAGAATACGAAAAGTATGGCGCTACTGAGATATACAAATAACTTTGAAATGATTACAAGCATCACTTAGCGAACAGTCACAAACTTTTAGACGGCGTATGATCGCACTATTTGGAACTCGAGTTGATATAGGAGGGCAGAGCACTTCATTTGATATCCACTTTGACATATGCTCACTTATGCGATCACCAAGACGCCTTTCAGTTCGGCCCATACTAGTTCATGCTTGCAAGCACAAGTACACTTGAATTGATAGATCACGTTGTGTTGGGCATTCACTGCAAATTTGTCTTTTGGCGACGACACTGGGACTTTAGAAGTACGAAACGTCAACACAGGTTTGGCACCGTTAAAAAGTCGAAAAGACTGGCGAACAGAACGTTTAGAAAAGGAAGCCGCCTTATTGCCGATAAATGGCACACGAATATAAATCGGCTCTTCTAAGGGCCAAAACATACAGGTTCAACTTTTACATTAAAGGACATATATTTGTCAACAAAAAATGTAGGATAGTCATTCTCCATTAAATTTTGGCGTAAAACTAGCGACTCGTCGCGTAGACTATCTTCTGAACAAATACGATGCGCCCGAGTAGTTAAAACTCTTAATAAGACCAATTTTATAAGAGCGCAGAACAAAACTAAAAAAATAGTGTTAAGAACTGTCCCCGTGGTTCAACGAAACACCAACGTGTGAATCGATCCATCACTGTGCCAAAAACACAAAAAATCAAGAAAACTCAGAGAGTTTTTGCACTCAGTCTTCATAGTAAGCTTTATTGAGGGATGCATGTTATCGAATAAAGAAAGGAGATCAGTTATATTGAAATCATGGTCATGTATAATGAAAACATTATCAACGCAACGACAAAATAAATACAATTCCTGTCAATCTGAGCTGCCACTTTAGATTCCAAAAATCCGAGAAAAATTTCTGAACGGAGAGGGCCAAGACAACTGCCCATGCCCACACTATCTGTATGTCAAAAAAACTTATCATCAAAAAGAAACTGGACGTCTTTTGTATACAGAGCTCAAGAAGTTCTCGTAAGGTGTCCAGACTCATACCACACAAGTCAAAATCTTGCTCAGTTATCGTAGAAACAATAATGTCCGTCGTCTCTGACACTGGCACTGAAGTGAATGTACATCAAAAGATACCATTCGGCAATTAGACAAGTCATGCTGTGTCACTTATCTCGCAAATTCAAATGAGTCTTTTATGGCGCATCGACTGTAAAATTCCTTTATAGGCTGAAGAATCTTAGTCAACCAGGCCGCTGTCTTGTGAGTTGGGGAACCGCTCATTGATACTCATTGCTCATTGGTCACTATATATGTACGTTTTGAAAAGCAACGGTATTTCATTTCATCCATGAAAGTGTATTGACATTGCTTTATCAAGATGATAATATGATTTAAAATTAATGAAATTAACCGTGAATTTTCACAAAGAACTCTGATCAAGTGCCAGCAACTGACCTGAAACTTTCACAATAATTTTTTCGGCACAACACATTGTTAGAAGCATTGTCGGCCGTTAGAAGACGCCATTCTTTAGCTACTTTTGTGACACGTCAAAGTGTTTCCACGGCGTCATAGTTTCCAAGGCACACTGAAACTCCCATTATCCGGATACCTTGCGACCAACCATTGTCCACATCTCAGAGTAATTTAGGAAATACGTCCATTTTAGGTTCATTCGCTTTCATACACTTTTGCTTACTCGTAAATTAAATCATCAGGGTAAAATTTGGTAATGAATGGCTCGAAACAATTTAAAAGGTGCAGTACATTTGCATAAGTCGCTAGTCGTTCGTTCCTTTATAAAATGATCGCTTGCAGTGACGAGGGACGCCATAGTCGAAAGCTTAAATGATTATTGTCTCATCTTGACCGCCTATAGCACTTAACTTCACTTCAAAAAGCAAATGACCAGCGTCAACTCTCTTTAATTCCAGCAATCGCAAAATAATTAAGTCAGGGTTCGTAACTCAAGAGTTTGAGTGCACATGTCCGTTTTAGTCATAGAAAAATATAGCAATCAAATCTCCAGAATCGAAGTTAGGCTTCATGCAACACATAATAGTGTCACAAAAGTCGCACGCAATATCATCTATGATACACTTGTCAGCGACTGCATCATTGGGTTAGACAAGACTCAGCAACATGTGGACACTTAATTCAAAGCTTTTCGTTTGCCATTCATGTGCCTCGACTTTGAGTCTATTTGCATTCACTCAACTTCGGATAGGCAATTTATTCTATGACTCTGGCCTTTAATGACATAGAGTTTCGCATTCCTATAATCAGCAGATAGATGTGATATGGTCTGACTGGAGCTATATTACCAGTCATTCGCATATTAACAAACATTTAGCTGTAGCAGAAGTGTCAAGTGTTGTTTTTTGCAGCAAGCATATCTCATAAATTGTTTGACACTTTGTATGCATACAGGCCTACTATGCATCCCTTGTGTTAATCAGGGTGATTGATTACTGCACGACTGCACGACTGCACGTCTATCGAAAATTGTCTGTGAACTGTCTGTATGAAGGCATCATTTGGGTTATTTTCTCATGAATTATTTCATGAAAGCGTTTGAATCAATAATTGTCAGGAATGCTTTCTCAATCCTTTGGAGCACTATTAATCCCATATTTCAGTGTTTTCCTTGGAGAGAGAACTAGAAATGTTTTTATATCCTAATTGCCACTTGCGGAGATATTCTATACGCAATTATCGAATGTTTGTTGCATGTCCTATTTGTTTCACGTGAAATTGACGACTCTCTTCATAGTTCAACCATCTCTGTAAATATTTTGCTCTCTTAGCATATTTTACCTCTTTAACGTCATCTTTTACTGCATTCCCAATGTGAAGACTTTAATATGCCTCTCATCGACGCATGTCGACCTTAATAACCTTTTGAATATATAATATTTTGCATGCAAAAGGTAGTCAAAAAATTTCGCTACTGCATTTCAATTATGGTGGAAAGTTCATGATTGTGAGAGTGGATGTGTGCGTGGCATGTATTATAATAAATGCTATGATAGCATTCACAAGGAACATAACAGTGTAATGAAGTCTATCGCTCAATTATCCTACTTTTAGCTTATTTTCTTTGAGGAGTTTCTTCAAGGAAATCGTGATCTACTGAATGATGTCATCGGCTGTAAGAGTTGGTTGCATGAAAAGGTTTGTAAACTATAAAGCTTAAATATTAATTAAAACGCAAAAATATAAGTTAATATTGCTAATCGTTTTATCGGTTAGATCAGGAGACCTATAAAACAATATAAGAAAAGCAAGCACAGAAATTGACTGAATCTGCGAATTATTATAATAGCATGCATAGAATGGCATAAATGCATGTCAGTAACGCATAAGATTCACCAAGAAGAAGAATGAAATGTAATTTTTAGTGCAATTTCTCACTTCTGCTTATCTACCCGGTATATCTATGTTTGAACTGCATTTAACACAACTTGAAACTGCACATAAAACATCTTCTTGTGACTTGATTTGCGTGTGATTTGGATTTTATAAAAGCATTTCTTATACATTTGGACATTCCTAAAACTATAAAACACCGGTCGTTAGAATTTGCAATGAAATGAAATGAGTGTATTGGAGGCCGAAACCTGTATGACTAGTTTTTATAATTAGAAGTGAAAGCGAGGTTCATAACTTACCTCAAATGTCATTTTGTATGTAGTAATAGTACTTGGAAAAACATACCTGACCGTGGAGTTATAAATGCTTCACGAAAGTTATGCAATTTGCATGTCAATCTGCTTAATTTTATCTTTAGGTCTACTTTAGGTCTACTTGCAGTATGCTTTTCACAAACTTTCACAGCAGTTTGAAACAGTAGAAAGCGTTTTCAATTATGCAAGCTATATTACTCGAGAGTGATAGTTTGTCGAAAGTATTGACTTCCCCACGAAATATAGCCAAAATTATTAAAAAACGGAGGGGAGTTGCACTGCACCCTATTACTTAAGATGGTTGCTGCTAGAATCACACTTTGTCTCAAGAGGCTAGAATTCTACTAAATGACACTGAGAACAACAAGCACATTTTGCTATCCAAAAGTTGGCAAAAGTCACGAAATGTCGACTTTGAAGACCGCATCCCTCGACCTTCAGCAGAGATATAAATCAATAGTTGAGGCAATTGAAGCCCAGATGACTGTTGAAACATGTATGCTTATAGTCCGACAGGCTAATTTGATGACGTTTAGGTTCCCAACATATTGTGGCTTTTTTGGTTGATATAGTACTTCCTGCGAATGCGGGACTACATCAATGTTCATGACAAATTGTTTATGTGAAGTGAACTAAGTTTTCTATTTCGACAATTATTGGACTAATATCCCAAGCATGATCTAGTCTGCTGATCATTTCAATTGACCAGTGGGTCTTACGGAGTTGGATCATAGACTCCTAGATATATAATGTATGTAATTATATCTGGGAGTCTATGAGTTGGACTTTGATGCACTTATAGAACTCAGTCCAAAATAAGGTTTCTCAAAACACAAAACGTTGGAAAAAATCAAAGAATGAATTAATAAATTCATCTGAATCAATTTGAAAAACCCTGACAAGGATTGACCGACCTTCAAAAGGAGAAATATCATTAATTGTTATAGACCCTTAGACCAAGTTTTATAAATAATATTTTTTTATGATATAAAAATGATATATAATTTCATAAGAATGACAATTTTTATAATTGTGTAGTGTCTACTCCTTCTCATGAATTGCTTGAATTTTTTTGAAAAGCTTGCCGACCACGAGGACAAGTTTCACGGGCTGTTTTTTACTTGAAATTACTGCCAGTGACTCACTTCAGTAAAAGTTCTGCCACTTATTATGCACACTTGTCATCGCACTTTTCAAAAAGGACGTTCGATTAGCGGAGAGTTTCTATCTCTCTCACATGACTCTGGAAAGTCCAGCCACGAATTTCAGATTTTCGCATTTTGATCGTATTGCCATCGACAAGTACCTATTCCCTCTATCATTTCATGGGGCAATTTTATGACAGCAAATGTATGATCGTGTATTTTTCAATGCACACATGCAAATATAGAAACCTAATAGTAGCCTACATGGCTGCATTCTCTGCAAAAGCTTCTTTTTTCACGCTTTCTGGTATTTTAATATTTCAATAGGTAATCAGAATGGATTACAGTTATACTCAAGTCAATTATTTAATTGGTTGTTGCCCTGGATTCTCGAGGCAGTCTGTTCTAAATAGCACGTCGTGCAATCACATTAACAGAAATTTCTCGTCTAGAAGGAGGCCATGAGATTTCATTTCAATCCAATGAGCTGAATGCTTAAACGTTTCTAAATGATATCTGAATAGATAAAGTAAGTGGACCTTTAAAGAAAATGTGCATAGTTCATGTAAAAGCCATGCAAAGAACATTGCAAAATACACTACAAGTATCATATCAACGTTGCTTAGCTCCATTCTTGTTCATTTTCTATTTCATGTGTGCTTTTTTCCACTTCTGAATCTAGCTTGAAATACAAAACAATGAAGCAGTAATGTCATAATAAGTGTTATATGATCAAATGCGTAGGGGAAAACTTGAAAACTTAGACTAAGAATTTAAGTCATTTTGTGCAAAGTTGGTTGCCAAAACTTCATGCAAGTGCAAATGGTGAAACCAGCATTTAAATCAGATAAACTTAGAAAATGTGGAACAGATTCTTTGCCGAATTTTGATATAATTTACTACGTCTGTTCGCATTTGCGAACGTCTCCGTGAATATCTAAATGCGATTAACAAGAGCGTGGCTAGTTTACATATCTAATTTACATCAAACCCATTTGAATTATTTAAAATCAACTATTGAATTATTTAAAATCAGCCAGATGAGGAATAAAAAAAGAAAATTTCTATTATTTAGTTTTATCATACAGAAATTTACAAAGTCATTTATATACTTTTAAGTATTTACATAAAATGCAGAATGGCTGCCACAGTTTTTCACTCAATAAAAGCGTTCGCTATCTTGCATCATAAATATGCGCAAAGGAACTTACTGTTACATGGCAATCAACAGCTTCAATCTATTTAAATATCACAGTACTTTGTAAAATTAAGAAACCAATGCCGTTGAAAAAGGCATGGTGAAGAACAGAATCGATGTACAGAAATGCAATTGCCTGTGGCAAGTTAATCCTTTTGAAGAAGAAGTTGTCATCTGATCTTGAAAGATTCGTTGAACGAAGTTTGTACTTTCATCATGGCTACCAAAGGTTGTGAAAAACATCTCCCATGGCTAAGATAATGAAGATTGTTATAACAATTGCAAGAACAGTAATCACTGCAATGAAGATTTGAAATTTTGTCTCACAGCAACATTTTACCCACGCCATGATGGGTAATCAGTCAAATAAAATTTGATGATGAACAATGGACCGAAAACTCATGAAGTTAATAGTTCACCTCGAATGGTGTGCGCGTATTTACATGGGCGAAGGAAGCTGCTGAAATTCCCGCACTTATGATTTTCACTGGGATTTCTGCTTTTCTTGTTTGAATAGAGACGTAAATTTAAACTGCTCTACCGAAGATGATTCCGTTTGACAGAACGACTTGCACACAGATGAGGAAAATATGCGCGATGTATCACCGAGATCGAGTTTCCAAAAGCACGGCGAATTTTGACAATGCTGGCGCTGCTGGTGTCGTTATTACAGACGCCTCGAAATTTCCCAACTTATTTCTAGTTCCATTGATTAAAAAGCGAATGAACACTTTTCACCAGTCGCTGCTTCACTTTCGCGTAATGCTAGCTTGGCTTAACACTTTCTTTTCTTGCTTTCAGGATTTCTGTCGTCAAATTGATATTGTTTGCTGTCGCTTGGAGTCAATTGAGGTTAATTAATGTATCAGGCCGTCGCCTCTGACTTTTCCAACCTTCCTATCTTGAGACGCAATTGTGAAGCTCTGATCGAAATTCATTTGTAAAGGTAGTCACATCGGTACATTCCCGATCAGATAAAAAATCGGCCTGAGTAGAAGGGTATTCATTCTACTTATTATACAGTGATGGAAAGGATACGCTAGAGGGAAACCTATCGCTTCGGATTGGTGCAGATTGAAAGCAATCTCACGAATTGTGCGTATGCGGATGCTAGGCGATCTTTATGCAATGATAATCTTGCCATTCCTCCCCAACCTCATCTTGTAATCCCTCTGGCTTTTAAAATCTCAATATTCTTGCCTTTGTGGTCGGATCAAAGAAGATAGTGTCACAGTATTTATCATTAGGATCTTAAGATGGGAAATATTTTAGAGGGAGTTTTATTATCTCCATGACTTAAGTGAGGAAAAAGGAAGCTATGGGTTTGCCCACAGTTAATTCAACACAATACCGTACTTAGACTGTATCAAGCACATCTAATTGCAGGTTAAAAATAGAGTGAATTGGTTAGTAAAAAAGTAATCAGTTTACAAATACACTAGAAAATAGTAAAAAGAAAGTGCTGCTCAGAGTAGGGGAATTCGATTCCATGTTTACGATCGATCTTCATTACTACAAATCTATACATTTCTTCCTCAATGAATTATATGAGTTCGTGGTGTTTCAAATGGACCGAAGTTCTTATTTGTAAACTTAAAAAATATTCTACATTGTACTTATGATATCCAACATCCAATCTTTTCCTAATCATCATTTGTCATGCTTGATGATTATCAATCGTTAAATCTTTGTACAAATTGTGAATTGAACTGCAGAAATCGCAAGGGTAAAGCATTGTAACTAAGTTTGGATAATATCGTGTGGTTATTGTATTATCCACTTACTGTCGATAGTAATGCCATGTAGCCTAATACCTAACTAAAGACAACGTCTGCTCCTAGTGCCATTGTGACAGTGAAATATGTAGACCTAAATTAAAGCCTGTATTCCGAAGCATGATTATCAAATTAATTTCAAAACTTTGTAAATACTTGTTGATGAACGATAGATAAATTACTGATGCTGTAGATACATTATTGATCGATATATCAACAACTTAAGTGTACAGTTAAAGTTGCTTGCTTTCGTAAATTCCAGTTAGGCGGACATGCCGAACAGACCTAGTGGGCAACAAACCGATGCATTCACTACTCGGTTCAAATCAATTTTATGCCTGTTCATGTTTCTGCAACTCATAAGTGTTTAGTTTGATAACGAAGTGGTACCCCTGTATTTTTTTGGCGACACCCTAGTGCCCAAGAAACCACAATTATTGATATCAGAAAGTTTACTTGCAATAGTGGTGCATAAACCTTTGTGTTATGATCGGATTTACCGGCACATAATGTAACAATCATCAGAGGACTCCCATCCAGTGAACTCTTATCATGTCGTGATCATCACTCTTCAAATTTGTAAATATAGGTCCTATAGATCTCACGTATTTTTTATATGGTATATGATGTATATCATGATGACTCTGAAAATTTGTAAATATGTAGGTCTCATACAGTTTGTTTATGATGGTATATGATGTGCATGTACATCATGATCACTCGGTAAATTTGTAAATATATATCTCATGTATTTTTTATTGATGTCAAACTTTGCGTATGCATATGTTACACGTGCTATCAACGCTTGCTTGTAAGTGCCCTTGTGGCCATCGCTTTGCATTTTCTGTATATTTCAGAATAAACATTTATGACTTATGACTTAACAGCATCATGGCAAGAATCATCAGAGCAATATCATGTTCAGAGCAGCATCACGATAATCATTTATGAATTGCGGTCAAAATATGAAAGAAAGGAGGACTTATTACATTACAGAACGACATATGGATTTCAATAATGAATTTTCATGCTCTCACATCATAGCATTCTATTAAGGTTGTCGGCATAAAACAGAAATTTTCCAATTTATGTCCGGCGGCCTCAATGTATTTTCGATAGAGCTACAACTTCCCATTTTATTTCATTTTATTACAGTTGAAAGATATTGAGATTTCTGTTCTCCAGATAGGCCTACAGTTTGCTGTTGTTCCGAAAAATGTCCCTAAATTGGATTTCATTTGCAATCTTTTTAACGGTCAACTCCACTCGACTAAACAACTTTTGTTGTTGAATAAACGTTTCGTAGGCGCAAATTTATATAGAGATAGAAGTAAGTATTGTGCCGTTATCATTTTTATTGCCAGGGCCTCGCTTGCTCTCTATGCGACATACTGCAAGAATGATCAATATAATACTTGGTGCAGCAGACACAGTAGACATCACATAAACATCGTTATCCACGTTCTTCACTACCTCTTACATCAGCGGTTACCCGACATATAATGACTTATGAGCGAAAACCCGACTTGCTAAATACTGAGGATTGTGGATTTAAGGTTTTAAATTCTTTTCAAAGTGACATTCACTTGAAGATAGGTGAGAGTGTTGCCATCCGTTTTCAAAAGCCTGATTTGTGTGCACAAAAAGATAGATTATTTATACTTCGGTTGTTGTAACATTCTTGAGTTGTAGTTCTACTTTCTTTTTCTCCTGTTCCGCCCTGCATGTTAGCAGTATTATTAATTTAGTATTTTTCTTTAACTTTCTTATCATTAATTTACTTGCTACTTGTTTCAGTATTACTTATTTATTTATCTATTTATTCATTTATTTCATTGCTCGATTTTTATCATTTGTAATTAGTTGAAATACTACTTACTTCATTACTTTTGTGTGCATCATATAATTGTACATACATATATCCTTTTTGGTTTTATATTGATTTTGGTTCTTCCTTGACTTATTGATGTGCTTATTTATACTAATTTTATTTTATTTTTGTGCATTTATTTTTAATGACATAAGTTTTCTTATTTGCTGTATAACATGATGCTCTGACTTGTTTCTGTTTGGATCGCGGCAATTGCTCTATTGGCCGCTGATTTGCATGTATCTATTGTCTTCATTATCCGTGTAAATGTTCTGTGTGATTTCAACGTAGTGTGAACGATCTTTATGTGCTGTCTACTGTGTCTGCTGCACCAAGTATTATATTGATCATTCTTGCAGTGTGTCACATAGAGAGCAAGCGAGGCCCTGGCAATAAAAATGATAACGACAAAATACTTACTTCTAACTTTTGCTGTATTAACCATGCCGTTTTCGAGTTTGGGTTTAAAAGAATGCTGGTGTTGCCAGCTCCAAGAATATGCAAATCTTGTCAAGATCACCCCATCTGTTCGCTGGCAAACTTCAATTTTGTATTATTCCCATATTCAGCCATCTGGTGAGTCATCATTTCCCTCGGTTCAGGCATATGTAGTCCTAGAGTCCTAGGACTCCATGGTTGAGGTCAGAAAATTTCGAATCTCTGTTCTGCACACGAAAACTTGTTTCCAGTCCACGTGTTCACAAACAATGACATTCTTCACGCCGCAGTTGATGACGCTTGCGTCCGATAAATGGATCGACAAGAGTTAGAAACTCATTCAATGATGACGGGACGGACGAAGGCTGACATGAAATGATCAGCTATGATCATATGAAGCATCAAACTCCCAATCACAAACTCCGATTCACTAATATTACTTCATTTAATTAAGCAAACCACACTGTTCCCTAAACCAAGAGTCTCTGCTGACCAAGTGAATAAGTTTAGAAATCAATTAATAAATGAGCTTATGATTAAATTTGATGAGAATAAACAAAAGACAAAAGACCTTTTCGGGTTGTGTAACGATTTAGGGAAACGGACTATATGGACTTGCTAAAATTCATAAAGACGGCTGTCCAGTACGTCTTATTGTGTCAAGTGGATTATCCGATATACAATTTATCTAAATTCATTTCTCGCAATATTTCTCCTATGGTTGGTAATACACAGTACGCTATTAAAGACAGTGATGTCTTTGTTCAATTCCCGAAATTCTGCAGTTGTCAGTCTAATGAGGTTATGATCTCCTTTGATGTCGCATCCTAATTTACGAAAGTTCCTGTAGATTTGGCTATTGCCGTCATTAGAGACCGCTCAAATAACCACGATAGTTTGGCAGACCTTTAGGTTGATGATATAATCGATTTATAAAGATTTTGCTTAGAATGTACGGATTTTGTCATACGTGACAATTATGATAAACAATCCTTTGGTTGGTGAATCGTCTGCGTGGCCTAGTGAAGAAGGTGTGTGCTCGTCTCCACCACGGAGTTCGGTTCGATTCCTGGGTCAGGCGAGTGCGGTCGCGGAATCAAAGGTGTTGGTGTCCTTTATTGACTGAAAAAAGTTGTCATTCTCTTTCGAAATTCAATGTACTGCGGCAGACCTTTGTTGTCAATCCATTGGTTGTACTATGGACAGTACGGTCTCTGCGATAGCCGCCAATTTAGTTATGGAGGATATTGAAAACAAAGTTTGTAGTCGTCATTACACTAGGATCAGATACTGGAATCGTTTCGTCGATAACGTTTTGAGCAGTCCTGCAAAGTTAATGAAGCTGTGGAAGTTATTGATAGTATCGAGTCTACTTGAAAATTTACAACAGAGAACGAAAAAAATAACAGCCTTGACATCATTGTCACTGGATTAAGCAATGGTACTTTTAAGCATAGTGTTCATTATAAGTATACTCACACTAACAAGTATTTAGGATTTTAGAATTTATTTCGAATCATCCGTTCGCCCATATGGCTTCTGCTGTTTGCAGTTTGCATGATTGTGCCTTGGCGTTCGAATGATGATGATATACTTTGTGAACTAAATAATATTAAACATGTTCTCTCTAACAATAATTATCGTCTTCATTTCATAACTAAAAATAGTATGCAGTCCTAATCCTAATCGTGATAATAATTCGCTAAGCATGCGTATCGTCCTGATTCTTCATTATGTCAGAGGTTGCTCTGAACGTATTGCGCGTGTGCTTATTGCGCGTGATGTGGATAGTGTTACGACCTCCCCAAGGTACGAACAGAAAAAAGGCCAAATCCCTGTGAGTGAATGTATTTATTTGGTGCAAGGCAGGTGGTGGCCCTTAAGAGATCCGATTTGGCGTTCGCAGAGAATGTGAGTGTACGTACAGTCGTCAACCTGGCAATGACTGCGGTCGTGAGCCGAAGGGTCGCAGCAGCGTCGTTGATTCCCAACAAGAGAACGTGCGTACTGCAAGGATGTGGAGCGGTACAATTTTACCGCTCCACTCCGCTCCGCTCCGATTACACTTTGCTTTCGCTCCGCTCCAGTCATTTTTTCATACCTAGCCACTCCGCTCCGCTCCACTTAAACTAAATCCTATTAATTTACCATACCATAGATAAAACGATATCCTTGAACTTTTTAGGTTGTTTGACTACTGTAAATTATGACTGACTTCCACTCTGATAATATGCTTAACTGCAAAATATTAGCCTTATGCTTGTCGAATTTTAAATACGAATTATGGCCGATAATCATGAATGATTTTAAATAAATAATGATTATAATTGAACAATACTTCGAAAGCGGATTGCACATTAGCATTAATAGTGATTCTACACTTATCATGTGATAATAACTTAGTGACTCACCTGAAGAGTAACCGCAAATATGTGTGACAATCAGAAAATTCATTCTGTTGCAGCCTCATACTAGGTAGCAATACGATGCTATCAGGTAACGATGCTCGCTCATACTGATATAAGCATGAATAATAATTAATAAATTGTAGTTTTCTGTAGGCAGAATTTTTCTTGCATTTTTGAAATGATAATTTTGTATCAGAAAAATTTGATAAATTTGATAAGAATAATTTTGTATAAGATGCAAGGAACGATACATCGGTACTCGGTAGTACGATAAGAACTTTGCATTGAAGAATTAATGAACATCTGAAAAACAAGACTTAATCCATCTATAACGTCTCATCACATGTCAAATAACCTAGCAAAATATATCTGTGTCAATCATTCATTAACCTAACATTCCGTGAGCCAATGCACACTAAAAATTTGAACCCGTCCATAGGAACGAATATGAACTGCCGGACTTCCATTTTTTACTTTCAGATTTCTTTCAATTTTAAATCATATCTTTATTGGCTTTCTTATTAACGGTCTATACAACCCTTCCACTTACTGTATAACTTGAGAATGGAGTCTTATCTCCGAATAATGTTGAAAAAATAAATAATAGACTAATATCTTACGAAAAATAGTGTAATAATAATAATGTAAAATTCATTAATTATGATAAAACTTTGTTGACTTTGTCAGCATCAGGTTCTCTCCCACTCCACTCCATTCCGCTCCGCTCCAGTCAAAATTTTCTTTACTACCGCTCCGCTCCAAATTTACTCCCACTCCGCTCCGCTCCGCTCCACATCACTGGCGTACTGTAGGCGGGAGAGAGTGAGAGAGAGCGTTTGGTCTGTCGGCAGGGAGTTTTGATGTCTCTCCAAATGTGTGGGATCGATCATCCACCTGGAGCGTATGATTGGCGCCCAGCCACTCGCCGGCTCCCTGTCACCGGGCATCGCTTCGCCTTCCCGTCAGCGAAGGGAAGGAGAGTCTGCACCGATCAATGGCTCATGCAAGCGACTCCATTGGTCGTCGCAGCCTTCAAAGTTAATTTACTCTAAGTATCACTTCTGCCGAGTCTTGATGAGGAAAGAGAGAGAAGTCTGCATTTTCGTCACAATAGTTCTTTCAAGCCTTTCAATAAATTGAGTGCGGTCTTTGGTCTTCAAAAGGATCCCGTGAAGTCCGATTGTACCCGGGGAGTCGTACATGAGATCGGGTGCGGTGACTGTACTTCCGGGTCCGGATCTGAGTGCGGGTACACCCAATACAAGTTTTGGACCAACCCAAAACCCAACCCAAGTTTCAATAAATGAGTAGAATCAAATAAACGAAGTGCACTCTTTGTATTTTGTGCAGATATAAAGATTCTTTAATTGGCCAAAATTCCTATTGGGTCCACGAGTGTGTGACGACATTTTATTGCAATAACTGTAACTAGTAGTCTAAGTACATGTATTACGTTATAAAGATTTCCTTTGATTTAAAATATACTGATATACTGACTCATTGACGATCTTTAATTTAATTATGATTGAATTACACATAGCTCATAAAAAAGCAATTGCTTTCATTTTGTCATTCAGAAATATAAACAGACTTAATAAATATTTTAGCTGCACAATGAGTGCATGGTTAAACATACCTAGAATGCGAAATTAGAATGAATTCATACAAATATTTGTAAAAAATATATATATTTTTATATATAATATACAATGTATATTATAATATATATATTTATTATTTATATATTATATTAATTTTTTTATTAATATTAATTTTTTAATTTAAATGTAATTAATTAAATTTATTTTTTATTTTTTATTTTAATATTTTTATTAATATTTATTAATTATTCATATATTATATTTATTATTTATGTTAATATATATATATATTTATAAATATAAAAAATTTGTATTTGTAAATATAAATATAAGAATTTGTATAAATGTCGGCTATCGCAGACAGTTAAGGGGTGCGAAGATAACTCCGAAGATGGAAAATATATGAACTATATAAAAATTCAATACGTACAGATACAACAAAATAGTTGCAAGCTTACACCAAATGCAATATGTACGAACTTTCAATGCGCGGTATTGTCAAGCCCAAACTGAGATAGCTAATAGTCACAAGTATTTAATTTTTGAAATATTCTGTGAATTGAGTGGAATTTTGATAAAAAAACAGAACTTCATGCTCTTATCATGTATGTAGTTCTCCAAAGATTCAAATCAAAGTATTGATTTTTATACCTTGATATGTGCATTAATAGAAGACCCTAGTTTTGTATAGAAAACCCAAGTTTTGTATCACTTATCCAAAGTCGACCCAAAAACCCAAGGTCCAACCTTGCTGTGAGAAAGTTCACATTTGTCAAACCAAGAACAATCTCCGCACTCGAGCACAACAGCGCCGAGTGGCATGCAGATTGCTTCAATCATAAAAATCGGCATTGGCGGAGCATTCACTAAACGTGATCAACTTGCACATGCGAAGGTGCTGACGCAGCAGACGATGTGGCGCCATCACTCGGCTATTTGCTGAGGCTCTCCATCTATAAAGGAGAGGAATAACACCGATGAATAGATGAGATTTGCTTCTACCATCTATGTATAAAACTTCGCTTTTTTGTTCTCAACTCAAAGTTGTCCTTGTCTCTACTGTTTTGACCTAGCGAAGTGTAACTGAGAAGGCACAAAAGTTCGTCTTGTAAATTTTTAAAAACGTCTTTGAATGACAGCATTTGATTCGAAGAACTTGTTTTCTTGAACATTGTACTACCGAATCCCAATCATGATGCAAAACCTATCAAGTAAATAATATGTAAACACATGAATAATTTGCAAAAATTTACTTTTTAAAAAATGCATCAAATATTTTTTAGATCTCAAAAGCATAATTCCCGTAAGCAACAATCATTTGACATAAAAAAATCACTGTTTTCCGCTACTTTCATTAGTTGAAGCTGTAACTACCATAATCAGGTCCATATACTTACTTCATGATATAAACTGAAGAAATAGAAAAGCTGGGTTGAGTACAATTTCCGTAAAGCATACATATTTTTATTTCAAAATGTCAGAGCTTGTCTCCCCTCATATTTATTCATTTTTAGGGGCCAAGCATTGTTAATGTGCGCATATGGGATGCTGCACTCCGCCGGATCGGTACAATTAGGGGAATGGGCATTTTGTCTAACTTCGTGTATGCTGTTGATTCCTCGAGTGTGGTACGACTTTCCTTTAATCTCATGATCTAGACTTAGCAGTGAGTGACTACATGAAGAATTGAGTGTTGCTGATCATACTTCCTTCGGCAACACGGAGAACTGACCCCGTCAACTGGTAATTGCACAACAAAATTAAAAACGGGAATTGTTGTTTGTCCCAATAAAGCGACTTTTCCGATAAAGCGGAGTGCGCTGCATTATTAGAGTCATAAAGTTCTGAGCAGTCAGATTGTTGTTTTGGAATCATGAAAGAATGGATTAATCTGAATAGTAGATATAATTGATTGTGGCATACGGGAGGTAATTGGTCATAGTAGCTTTGTAGTGAAAAAGTCTCTCCCACTGTTTTTATCCACTTGTAATTTTAATAAAATTTGAAGGTAAAACTATTTACAAAGGCAGACGTTTCGTGACTCTGTCACAGCCTCAGTGCCAGTAAAATCAGAATGTGACAGAAGTACAAATGTGAAGTGGATCTTAAATACTAATCGATTCGATCGCTTAGTCGCGAGCATCCGTCAACCAACCAGCTCTTGTTTCCTGTTCAGACCTGGATTCTTAGTCCTAATGTACCTAGCTTCAGTAATGCGGCTTTCAATAGGTGAATTGTGCTTGCTAAGAATCAAGAGGTTGAAATCTTTAATAGTCATGTTACGCCGATGAAAATATTTCGCATGTTCAGAAAGGGCACTGCTATTATTACCAGCTTTTAAACTACTTGTATGTTCTTTTAGACGGACAAGAAAAGGACGACTAGTTTGACCTATGTACGCTTGTTGACAGAATTGGCAAGTAAATTGATACACTACATGACGATCATCACACGCATAGTTATCATTAAGGCCATTGCATAAGTCACAATTTTTATGCTTACGAGACCTATTATCATTCAAGTATTAACTCAAAGTTTTGTTAGGTTTGCTAACTAAGGTTACCGGTAAATCATACTTATTAATAAGGGAATTAATTTTTCTATTACAGCGATCGCTTATGTAATCAACAGTCATTTTTACTTTGATTTCGTCATTTTTCGTTTTCTTTCTAGTTGGGTTAGTTCTTTTCTTTTTATTAAAATCACGCTGATCAAATCCGTTATCGCACAGTCGGTTCTGCATCCTTTTTAAAGATTTCTTCTTTAATTCGGGATTGGAGCACCGATTCTCTATACGTTGTTCCGTACTTCTAACGAAATTGTCTTTGACATGTCGTGGAACCCAGCTGTCTTTTTTCAACGTAATATCCGAATGATTAGGTTTCGAATACCACTGATAACTAATATCATTATTTTCTATAAAGATTGACAAATTTAGAAAGTTCAGGGCCGAGCCCGAGTCAGGAATTTCTATTGTGAATTGAATGTCCGAATTGATGCTATTGAAAATACGAATTATTTTGTCGAACAGCTCCAGATCCCTGTGGAATGGACCAAGAATGATGTCATCCACGTACCTAGAAAACAGGATTGGTTTAATGCCACTAGACTCGAGGATTTCTAAAGCACAAGTTTCTATGAAGTGCACAGTGATGATTGCAAATGGTGGCGCGAAGTGAGAACCCATAGGGCAGCCGTGAATTTGTAAATAAGTCTCATCTTCAAAACTGATTTCATAATTATATGCTATGAAAGTAAGACACTTTTTTAAGTGTTCTATATTGATGCCAAAGTTATTTATTTTTCTCCAATTTTGATCAGCAAATTTGAGCACACTTTCTATTCCATATTGAATCGGAATGCTTGGGTAAAGGCTAACTATATCTAATGACACAAATGTTTGATCATCCGTGATTACGTCTTTGTTTATTTCTTGCATTCTATTCATAAGCGCCTCACTATTTCGCAGATATGATGGAACTAATTCAGCTAACTGATTGAGGACTTGAGTTATGAGCCAATCGATTTTTTGAGTAGGGCTGTTAGTTGTGGACGCGATCGGCCTCAACGGAAACCCCCTGTCTGTCGGATTCTTGTGGTCTTTGATACAAGTTTTGAATTTGGCAGGTCTGCTACCACATGATTTTAGTTTTTCTATCTCAAAACGAGTGAAATTATTTTTACATATGTTATCTAAGATTTTGTTGGCTTGAGTTTCTATTTGATTGACTTTAGACTTGTCTATTCTACGGTAAGTGTTTTCATCTTGCAGAAGATCTCGAGTATTTTTATGATGGCTATTTTTATCAGTAACTACGAATCTGTTCGTTTTATCCGAAGGAACCGCAACTAACTGATTCTCATTTAGATAATGCTTAATAGATTTTATGATTTTAGTAGCATCTCTGTATGGTTTGCTGTGTTTGGTATGCTCAATCTCTTGATTGATCACGTTCAATGCTTCATGCTTGAATAGGCTTAAGTTCAATTCCAGATCTTCCTTCATTTTGGGGGCTAGTGTAACTCTATTCCTATGAAACGGAATATTCATACCATAACTCATACCGATACTTTCTTTTTTGTCATAAACACTTTTCCATCTCAACTTGTTGGTGAGGATTTCAAAATCCGTATGCACTTTTTCTACAAAGTGGTCGTTCAGTTGGGGAGGAACCCTGAACTTTGGACCGTTTTCTAGACACTCCGAAATTTGACAAGGCAAGGGATCTGCACAGTCGACTGTGACACGCTTACTGTCTACAGGACACGTGAGCTGGTCAGACGACAGAACCTCGCGCCTACGGAACCAAAACTGATCAGTATGCTCAAAATGAAAACTTGGCTTGTGCTCAAACTGGTAGGACAGTCGTGACAAAGGATAAGATAATTTGGTCAAAGCCATCCACTTCCTTGAGTGTCGGAAGGTTGTCCTCTCCTCCTTCGTCAGCATCTCCTCCACTCGATCAATCAGGGACTCCATAACCGCTGCATCACACCGTCGTGTTAGCTTGAGGTATTCATACCCGATCTTCTGATTTAACTCGCTTACTCTCCATTGTGTATCACGTATACTGCTCCGAATGAGTTCTTTTTCCAGAGAAAACAGCTTACGCTTTACCGCTTCGTTTTGAAAGTCTTTGGGTATTACTGCAAACCAGTTCTTGACAAAGTTTGGGATCACGCTGTGAGTAATACACGCCTGAAGATACTTCACGTCACATTCTGCTTTCACTTTCTTCAATGTCAGGTTGACTAGCATTCTTGCTGAGTTACACGTATCTCCGTCATTGAGTACGGATCGAACATAATTGATTGTGGCATACGGGAGGTAATTGGTCATAGTAGCTTTGTAGTGAAAAAGTCTCTCCCACTGTTTTTATCCACTTGTAATTTTAATAAAATTTGAAGGTAAAACTATTTACAAAGGCAGACGTTTCGTGACTCTGTCACAGCCTCAGTGCCAGTAAAATCAGAATGTGACAGAAGTACAAATGTGAAGTGGATCTTAAATACTAATCGATTCGATCGCTTAGTCGCGAGCATCCGTCAACCAACCAGCTCTTGTTTCCTGTTCAGACCTGGATTCTTAGTCCTAATGTACCTAGCTTCAGTAATGCGGCTTTCAATAGGTGAATTGTGCTTGCTAAGAATCAAGAGGTTGAAATCTTTAATAGTCATGTTACGCCGATGAAAATATTTCGCATGTTCAGAAAGGGCACTGTTATTATTACCAGCTTTTAAACTACTTGTATGTTCTTTTAGACGGACAAGAAAAGGACGACTAGTTTGACCTATGTACGCTTGTTGACAGAATTGGCAAGTAAATTGATACACTACATGACGATCATCACACGCATAGTTATCATTAAGGCCATTGCATAAGTCACAATTTTTATGCTTACGAGACCTATTATCATTCAAGTATTAACTCAAAGTTTTGTTAGGTTTGCTAACTAAGGTTACCGGTAAATCATACTTATTAATAAGGGAATTAATTTTTCTATTACAGCGATCGCTTATGTAATCAACAGTCATTTTTACTTTGATTTCGTCATTTTTCGTTTTCTTTCTAGTTGGGTTAGTTCTTTTCTTTTTATTAAAATCACGCTGATCAAATCCGTTATCGCACAGTCGGTTCTGCATCCTTTTTAAAGATTTCTTCTTTAATTCGGGATTGGAGCACCGATTCTCTGTACGTTGTTCCGTATTTCTAACGAAATTGTCTTTGACATGTCGTGGAACCCAGCTGTCTTTTTTCAACGTAATATCCGAATGATTAGGTTTCGAATACCACTGATAACTAATATCATTATTTTCTATAAAGATTGACAAATCTAGAAAGTTCAGGGCCGAGCCCGAGTCAGGAATTTCTATTGTGAATTGAATGTCCGAATTGATGCTATTGAAAATACGAATTATTTTGTCGAACAGCTCCAGATCCCTGTGGAATGGACCAAGAATGATGTCATCCACGTACCTAGAAAACAGGATTGGTTTAATGCCACTAGACTCGAGGATTTCTAAAGCACAAGTTTCTATGAATAGAGTTACACTAGCCCCCAAAATGAAGGAAGATCTGGAATTGAACTTAAGCCTATTCAAGCATGAAGCATTGAACGTGATCAATCAAGAGATTGAGCATACCAAACACAGCAAACCATACAGAGATGCTACTAAAATCATAAAATCTACTAAGCATTATCTAAATGAGAATCAGTTAGTTGCGGTTCCTTCGGATAAAACGAACAGATTCGTAGTTACTGATAAAAATAGCCATCATAAAAATACTCGAGATCTTCTGCAAGATGAAAACACTTTCCGTAGAATAGACAAGTCTAAAGTCAATCAAATAGAAACTCAAGCCAACAAAATCTTAGATAACATATGTAAAAATAATTTCACTCGTTTTGAGATAGAAAAACTAAAATCATGTGGTAGCAGACCTGCCAAATTCAAAACTTGTATCAAAGACCACAAGAATCCGACAGACAGGGGGTTTCCGTTGAGGCCGATCGCGTCCACAACTAACAGCCCTACTCAAAAAATCGATTGGCTCATAACTCAAGTCCTCAATCAGTTAGCTGAATTAGTTCCATCATATCTGCGAAATAGTGAGGCGCTTATGAATAGAATGCAAGAAATAAACAAAGACGTAATCACGGATGATCAAACATTTGTGTCATTAGATATAGTTAGCCTTTACCCAAGCATTCCGATTCAATATGGAATAGAAAGTGTGCTCAAATTTGCTGATCAAAATTGGAGAAAAATAAATAACTTTGGCATCAATATAGAACACTTAAAAAAGTGTCTTACTTTCATAGCATATAATTATGAAATCAGTTTTGAAGATGAGACTTATTTACAAATTCACGGCTGCCCTATGGGTTCTCACTTCGCGCCACCATTTGCAATCATCACTGTGCACTTCATAGAAACTTGTGCTTTAGAAATCCTCGAGTCTAGTGGCATTAAACCAATCCTGTTTTCTAGGTACGTGGATGACATCATTCTTGGTCCATTCCACAGGGATCTGGAGCTGTTCGACAAAATAATTCGTATTTTCAATAGCATCAATTCGGACATTCAATTCACAATAGAAATTCCTGACTCGGGCTCGGCCCTGAACTTTCTAGATTTGTCAATCTTTATAGAAAATAATGATATTAGTTATCAGTGGTATTCGAAACCTAATCATTCGGATATTACGTTGAAAAAAGACAGCTGGGTTCCACGACATGTCAAAGACAATTTCGTTAGAAGTACGGAACAACGTATAGAGAATCGGTGCTCCAATCCCGAATTAAAGAAGAAATCTTTAAAAAGGATGCAGAACCGACTGTGCGATAACGGATTTGATCAGCGTGATTTTAATAAAAAGAAAAGAACTAACCCAACTAGAAAGAAAACGAAAAATGACGAAATCAAAGTAAAAATGACTGTTGATTACATAAGCGATCGCTGTAATAGAAAAATTAATTCCCTTATTAATAAGTATGATTTACCGGTAACCTTAGTTAGCAAACCTAACAAAACTTTGAGTTAATACTTGAATGATAATAGGTCTCGTAAGCATAAAAATTGTGACTTATGCAATGGCCTTAATGATAACTATGCGTGTGATGATCGTCATGTAGTGTATCAATTTACTTGCCAATTCTGTCAACAAGCGTACATAGGTCAAACTAGTCGTCCTTTTCTTGTCCGTCTAAAAGAACATACAAGTAGTTTAAAAGCTGGTAATAATAACAGTGCCCTTTCTGAACATGCGAAATATTTTCATCGGCGTAACATGACTATTAAAGATTTCAACCTCTTGATTCTTAGCAAGCACAATTCACCTATTGAAAGCCGCATTACTGAAGCTAGGTACATTAGGACTAAGAATCCAGGTCTGAACAGGAAACAAGAGCTGGTTGGTTGACGGATGCTCGCGACTAAGCGATCGAATCGATTAGTATTTAAGATCCACTTCACATTTGTACTTCTGTCACATTCTGATTTTACTGGCACTGAGGCTGTGACAGAGTCACGAAACGTCTGCCTTTGTAAATAGTTTTACCTTCAAATTTTATTAAAATTACAAGTGGATAAAAACAGTGGGAGAGACTTTTTCACTACAAAGCTACTATGACCAATTACCTCCCGTATGCCACAATCAATTATGTTCGATCCGTACTCAATGACGGAGATACGTGTAACTCAGCAAGAATGCTAGTCAACCTGACATTGAAGAAAGTGAAAGCAGAATGTGACGTGAAGTATCTTCAGGCGTGTATTACTCACAGCGTGATCCCAAACTTTGTCAAGAACTGGTTTGCAGTAATACCCAAAGACTTTCAAAACGAAGCGGTAAAGCGTAAGCTGTTTTCTCTGGAAAAAGAACTCATTCGGAGCAGTATACGTGATACACAATGGAGAGTAAGCGAGTTAAATCAGAAGATCGGGTATGAATACCTCAAGCTAACACGACGGTGTGATGCAGCGGTTATGGAGTCCCTGATTGATCGAGTGGAGGAGATGCTGACGAAGGAGGAGAGGACAACCTTCCGACACTCAAGGAAGTGGATGGCTTTGACCAAATTATCTTATCCTTTGTCACGACTGTCCTACCAGTTTGAGCACAAGCCAAGTTTTCATTTTGAGCATACTGATCAGTTTTGGTTCCGTAGGCGCGAGGTTCTGTCGTCTGACCAGCTCACGTGTCCTGTAGACAGTAAGCGTGTCACAGTCGACTGTGCAGATCCCTTGCCTTGTCAAATTTCGGAGTGTCTAGAAAACGGTCCAAAGTTCAGGGTTCCTCCCCAACTGAACGACCACTTTGTAGAAAAAGTGCATACGGATTTTGAAATCCTCACCAACAAGTTGAGATGGAAAAGTGTTTTATGACAAAAAAGAAAGTATCGGTATGAGTTATGGTATGAATATTCCGTTTCATAGGAATAGAGTTACACTAGCCCCCAAAATGAAGGAAGATCTGGAATTGAACTTAAGCCTATTCAAGCATGAAGCATTGAACGTGATCAATCAAGAGATTGAGCATACCAAACACAGCAAACCATACAGAGATGCTACTAAAATCATAAAATCTATTAAGCATTATCTAAATGAGAATCAGTTAGTTGCGGTTCCTTCGGATAAAACGAACAGATTCGTAGTTACTGATAAAAATAGCCATCATAAAAATACTCGAGATCTTCTGCAAGATGAAAACACTTACCGTAGAATAGACAAGTCTAAAGTCAATCAAATAGAAACTCAAGCCAACAAAATCTTAGATAACATATGTAAAAATAATTTCACTCGTTTTGAGATAGAAAAACTAAAATCATGTGGTAGCAGACCTGCCAAATTCAAAACTTGTATCAAAGACCACAAGAATCCGACAGACAGGGGGTTTCCGTTGAGGCCGATCGCGTCCACAACTAACAGCCCTACTCAAAAAATCGATTGGCTCATAACTCAAGTCCTCAATCAGTTAGCTGAATTAGTTCCATCATATCTGCGAAATAGTGAGGCGCTTATGAATAGAATGCAAGAAATAAACAAAGACGTAATCACGGATGATCAAACATTTGTGTCATTAGATATAGTTAGCCTTTATCCAAGCATTCCGATTCAATATGGAATAGAAAGTGTGCTCAAATTTGCTGATCAAAATTGGAGAAAAATAAATAACTTTGGCATCAATATAGAACACTTAAAAAAGTGTCTTACTTTCATAGCATATAATTATGAAATCAGTTTTGAAGATGAGACTTATTTACAAATTCACGGCTGCCCTATGGGTTCTCACTTCGCGCCACCATTTGCAATCATCACTGTGCACTTCATAGAAACTTGTGCTTTAGAAATCCTCGAGTCTAGTGGCATTAAACCAATCCTGTTTTCTAGGTACGTGGATGACATCATTCTTGGTCCATTCCACAGGGATCTGGAGCTGTTCGACAAAATAATTCGTATTTTCAATAGCATCAATTCGGACATTCAATTCACAATAGAAATTCCTGACTCGGGCTCGGCCCTGAACTTTCTAGATTTGTCAATCTTTATAGAAAATAATGATATTAGTTATCAGTGGTATTCGAAACCTAATCATTCGGATATTACGTTGAAAAAAGACAGCTGGGTTCCACGACATGTCAAAGACAATTTCGTTAGAAATACGGAACAACGTACAGAGAATCGGTGCTCCAATCCCGAATTAAAGAAGAAATCTTTAAAAAGGATGCAGAACCGACTGTGCGATAACGGATTTGATCAGCGTGATTTTAATAAAAAGAAAAGAACTAACCCAACTAGAAAGAAAACGAAAAATGACGAAATCAAAGTAAAAATGACTGTTGATTACATAAGCGATCGCTGTAATAGAAAAATTAATTCCCTTATTAATAAGTATGATTTACCGGTAACCTTAGTTAGCAAACCTAACAAAACTTTGAGTTAATACTTGAATGATAATAGGTCTCGTAAGCATAAAAATTGTGACTTATGCAATGGCCTTAATGATAACTATGCGTGTGATGATCGTCATGTAGTGTATCAATTTACTTGCCAATTCTGTCAACAAGCGTACATAGGTCAAACTAGTCGTCCTTTTCTTGTCCGTCTAAAAGAACATACAAGTAGTTTAAAAGCTGGTAATAATAACAGTGCCCTTTCTGAACATGCGAAATATTTTCATCGGCGTAACATGACTATTAAAGATTTCAACCTCTTGATTCTTAGCAAGCACAATTCACCTATTGAAAGCCGCATTACTGAAGCTAGGTACATTAGGACTAAGAATCCAGGTCTGAACAGGAAACAAGAGCTGGTTGGTTGACGGATGCTCGCGACTAAGCGATCGAATCGATTAGTATTTAAGATCCACTTCACATTTGTACTTCTGTCACATTCTGATTTTACTGGCACTGAGGCTGTGACAGAGTCACGAAACGTCTGCCTTTGTAAATAGTTTTACCTTCAAATTTTATTAAAATTACAAGTGGATAAAAACAGTGGGAGAGACTTTTTCACTACAAAGCTACTATGACCAATTACCTCCCGTATGCCACAATCAATTATGTTCGATCCGTACTCAATGACGGAGATACGTGTAACTCAGCAAGAATGCTAGTCAACCTGACATTGAAGAAAGTGAAAGCAGAATGTGACGTGAAGTATCTTCAGGCGTGTATTACTCACAGCGTGATCCCAAACTTTGTCAAGAACTGGTTTGCAGTAATACCCAAAGACTTTCAAAACGAAGCGGTAAAGCGTAAGCTGTTTTCTCTGGAAAAAGAACTCATTCGGAGCAGTATACGTGATACACAATGGAGAGTAAGCGAGTTAAATCAGAAGATCGGGTATGAATACCTCAAGCTAACACGACGGTGTGATGCAGCGGTTATGGAGTCCCTGATTGATCGAGTGGAGGAGATGCTGACGAAGGAGGAGAGGACAACCTTCCGACACTCAAGGAAGTGGATGGCTTTGACCAAATTATCTTATCCTTTGTCACGACTGTCCTACCAGTTTGAGCACAAGCCAAGTTTTCATTTTGAGCATACTGATCAGTTTTGGTTCCGTAGGCGCGAGGTTCTGTCGTCTGACCAGCTCACGTGTCCTGTAGACAGTAAGCGTGTCACAGTCGACTGTGCAGATCCCTTGCCTTGTCAAATTTCGGAGTGTCTAGAAAACGGTCCAAAGTTCAGGGTTCCTCCCCAACTGAACGACCACTTTGTAGAAAAAGTGCATACGGATTTTGAAATCCTCACCAACAAGTTGAGATGGAAAAGTGTTTTATGACAAAAAAGAAAGTATCGGTATGAGTTATGGTATGAATATTCCGTTTCATAGGAATAGAGTTACACTAGCCCCCAAAATGAAGGAAGATCTGGAATTGAACTTAAGCCTATTCAAGCATGAAGCATTGAACGTGATCAATCAAGAGATTGAGCATACCAAACACAGCAAACCATACAGAGATGCTACTAAAATCATAAAATCTATTAAGCATTATCTAAATGAGAATCAGTTAGTTGCGGTTCCTTCGGATAAAACGAACAGATTCGTAGTTACTGATAAAAATAGCCATCATAAAAATACTCGAGATCTTCTGCAAGATGAAAACACTTACCGTAGAATAGACAAGTCTAAAGTCAATCAAATAGAAACTCAAGCCAACAAAATCTTAGATAACATATGTAAAAATAATTTCACTCGTTTTGAGATAGAAAAACTAAAATCATGTGGTAGCAGACCTGCCAAATTCAAAACTTGTATCAAAGACCACAAGAATCCGACAGACAGGGGGTTTCCGTTGAGGCCGATCGCGTCCACAACTAACAGCCCTACTCAAAAAATCGATTGGCTCATAACTCAAGTCCTCAATCAGTTAGCTGAATTAGTTCCATCATATCTGCGAAATAGTGAGGCGCTTATGAATAGAATGCAAGAAATAAACAAAGACGTAATCACGGATGATCAAACATTTGTGTCATTAGATATAGTTAGCCTTTATCCAAGCATTCCGATTCAATATGGAATAGAAAGTGTGCTCAAATTTGCTGATCAAAATTGGAGAAAAATAAATAACTTTGGCATCAATATAGAACACTTAAAAAAGTGTCTTACTTTCATAGCATATAATTATGAAATCAGTTTTGAAGATGAGACTTATTTACAAATTCACGGCTGCCCTACGGGTTCTCACTTCGCGCCACCATTTGCAATCATCACTGTGCACTTCATAGAAACTTGTGCTTTAGAAATCCTCGAGTCTAGTGGCATTAAACCAATCCTGTTTTCTAGGTACGTGGATGACATCATTCTTGGTCCATTCCACAGGGATCTGGAGCTGTTCGACAAAATAATTCGTATTTTCAATAGCATCAATTCGGACATTCAATTCACAATAGAAATTCCTGACTCGGGCTCGGCCCTGAACTTTCTAGATTTGTCAATCTTTATAGAAAATAATGATATTAGTTATCAGTGGTATTCGAAACCTAATCATTCGGATATTACGTTGAAAAAAGACAGCTGGGTTCCACGACATGTCAAAGACATTAGTCGTTAGAAGATTTAAAGTCGTTAGAAGTACGGAACAACGTATAGAGAATCGGTGCTCCAATCCCGAATTAAAGAAGAAATCTTTAAAAAGGATGCAGAACCGACTGTGCGATAACGGATTTGATCAGCGTGATTTTAATAAAAAGAAAAGAACTAACCCAACTAGAAAGAAAACGAAAAATGACGAAATCAAAGTAAAAATGACTGTTGATTACATAAGCGATCGCTGTAATAGAAAAATTAATTCCCTTATTAATAAGTATGATTTACCGGTAACCTTAGTTAGCAAACCTAACAAAACTTTGAGTTAATACTTGAATGATAATAGGTCTCGTAAGCATAAAAATTGTGACTTATGCAATGGCCTTAATGATAACTATGCGTGTGATGATCGTCATGTAGTGTATCAATTTACTTGCCAATTCTGTCAACAAGCGTACATAGGTCAAACTAGTCGTCCTTTTCTTGTCCGTCTAAAAGAACATACAAGTAGTTTAAAAGCTGGTAATAATAACAGTGCCCTTTCTGAACATGCGAAATATTTTCATCGGCGTAACATGACTATTAAAGATTTCAACCTCTTGATTCTTAGCAAGCACAATTCACCTATTGAAAGCCGCATTACTGAAGCTAGGTACATTAGGACTAAGAATCCAGGTCTGAACAGGAAACAAGAGCTGGTTGGTTGACGGATGCTCGCGACTAAGCGATCGAATCGATTAGTATTTAAGATCCACTTCACATTTGTACTTCTGTCACATTCTGATTTTACTGGCACTGAGGCTGTGACAGAGTCACGAAACGTCTGCCTTTGTAAATAGTTTTACCTTCAAATTTTATTAAAATTACAAGTGGATAAAAACAGTGGGAGAGACTTTTTCACTACAAAGCTACTATGAATAGTAGATAATCAAAGTTTCATATTAGAATGCTGAACAGTGAATCATTTGCTATTGAAATCCCGAACAAGTAGTTTCGGGAGACAGTAATTGTCAATCATTAAAATTCGATTCAATTATGAAGTAAATGAAAAATTTATAGCAATTAAAATGGGCTCAACATTAACTGAGCAAGCAATTTATTCTAGAATGAATATCGTCAACGGTCTAATTAGTCAATGGGCCTAATTGAATTAATTGCTTGAAAAAAAAAATAATCGCTCCCTTTGTTTGACGTAAATCTATTTAAAAAATTTTCAACAAATCACCCGACGCGTTTCGTCAATCCGACAGTCTCAAGGGCTTAGTATATGACACAAGTGTTAAAAGGTAGGTTTATATACAACAAATCAGTAGTCCAGTCAGGACAACTCATCATGTCAGCTCATGACGTCTGTTCAATAGCGGCATTTTCGACGCAATGTTACGTGATTCAGCCATCCTAGTAGTAATCGCCGAGTTTTGCTTGTCCAAAATCTTATAGCTAAAATCATCAATGGTCATCACTTCATCGCAATGGTCTAACAAGTTATGTTCAGTTAATGCACTTTTTGTATCTCGATTCTTTAAACTACGTTGGTGTTCGTTGAATCTAGTTCTGAAAGGTCGACATGTTTGACCTATGTACTTCTTCTGGCAACGATTGCAAGAGAATTCATAAACTACATATTTATGCTTACAGTTAAATTTTGGGCCGATTGTCAAGCAAATATTGCAAGTACACTCATTATTAGATTTTCTTTTAAATGCTGTTGCTAATTTTTTACCAGGTTTTGATGTGATGCGTACAGGTATACTATACTTATTTTTTACTTTATTGATTTTTCTTAAAAAACTTTCATCCACGTAGTCAAGGGAGAGATTAACGTCGTTATTTCTTCCGTTATTGCTTGCGTTAATTTTATCATTTTTATAACTATCCACATTATCAACATGGAACCCATTACTTTCTAGCCTATTTTTCATAATTTGTTGCGCTTTGAACGTATCAAATGTATCAGAACATCTGTCTTCAACATACCGAAAACTATTACTAACAAAATTATCTTTTACATAGTTGGGGAGCCAACTGTCTTTTCTTAAGCTAATGCCTGAATGGCACGGTTTGCTGTACCATTTGTAACTCAGTTTGTTTTTAACGGATATACTAATGTCCAGAAAATCAAGATAATCGGTATTGGGGGTTTCTGAAGTGAATTGAATATCACTGTTTACAGAGTTAAAAGTATCGAGGATTATCTTCATCGTATCTTTATTTTTGGGAAATGGTCCCATGATGATATCATCAATGTATCTTTTAAAGATGGCTGGGACAATACTATGTTTTGTTTTTAATATATCGAGCGCTTTAATCTCTATGTTGTTCATGTAAATTATGGAAAACGGCGGGGAAAAATGTGTTCCCATAGGACAACCTTTTATTTGTAAATATGTTTTTTGGTTATACGTTATTTCATAGTTGTAAGCTATAAATTTAAGAAAATCGATCAAATCCTCAACATTTAATCCATAATTATCAATGCTACTCCATCCAGTATTGTCTCGCGAAATCTTCTACAACTTTCAGACCATCTTCAATTGGAATACTTGGATACAGATTAATTACATCTAAGGAGATAAAGACTCAATTATCCGTGTTATTTAACTTATCGTTGTTATTTCTAAGACATTCAATCAATGCATTGGTGCTATCCAAATGTGATGGTACAAATTTTACTAATTGATTTAATAGAATGCTGGCAAGCCAATCTACTTTTTGGGTAGGGGTATTTATTGTTGATGCTATTGGGCGTAAAGGATAGAATCCATTCACCTTTTCCTTGTGATCTTTTATATTAATTTGAAAAGCGGCCGGATGACTACCGGAAGTCAGTAATTTTTCATGATTAATTCTTTGTAATTTACTACATTTTCCGCGAACTAATCGGTTAGCTTGATTTTCAATGGATGATGCTTTTGATTTGTTACGAAGACTATAGGTTTTTGTATCTTTAAGTAAATTTTCGGTACGTTCAGTTATACTGTTTTCATTACTTATGACTATGCGGTTCGACTTATCAGACGGAACAATAACCAAATTATTGTTTTTGAGGAAAGTATTTATCTTTCGTTTAATTCGGTTAGAATTTTTATATTTTGTATTGTTTCTAATGTTGAGGTACTCGTAGGATATGTCTTGATTGATGATGGTGGACCTTTTCTTGAGGAATGATAGGCTGCATCCCATTCAGCTGGTTCCCATTCAGATGGGTCTTTGTGTTCATTACATCATCAAAAGATGACTAAGCTAACGATTCGAGTTCCCAACCGGCTGGTCATGCAGTCTCAACGAGCTGGGAATTTTCAAGAAACAGCATGAAATTGGTTCAATCACATACTGTCAAAATAGCTGTCAATTATATCATCACGATAATTTGATAAGTTGAAAATTGATACCTCTAAATTCTTAACATAAGAAAACAGTTTGTCAGAATATTATAATATTGACATGTGAAAGATTTGTTGTGGAAAGACGATACGAAATTGCTAACATATTGAGAGATTTAAATTAAATTGATGTCATAGAATTACATGAAATTCTTTTATATTAACTGCTCAGTCATAGAAGCCTCACTCTAATCGGCAACATGAATTACGAATATATCGAAAGCAGAAAGGGTGCGAATCTCATTTTTTACCAAAATTACTTGTTTAAAAAAGAAAGACTTAATAAGAATGGAACCATATCGTACGCCTGTCGTTTCCAAACCTGCAACGTTCGAGGAATTGTTAAGGAGGATTCTTTCATCATTACCTCCAAAGTATCCAGTCACGAACATTTACCAGAAAATGCTGCCGAAAGCGTGATGCGGAAGAAGAAAGAAGCTGTCAATAATGCCCTCCAACAACCGACAACGTCGATGAAGCGACTATATTCTACGGCGTTTTCTTCAAAGTCCGATGACGAAGAGGACGTACTTCAGCCTGCATTCAAGTCTCTCAAGTCCTCAATGTATCGGGCACGTCGCACACGCTTACCGAATTAGCCTCAGACTCTTTCTGAGCTTATGATCGAAGGTGAATGGACAAAAACACAATCTGGACAGGACTTTCTTCAGATAGACGATGGGAGCGATGATCGAATTCTCGCCTTCTTCATAATCCCATGTCTCCGTATTTTGGCATCCTCCAAGTGTCTTTACATGGATGGCACGTTCCATGTTGCTACACGGCTATTCCATCAGCTGTACATGATATATGCATCATTTTGCAATACGTTGGTTCCAGTATGCTATGCACTTTTACCGAACAAGACAGAACATACATACAAGCGCTTATTAGATTTATTGAAATTGAAAGCAGCTCAATTCAACTTGAAAACTGAACCCGATACCGTTCAATTGGATTTCGAGAAAGCGGCCATAAACGTGGTACAACATTCATTTCCAAGCACTTCAATTCGTGGATGTAATTTTCACTACATCCAATCGATTTGGCGTGGAGTCCAGCGACTTGGATTGACAATTCCATATCGAGAAAATGAAGAAGTTGGACGCATAGTGAGAAAAGCCCTCGGTTTGCCTTTTCTTCCAAAGGACAAGATTGATGAAGTATGGGTACGGGTGATTGGTGAGTGTCCTGAGGAATGTCAAGAATTTGTGGACTACGTCACTAAGACATATGTGGATGATTTGGATGCCATCTGTTCAAGAGAGATTTGGTGTCATTTCGACAACAGTAGTGGAATCAGGACCAATAATGCATTGGAGAGCAGAAATGCAAAATTTCGCAAGGTAAGCTTCTTCACCTATCTCGGTTGAATGCCACATATCATGTAGCGGTGTTATGGTATATTAGTACTTAGGCCTATCATGGATTTAAATTCTATTATTGATGATATTGTTTTCTAATAGTTTTCTTGATTATTGACAATAGAAAATAATGTAATAGAAAATGATAAAATAATATGATAGTAATATGTAGTAATTAAATATAAGTATAATACATAACATGAAATCTGTTGATAAAACTAACTGATGGACAACAAAGGTCTGTCGTAATTCATTGAATATCGAAAGAGAATGACAGCTATTAAGTCAATACAAGACACCAACACCCTTGATTCCCCGACCGCACTCGCCTGACCTAGGAATCGAACCGAAGTCCGCGGTGGAGACGAGCTCGCACCTTCTTCACTAGGCCACGCTGACGGTTCAAAAGGAATGCGAGTGAAGGCAGAAGTCATCTCTAAGTGATATCGACAGCATATTGTCCTATTATTATTGACAGAACGCTAACAGCGTTCATATTGCAGCGAGACAGCATATCAGCATGTCATACGACTACGTCACAGTGTAGATTGACAACAAAGGTCTGTCGTAATTCATTGAATATCGAAAGAGAAAGACAGCTATTAGGCCCGTCAGCGTGGCCTAGTGAAGAAGGTGCGAGCTCGTCTCCACCGCGAACTTCGGTTCGATTCCTAGGTCAGGCGAGTGCGGTCGGGGAATCAAGGGTGTTGGTGTCTTGTATTGACTTAATAGCTGTCATTCTCTTTCGATATTCAAAACTAACTGATGATAAAAATTGCATCAAATATTTTTTTGGACTTCAGAATTGTATTCTCCGTAAAAAACTGATTATTTTGATGTAAAAATATAAAGTGCTTGCTACATTTTGTTGAAGTTGACACTGTACCCTTACTTTATATTTCTACTCTATGATCTTTACTAATAATTACAAAACACGAGTTAATTGTATTTCCTCTATTTCTTTTCAGATCTTTAATCGCCACCCGAATATCTTCAAGTTCATTGAAAGTCTGAGAGAAGTACATGATGCCGAGGAGACGACTATTCGCTTGCTGAAAGCTGGAGCATCACCCCCCCAAGCAGCCGCGAAAGTATGCCAAAGCTACTTCAAGATTGCAGCGATTGAAGCAAAATCTACAGGAAGGTGATATTGACGCTTGGGACTACTGCAGCAAGTGTAGTGTTGCATCTCTTTCACAAAGTAAAGTTATATCTTAGCTCACTGTTCAGATGGTTTATTGTATCATAAATATAGATATGAGTTTTGATAATTGAGTCTTCTGTTTTCATAATTGTGTAAGTGTTAATACAAAAACTAAGATATAAATTAATCATGACTATTTGTTTATCTCATTCTTAACTCAGACTGCGAGAATCTACGGGGTTTCACAGCAGGAAAGAGAGCCAAAAATTCCCAGCTGAATGAGACTCTCAACAGACAACCAGCTGATTGGGAACCAGCTGAATGAAATCCATCTCAGTTGGAACCAGCTGAATGGGAACCAGCTGAATTGGAAGTCACCGAATGATATGTCATGTCTTATCAGCTCCATCTTCAGTGACTTAACTTTTCTTTGCAAGGCAGGTGTTGGATCGCTCATATGTCGCTGAAGATGGAGCTGATAAGACATGACATATCATTGAAGATGGTCTGAAAGTTGTAGAAGATTTCGCGAGACAATACTGGATGGAGTAGCATTGATAATTATGGATTAAATGTTGAGGATTTGATCAATTTTCTTAAATTTATAGCTTACAACTATGAAATAACGTATAACCAAAAAACATATTTACAAATAAAAGGTTGTCCTATGGGAACACATTTTTCCCCGCCGTTTTCCATAATTTACATGAACAACATAGAGATTAAAGCGCTCGATATATTAAAAACAAAACATAGTATTGTCCCAGCCATCTTTAAAAGATACATTGATGATATCATCATGGGACCATTTCCCAAAAATAAAGATACGATGAAGATAATCCTCGATACTTTTAACTCTGTAAACAGTGATATTCAATTCACTTCAGAAACCCCCAATACCGATTATCTTGATTTTCTGGACATTAGTATATCCGTTAAAAACAAACTGAGTTACAAATGGTACAGCAAACCGTGCCATTCAGGCATTAGCTTAAGAAAAGACAGTTGGCTCCCCAACTATGTAAAAGATAATTTTGTTAGTAATAGTTTTCGGTATGTTGAAGACAGATGTTCTGATACATTTGATACGTTCAAAGCGCAACAAATTATGAAAAATAGGCTAGAAAGTAATGGGTTCCATGTTGATAATGTGGATAGTTATAAAAATGATAAAATTAACGCAAGCAATAACGGAAGAAATAACGACGTTAATCTCTCCCTTGACTACGTGGATGAAAGTTTTTTAAGAAAAATCAATAAAGTAAAAAATAAGTATAGTATACCTGTACGCATCACATCAAAACCTGGTAAAAAATTAGCAACAGCATTTAAAAGAAAATCTAATAATGAGTGTACTTGCAATATTTGCTTGACAATCGGCCCAAAATTTAACTGTAAGCATAAATATGTAGTTTATGAATTCTCTTGCAATCGTTGCCAGAAGAAGTACATAGGTCAAACATGTCGACCTTTCAGAACTAGATTCAACGAACACCAACGTAGTTTAAAGAATCGAGATACAAAAAGTGCATTAACTGAACATAACTTGTTAGACCATTGCGATGAAGTGATGACCATTGATGATTTTAGCTATAAGATTTTGGACAAGCAAAACTCGGCGATTACTACTAGGATGGCTGAATCACGTAACATTGCGTCGAAAATGCCGCTATTGAACAGACGTCATGAGCTGACATGGTGAGTTGTCCTGACTGGACTACTGATTTGTTGTATATAAACCTACCTTTTAACACTTGTGTCATATACTAAGCCCTTGAGACTGTCGGATTGACGAAACGCGTCGGGTGATTTGTTGAAAATTTTTTAAATAGATTTACGTCAAACAAAGGGAGCGATTATTTTTTTTTCAAGCAATTATGACTAACCTCCCGTACGGACGAACTATGAAACTAATTGAATTAACCGACTGGTCTTCAAAATTTGCGACTGAAGCCGATCGTTACTAAAACCGGCTCCAACCCTGATAGTGACAATCACTTTTGAAGCAAATGAATGAAAAATCAAAAGTGCCTAGATATGAAACACAAAGTAGAGTTTAAGAGTTACTGCATGTACAGGCGAGCTGTATTTCGCAAGATAGCGATGCTGAATAGAGTATCAAAAGTGAAAATCACTAAGGGTGCAATGTTTGTGCAATGGTGAGTGGTGACGGTAAGTATTGTAAATCAAGCAGTCAATGAAGTAACTTGATTGTCATTACAACGAGTGTTGATTGGCAGAAATCCCGATTGCAATTATTCGCTCACAGCTATTAATAGTTGAAATTCACTCACTGCAGTCAATCAATTGCAATTGCTCTCTCACAACAATCAATTTCTTCCAATTGATCCACTTACAATCCAATTGCAACTGATTTCAATGCAATTGGCTTCTGATAATCATTGATTTTTAATAAATCACTGGATTATGTATTGCACATTCCACCCCAATGTTCATTATTTTATTTGTACAGCCACTTGAACAATATGAGATATCTATGCATCCAACAAATATAGTGGAACAGCTTTAATAAAAAGAAACTATTTCAGCCCGTCATATATTTCACTTTCCATTGTCGGCTTAGTGAGAGAATGTTTCTAACCCTCAACTTTAAACAACACGCAGATAAAAGGGAAGCATGTAATGTTTGCAGAATGATGCTTGAATGAAGATCATGACTCATCCGTGCTGAGTTCGAAATCGATTTCATTCAGCAAATTTATTCCCATTCTATACGAGTTCATGAGTGACATATGAAAGACTTATTGTCAGAGAATCGTTATCACTCGAACCTGTTTTCGACAAATCTGTACATCAGAAATTACTGTGGGAATAGTTACCTGCTCGTTCCGCCACATGATAGCTCTGTTAATAATTGCGATACAAAGAGAATCACAGGAGATCAAAGATTCGGAATTATCCGATGTCTCTGTTCCTTTTTATATATTTTTCATTTCGTCAGGTAACGAGTTTGCCTGTGGACTTTCTTTGTACTAAAATAATCTGACGATAAAATTTGTGATGACATTTTGCTTTGATGCAAGAACAAACTAATCGATCACTTTGCTTCGGTAAGGCCATTTTACTTTTTAATCATTACTTTCTAGCCATTTATAATTCGCGGCACACGCTAATCTCTGTTGGATTTCAAAACCACGTCGTCAGTTAAAATTTCTTCTAATTTCTCCTTCTTCAATTTGTTCTAACATCTAATCAATGACTTTAAGTCATTGGAATCCAATGTAACTGGTTCAATCCTAGTGATGGTAAATTTGCTGAGTTATTGATTTGTAATGTTTATTTCATTTGAGTGAAATTCGATCATTTTTACTTTATTTTTTAGGCGCACGTTACATGATGGAGTCATCACAAGAATGATTTCTAGGCCGCTCTACAAAAGTCAATAAAACTTGCTCAAAATAATTACATTTAAAAGTCACTCAAAAGTTCTAAAACCGCCAGCCAGTCTCATTTCCATTGATAAATTATTCCAAAGCCGATGAGCAGCCACACTTAAACTTCGACCACCGACTAGAACGGTCATGCACATTGAAAACAATACTATTTTGTGGACATGTGTTGCTTACACCGGTGCCTACACGGTGGTAGTTTCCATTGGTTGACAATGGTTAGATACCGGTACCTTATTGTAAATGTACATTGTAGAGATTAACGGTTGCCATCATTTCTATTTAATTATAAATAGTTTCTGCAGTCTGCAGTGAATTAGACTCTAACCCGCACTTGATAGAGCTTCAAGAGTAGGTTCTTCGTGTAGAGAAAAAATCTTTCATTAATTGACATATCAAAAATCTAGCAAAAATCTTATCGCTAACACCCTGAATATTCCAATTGAAGTCATGAGTCTTTTTGAAGCACGTTTACTCTAACGAAATCGCAGATACAGATCACAAAAACCAATCAAAATAATACACAGCAACTTTGTCTCACTGCATTTACCTTCCACATGGCTCTCACCAAAACCAGCTATGTTTTCTGAATTACATGTACAGTCCGTTTCCTAAATCGTTGTACACCACGAAGAGTCCTTTTATCTTTTGCATATTCTCATAAAACTTAATCAAGCTTAATCTCTCTGAACATTCAACGAATCTTAAAATCTTACAACATGATGAAGTTGAATGACAGCTCACACTGTCAGTCAATTTTCATTAAAAATTCTCGTCTTCATATTAAAATCCTTCATCAAAGTAAACGCTCAATTTTCTTTTGGAAGGCCTACTGACCACAACTGATCACTTAAGAAAGCAAAATATATGCACAAATAATCTATGGAACATATGGTTTCTTATGGTACATCCTTTACTAAAATTGAAGCAGGACTACAATACAAAAATTATCGTAGGATATTTGAAGATAGGTTAACTTTTTTTGCGCAATCATTTATGAAACGGTCTGTATGTCCTTTCTTTAACTGCTAGATTTCTTAGTCATCAATTCAAAAACACTTGTAGCTATTGAAAGATATAAACTGATGCAGATTTATACAAGTTAAGATTTTCGTCTATTAATGGTGTTGATTTCGGAATAATTGAATCACAAAATTATTGTCAGTTTCGTTAAATGTATTATTTTTATTGTAATGTAAAATGCATAAACTTTTCTGAGCTTGTACACTTTTTTTATTAACATTCTCCTCATCTGTACATAATCATTTCAATAAATTTATATCTAGGCATAAGTTAAGTCACAAATCTGAGAGTTTTACCATCATTAAATGATTGCTTTAGGCCTCAGCCACACTGCGAACTTTTCCAAGCGTTTCCGAGCAAAGCGTTTTGCAGCAAATATAAAGTCGTCATTAACGCAGTTGAAGACCGCCACACTGCGAGCAAAGCAAACCAGAGCGATTGATAGCTTACGGACATACGCTTGCTCGAGACGCTTGTGTTTGCTTTGCTTTCAGTGTAGCTGAGGCCTTATACGTGTCTGTCGTCTTATGAAAACGCACAGGTGGTTAAGCCATCAGATCAAAAATGCGTTTGCGCACTCTGCACCCCTACCTTGTAGATAATTGTCATAGGTACCTATACGGTGTAGATTTCATGCAGATTTGTACAAGTTAGGTCGCAAATCTGCATGTTTATCATCATTAAGCGAATCATTTTTACAAATACTCTCCTGTGAATGTGCATGCACAAGCATCCACATCAAAAACACGTTTGCGTGCTCTTATCATCAAATATACATTCAGATGTACATGTAGATGTAAATTGATGCAGATTTGCGTAAGGTAAAGGAAAAATGTGCAAGATGGGTATTTCTATCACTACTAATTTTTGCAGCTGCGCTCTCCTGAAAGCGCATAGAATTTCGAATCTCTAGATAGAATGCAAGTTTACACATGATATTAACTTGCTTGCTTACCTTAGCTTGATTGATAGAAGCCGTGGTTTGTCTTTAAAGACAACCCTTCTATGCCAATGTATGCGTTTTCTTTACAAATAAGTTGCAAAAGTAAGTTATGGTGACAGAACCACGCGCACGCAGATATACTTTACTTAATACACATCTGCATCAATTTACATCTACATGTACCTGTAAATGTGTATTAGATGATAAGATCACGTAAACGTGTTTTCGATGTGGATGTTTGAGTTTCTATGGGAATTCACCACAGAGTATTTACAAAATGATTCGCTTATTGATGATATATTAGGATTTGTGACCTAACTTGTACAAATCTTTAAAGAAAATTATCTACAAAGTAAGGATGCAGAGTGTGCAAACGCGTTTTCCATCTGGTAAGTGGTAGCTTGAACATCTATGCGTTTTCGCAGAAATTCTTCTGCTAGCTACAAGTGTTTTCTTGAACAAGTGACTAAGAAATACAGCCGTTTAGAGAGGACATAATTCAGAAAACTAAAAACTAAAAAAAAATTCGTAGACTAAAATCATGCCTCCTCCAACAAATACTACGTACCGAAATTAAATCATCAATTAGATCGAAGTTTTCATCGCGTCAATTGTCAAACTTCCATGGTTTTAGAGCAGTGGTTCCCAACTGGGGGTCCTCGGACCCTCAAGGAGTCCGTACCACGATATTTGGGGGTCCATGGAAGTGTCCATGGAAGCACGAAGTGGCATTATTTCACGAAGATTGAATGCTACTGCCTGCAGTCTTCCAGTTAGCGTCAGAGCTTTGAGTCACATGATCGAGTGAATATTAAAGCTCGTAATTGTTTTGCGCGCATTTGGATAGCTCCCCTGTAGTTGCGTCATCAGTCAGTGAATAGAATCGATACGCTGACGAGTTGACCTTGAAAGGATCTATTTGCAATCATATTTGTTGGACGCGAATTGTTGCACGCGAACATTTCTGCTGTCAGCAGTCACTGAAGTTTATTTCACACTTGCGATCCGTGATTCAACATGGCTACCAAGAGAAGGAAATGGTCTGAAGATTACCAAAACTTTGGCTTCACCTGCGTTGAAAAGGACGGGCTGCAGACACCACAGTGTATCATGTGCAGTGTCGTATTATCCAACTCCAGTCTGAAACCGTGCAAGCTGCGTGAGCATTTCGAGAAGAAACACGGAGTAGTAGCAGCTCACAGTGCAGGAAGTATGAGGATCAAACGTGTTAGATTTGACGCGTCTGGAACACTTACTGCGAGAGATTTCGTCACACAAAGTAAACCACTGCTGCTAGCATCGTACAAAGTTGCGTACCATGCTGCCAAGACGAAGAAGCCGCATACCATCGCCGAGACGCTTATCAAGCCATGTGCAATCGAAATGGCAACGATAGTGCTCGGTAAATCATCAGCAACCAAACTCGCTGAAGTGTCACTCTCGAATAACATTATTCAGACTCGCATAGAAGACATCAGCCAAGACATCCTCGAACAAGTGCTCAACGAGATTCGCTCCTGCCAAGTGGAGATTAGCATTCAAATCAACGAATCTACAGACATTAGTAATTGCGCCCAACTTCTCGTCTTCGCTCGCTATGTGAGCGATGTTAAATGCAAAGAGGAATTTCTTTTTTGTGAACCGCTTTACGAAGGCACGACTGCAGCCGAAATCTTCAGTGTTGTCAAGCGTTTCTTCACGCTGCACAATGTGAATTTTGCCTCCATGGTTCTATTTGTTGCGATGGATGCCCAGCGATGCTTGGTGCGAAATCCGGATTTGCCGCACTGGTGAAGAAAGAAGTCCCAGAAGTGAAGGTAATCCACTGCGTGCTCCATCGCCATGCTGTTGCTGCGAAGACGTTGTCAGGCGACTTGAAGGTTGCATTACATATGGTCGTCAAGGCAGTGAATTTCATCAAGTCTCGAGCCAAAAACCTCCGAATGTTCAAGACCTTCTGCAGTGAAGGTGGAGCTGACCACGACGTTCTCCTGTTCCATACCGAAGTTCGCTGGCTATCAAGAGGCAAGGTAGTCAGCAGAGTACGCGAACTGAGAGACGAGCTGAAACAATTTCTGTACCAGTCAGGCAGTGAGTTGGCTCCCGTATTTTCTGACCGAGATTTCCGACTGCAGTTGGCGTACCTCGCAGATATCTTTAGCCATCTCAACGAACTCTGTATCAGGCTTCAAGGTCGCGAAGCAAAAATTCTGTTTGCCAAGGATGTAGTAAGCGGGTTTTAAGCAAAGTTACCGTTGTGGATTCGGCGCGCTGAGTTGGGAAACTTCCTTAACTTTCAGCATCTTGGTGAGGAGCTGGAGCACGCGACAGATGGCATTCCATCAGACCTGCAACAGAACATTGTCTCTCACCTTACCGAGCTTCTTGATTCTTTTCACGGATATTTTGCTGATGATTATCTGAATCTGGCTGATGCGTCGATCCGTGATCCATTTCAGTTTAACATCGATTTTATGCCTGTTGAAGAGCCTACCAAAGATCTTTTAGAACTCCGTGCAAGTGACGCTATGAAATTCTCCTAGGAGACGTCCTCCACCGCTGAAGAATTCTGGGCGAGGCAGCTTATTTCATTTCCGCACCTTGCACGGCCAGCGCTTGAGCATCTCATTCCATTTGTCACGACATACCTTTGCGAGGCGGGATTCTCTGCGCTTCTCACTATCAAGTCAGAGAAGAGAAACCGTCTAAACGTGGCATCTGACATGCGAGTGAGCCTGAGTAACACTTTGCCGCATTTTGAAGACATTGTTCTCGGAAGCGGGAGCAGCAGAAATCGCACTGACCATTGCTCAATTAATTGACCATTAATGCCAATCAAACGAAGTGTGTATGTATGCGTTTTTTCAATTTCTAAACTACCACAAAATTCATATTTAATTTGTTTTGCCTAAAAAAGATATATATTTCGAAGGTTTGCTATTTTCTTGCTTTTACGAACTAAACATACGAAATGGAAAAAATCCAACATTAATTTTCTGATACATGTAAGCACATATATATGTCGTAAATACAAATTTCATTTCTGAAAGGGTGTCCGAGAAATGAATTTTACCAAGTAAAGGGTCCTTGGCGAAAAAAGGTTGGGAACCACTGTTTTAGAGGTTTCTAGCGAATGTTTCATTTGTCTCCATTCAAATTTTCTTCTCTTGTTCTTTGATTTAAGTCATGAAAGGATTATAATTTGATCATTAGAGAAAAGTGACCAGATTTCTCTTTACCAGAACCACTGCTCCCTAAGCTTTAACGAGAAAAATGTAATTTTCCATGTAATATGATATTCACATTTATGTAGTTGATTAGCATAAGCTCAAACATTGGTAGAAATCATAGAGTATGGATATGCTAATATAATAAACTAATATACTCTATGGCAGAAATCATCATCACACTTGAAATTTCACTTTGGCCGACATGTGACTAATTAGCTGATGTAATCTTGACCGGTTGACCATTGAAGATAATTTTTATAGTCCCGCCTGGTCCTAACAAACTCATGATTCAGGAAGTTAAACAATGGATAGACGATGATGAAAATTTAGCTTAATCGAAAATCAAATTAACCGCATCAGTTGCTTTTGTGAAATTTCACTGCTTGAACTCTTGCTATTGACTTTTCTTCATCATTATTTTCATCTCTAAAAGTTGATATTAAAATTCCGTCTTCAACGTAAAGCAATCAATATTTGTGAATATATAAATAGCATGCAAAGAAGTTTTGCATGAATCAGAATACAGAATCTAGAAGTTAGCGCATCTTTTAAATGTGATTTTATGCTATTACTTGGAAGCAAAATTAATAACATATTCCTTCGAATATTTTCCTCATTGCTTGAGTGCTGAGAATAAAAGCAAAACGGTTCGAATAGAGATTTTGTATGATAAGCCACTAACTTCGTGAGAGAGTTTGAATATACTTACTGCTCTTTGTTTGTTTATAATATTATACAGACAATTTGAATTGTCCTTTGGCAAACGGGAGGACAATTAGAATTATTTTGGTAAAGGCGCTTTCCTTTGATCAAATAGTGGTCATCTACAGGGGCGATGTCAATTATTATGAAGATAAAAGCAAAAACTCTGATGTAATCAGAAAAGTAATTTTGTGCGACAGGATTACAGTCATTCTCTATGCGGGCGTATAGGAGAGTTGCAAATGGACAATGCATTGAAATTAAAAAAAAACAAATTAAATTTTAATTCCCTTTTTCTCACTGGATGCAACAAAGTGATCATGCTAATGCATTTGTCTACTGAAAAGCTGTTTCGCGCACGTTGCTATTCGTGTCATTTGGATAAGCAGGTGTGCACATTTCAAAGATAATAATCAACAGACTACAATCAGCTAAAATCATCTAGTGAACCCTGACATTTTCAAATTGACATGAATTTCTTCGATTCCTCATCGTATCACTGTTAAACAAAATTGTCTGTATTAACCCTATGACTACGAAGGGTTCGCCACCGACCCCACTAGCTTCCTTCCCTTTTATTTTCCTCGCTTTAAATTATTTATCGTGAATTCTCACAATAGTGTATTTTTTCTTTGCGTGTTAGGTGTGCCTGAATGGTGTTTTCAAAAGAATATTGTCACTCAGATAAAAGTAATAGACGCTTTTAAAAATTTTAACGTTGTGCGTATTCACGGTTGGGTCGCTAGCGCGTTAATGATGGTATTAATCATTTAAATATTATGTTAATCAAAGTTTGAAGATCAAGAAAAATGGTGTATACTGTGCATGATTTCTACCTGAGCGAGACTATTCCAAGGTCTATCTGAGTTGCTTCCCAGACCTCATACTAAATGTAATTCAGGACTTCAACCGGGCATGTTTATAGAATAAAATATAAAAAATTGACACAGAAAGCAGCTAAGATGTTTCTTTAAGCGCTCCCGTTCTATAGTGGTATCAAACTTTAACGTCACTGTATAAAGCGTCTATCAAAATCTCTACCGCTCATAAACACAAAAGTGTACGTTATAGACATACAGGCTGAGTAAGCTGTCGGCCTGTGTAACGCTTGCACAGTCTAGAAATCATCTCTAAACCTCCACCCTGGCCAAAGTGCTCAATTTAGTATTTGAAGTAGCTGATCATCTCATTCTACAATAAGACAGCAGGTGGCACTCGCTGATGAATTGTAATATATTTGAGATAAGCAAATTACCCATGCTTTGGGGTTGCTAGCGACTTCACTGTAAGTAATATCACATTTTTCTTCCTGATTATATGGTCAATGACATGGAAGGGTCTGTATAGCAAAGGTAGGATATTTGCTTCTTAAACTTCCAGTCCTTTCTAAAATGACTTGAATGGAAATAATAGAAGACAAATAATAATGATGTTTTAAGTAAAGAAGCATTGCTGAAAAGAACAGTTTTGTATAAAATCTAGCTAGGGTCTTTATTCACATGGCACAAATGAATATCCGAAATAACAAATGCGGTTCTAGCCTGGATGGGTGCATATCAGAAGTACAAAAATGCCAAAAGGCTTCCCCTCAAAGCTAAACTGATAAAGGCATCTTAGAATTTATGTATTTAAAAAATGTAATTCTCATGAATATAAAAATGGAAAATATCAAAAATTCTTATTTTCATTGAAATATTTGTTTTCAGACATTCTGCAGGAAATTTTATGCAAATTGAGACATGCACCAACCTAGTGATTTGAATTTTCATTTCAGCTGTGAAAACTGGCAGCAAAGGGACAGGCAAAGTACAATTACAATATTGAAGCCATCTAAATACTGACAAATGTGCTTTGATTGTTTACAGCCTGAAGCTCAACATCCATCCCCATAAGTCTATACGGACCTAATTCGGACCTCAGGACAAATGGATACGAACCCTCACAGACCTTCAATATGGACTATTTTACTTAACAGTGATGCTGTGTAATCTAAGTTTAAGAGAATATACTTCGATAATGTACCGACAATTTACTTTCAACTGGCTAGTGGTCAAGGTGTTTGAAAATTATCGACGCCGTCGATAAATGTCTAAAACCGCCGTGGTGAAAATTTACATCATGTTGACATCATAGCAGATTGTGGTGCTTTTGTTAGGTATTATCATAGTGTTTAACTTTTGCATATTAAAGCAATGATATCATAATGAATGATGAATGGTTCTAAATTAGCCCTGCAAAGAACACCTAGGTAACAGAAAGCTATAAATAAACTTAATCTGAAAGCACAGAAGAGGGATACGAACTAAAATAAACAATTAGTTTATGATGCGCAGGAGCATATTTTTAGTGCATTAGCAAGAGAAAAGTTGGCCAACTAATATATTTCAATCAAAATCTTTGTAAAATTCATCAACGGGCTTCATTATCAGTCGCATGTTAATTTTGATCGGAGGAGGAATAAGTCTTCGACGGAGAAAAAATATATTGTATTAATGATAAATACATATCTATTTTCTCAGTCGAAGAATTATTCCTCCTCCGATCAAGATCTTTGTAGCTAACCTCGAAAAGGACTACAGTAAATAAATGAATTATCTAAACTCTAATTAAGTATGTAGTAATTGAGCTATTATAGTAATAGTAACAATAAATATTTGAACTCATATCTCTTGAGGTTCTGAATATTCATAAACGAGTTCAATAAGCATTCATTTTAGTCATTCTGCCTAAGGTAGAGCAGTCTTAGTATATTTCCGCGATACTACAATCTGCTTTGAGCTAAATTCGAAAAAATAGCAACAAAGGTTGGGTGCGATCAATCGTCCTTTTCAAATAATCTAGAATTCGGCATTCGAGTGATAGCTTCACAACTGAAACCCATAGTTTTCACCAGATTCATGATAAATTCAAGAAGAAGCAGTCATTAAATATCTAATCATGCTTCCGTTTTTCAGAAAATATGCTCGCATCAAAAGCTATGTAAAGGGTTCGTGTAATTTCTGTAATAATTTCTATCAATTATGCTCTGTTATGTTTTACAAACTCGACGTAGTCTATGGAAAGACCTCACAATCCTATAGTTTTATTGCAAATATTGACTGCATGTCCATGATTTCAGAGGACTACGGACTCCGGCCTATTACTAGACCCGAAATACTATACAAACAAATTATTTATCCTCGTGCATATCTGTCGCTTTTTTGATGTCGACTTTCTCCGTCAAACAAAAGTACACAAACAGCAGTGCATGCAAAGTTTGTAATAGTTGAGGGAATGAACCGTGACAGTGAAAAAGGATTGTCGTCTCACTCGGTGATATAGTAGAGAAGACAAGCCTTCCTAGCCTCGATCTCACATGCGCACCAAAGGTCACATCGGAGACAAAAGTAGAATATTAGTTTGCTTGAGAACATTACCTCTTACCCTAACGTCAATCGTGTGTGATGGCTCTTCCAACAATCAATCAATCAGCAGTGCCGTGTCAGAAGCTGACGTTGGCGACAATCAGGTGTTCTTCCCGTCTCTTGCACATTCCAATGATGGTCGTGGCTCTCCTGCCCGTCGCTCTCTCAAGCCACCCCATGAAGGACAATCGTTGACATCCGCGCTCTCTCCTTCCTTCGATTTTGCCGGTTAGAGCAAGATCTTCGTATTTCTCCTTCCGAAGGACATGACCAAGGAACCGTATTTGTCTTGTAAAGATGGTCATCATCAGTTGCCTTGATGCATATGTGCGTTCGAGTACGGCTTCGTTGCTAACTTTCTGTATCCAAGGGATACGCAGCATCCGCCTGAGGAACCACATCTCCGCCGCTTTCAACTTTGCTTGCATCGTCTGATCTATGGACCATGCTTCACATCCATAGAGAAGTACCGACCACACGTAGTACCTAAGTAGTCGGACTCTCGTTGTCACGCCCATGTTACGTAAAGCAAGCACCCTCTCCATCTTCTTACATGCCGTCTTTCCCATACCAATCCGCCGCTTGATATCTTCGTCAAACCTTGCATCCGACGTGACGCTGCTGCCCAGGTATCGAAAGTGAGACATCTGCTCCAAGATCACACCTTTTACGAGGATATTAATGCGAGGAGTGTTACGCTTCTTTACAAACACCATTACAAAGGATCTCTTGCGATTGATGTTGAGTCTTTCACTTCACTTTCGTTTGTCACTTTATCGACGATAGCCTTAGTTTTTCCTCAGTGTCAGCAGAAAGTATGCGTATCTTAATGTGTATCTTTATAGTATCGCAAATTATTCATATTGTCACCTCCAACTCTAACACCATCCATTTCTTTAATGCTTCTCATGATCATCTCTGTGTATAACGAGAAGAGATGAGGGGACAGAGCACAACCCTGTCGAACACCTCTTTCCACAGTAGTGTAATCGCTTAAAACTCCATCTATCTTCAATGCTGCCTGCTGATCCAGTACAAGTTTGTTATTAATTGGATGTCCTGCCCATCAACATCTAGAGATCTAAATATGACCATCAAAGGCTCGTGTAGTACTTTGTCGAAGGCCTTTACATAGTTAACGAAACAAACGAAAAGATCTCGTTACATCCTTACATCTTTTAGCCAACCTTCTTAGCACAAATATAGCATTTCGCTTGCCTTTATCTGGTGTAAAGCCATATTGATCATCTGCTATCTCGCTTTCTGCCACACAAGCGTTTCAGAACAGCTTGAAGGAACAACTTTGTAAGGTGGCTCATAAGGTCAACCATCTCTACGACGATTCCGTCCGGTCCTGCTGCTCGTCCTTTAGACCAGGGCTGTGGAGCCGATGCGTTATCTCATCGGCTCCGGCTCCGGCTCCACGACACTGATGTGAAAGGCTCCGGCTCGGCTCCGGCTCCGGCTCCGACTTCAAATTCAGGTTCTATCTATGCTGGTTATCCTAGATCCGTTGAACGGGTTTTTTGGATAACGGTGTGGCCTTTAGAGGCTTGCTACAATCATCAAATTAGTTTTCATTAACAAGCAACGACTTAAGTTAATAATAAAAATGATAATAGCCTAATATAATGACAAATAACATACTTGTCATATATTTTTGCATGAATTGACTATCTCTGAACGATAAAATAAAGTTATAGCCAGGATTGGTTAAATTAGATAAAAATCTCCCGCACTGGCTAAATATAAATTGGCCTAGCCTGCAACCAGTCTACTACGAGGCTACATTAAATAAGACCACATGAGTGATGATGATATACCTAATTAGCCGTCACAGGGCCCGAATAGTAGTATAAGCTTTTTAACAAAGCTTGAATATGAAACTGGATAGCGTATGCCTCTAAATAGCTTATAGGGCCTGTATCTACTCGAACATGGAAAGGGTATCGGCTATATAGCCAAATATACCGCATCAATAAAGATATCAATTGCTTTATTGAATATTAAAGTGTATATAGGCTAGCTTAGGTTGTTATTGTTATTTGTTATTGCCTTTATTCAATAGCCTGTTGGTCCATGAATAATATGATCGGTGGGTAGCCCACGACTCATCATCTGTAGAAATTGTAATTTAGATAGCCTCATTGCAGTGTAGGCTAGAAATGTACAATTGAAAATTATACTTAAAAAAATTAAAAATATCTAATTTAGGACAAGTTTTGTAATTCTATGCAGCATACTTAATAAGTTAAGGCCTAACTTACATTATATTAATTTCGTATTTTTCATTATGGCGTAAAGTTGCACTAAGTAATTCATCAATGATTCATGTATATTATTATATTCAATTTATGTATAACACATTACCACTATTCCTCTGATGATGGTTAGGCTGATGAAACTGAACTCGGAGTATCACACAGTATGTTGCAGGGTGCTATGCATAGTAAAAATTTGACTGCGAGCACCGAGCAGAAATCCCATCTACTCTGCTAGCTTTCGAATGCGCGTGCGGTTTAATGTCACAGACAATAGAAAGGGAGGTCAAAAGGCGCCTTTATTGAGAGCGTCTCAGTCTTTTTTTATTGTTTACATATAAGTCAGCATGATATCAGCATAAAGTGTTGACAGACGGAAAAAATAATAATGAAAATTCTTGAAATCCACAGGTCTATGACATTTGGGGAAATATTATTACACGATACGGCTCTTGTGCAGTCCTCTCCCCCCCATTTTTTCTCTGGTCAAAAGATGCAGCACCATTGGATGTCCGTTTCAGCATCACCGGTTTGAGTGAAGCATTCCGTGCTGTTGTAAAAATCTACGTGGGTAATTGCGATGTCATGGTCGCAAACTTCGTCAGCAGGTCACCATTGTAATTTGCCTTCGGGTTTTTCGCATTGAAATATACCCTTTGAATTTTGAAGTCAAAGAAAATTCATTGTGAATGAGATACCTTTAAAATAATAGGGCGCTACTAGAAGTGACTGGGTCGCTTATTGCTGTAGCCATGTGAGGACTTGTAGTCAGGTCATTCGTGTGAGTGTGAAGAGTTATCCCTCCAATCAAAATTGATCAAATTGAATAATCGATTGTTTTGAAAAATGTAGGTGGGGGGACTGCACAAGAGTCTACAATACAATCTAAGGAAATTGGCATTGTCACAGATGCCAGTAGCTTCTGCCAGTAGCCATACCGATAGATGATAGCCTACATAGTAACCGTATTAGATTTAAGACATTGCGCAAGAAATGTAGCTATATTATCTTTGCTGACTGAACTGGAAATGTGTACATAAATGACTGGCGACTTGTCTCTAGGAATCTACAATCATCTAGTTAGCATGCATATAACAAGTCTTCAAATTAATGGATTTTGGAGAATACGTTGTCAATATGGAAATTAGTCTTACGAAACATATGCAATAAAAAAATATTACACATGTGTGTAAATATATGATAAATATAATACAAAAGAAGGCGGCAACTGCAAAGAAAGATATCGTGGAGGACAGATCATTGGTATACTTAAAAGACATATCTTTAGATTTCAAATGATTTAATTTTTTTATGATGCCAATTAATAACTTTCAAAATTCTAGATTTATATTAAAGCTCAAACTATCGGAGCCGGAGCCGGAGCCTTTGTGATAAATCGGCTCCGGCTCCAACCAAAACCATCGGCTCCTTAAGGCTCCGGCTCGGCTCCGGCTCCACAGCCCTGCTTTAGACATGTTCCTTAGCGCACAATCGATCTCCTCATTGAGAATTAGATTTCCGTTTGTATTGGGTGGTGGTGGAGCTTCACCTCGTTCCCCTGCAAACAACTCTCCGGTGTACTCTTCTTAGCGTTTCAGAATTTTGTCGCGTGCCATGATGATATCGCCGTCCTTAGTTTCAATACAATCACAAGCTGCACTTTTCGTCTTCTTTGTTACTTTCCTAATTCTGTCATGGATCAACTGTGGATTTCTACGCTCTAAGGTCTCAAACTCTTGGCACTGCTCATTATAGAAACTCTCTTAAACATCTTTGCACTTATTTCTAATATTTCTGTCAATTTTGCGGCTCCTCCATAGCGCATATTAAAATCGAAAGTGTACTAATTTTTTTGTACTCATTCATCGAAAGTGTACTCAGAAGGATGGGGATTTTCCTGCCAGGTAGAGACTGGAGAAAAACCCTGTGAAGCACACACGAATAAGTGATGTCCAAAGTTGATAAACTTTCATAGAAAATGATTAATTTGATACAGCAATGATCACTTAAATCAGGCTCAGATAAGACTACGATGATCTATGATGATCTATGATGTAGTTTACCAGAACTATGGCTGATGTACTTGCCAACCGGAGTCGGAGTCCTATCAAAATGATAGGACTCTGCATCCCTGTCGCGCAACCATCAGAGGTGGGTGCGGTTGGCTTGTCGCACAGTTAACCAACTGCGCGGTTTGTCAGTAGTATGTACACAAGTAGCATCAGATTGCTGAAATATGTAAACAAAGAAAGCATCAACCATCAGATTACCAAGGGAAGATATGTTGATCACCCGGTCAGACTTCCTTCACCCCGGAAGGCGGCTGAAATACCATCCTTGACTCAGAATTTCAATGGATCTCGAATGGTGGTAATTTCATTGCCGCATGATGTTCATATCGCTGAGAAGTTGCGCTAAATGATCTTCCTTCGTATAGAAGTAAACTTCAACTCTGAAAAAGGAGCTTGGTGGCCTTAATTGTGATCCCTTAACAAAAAATTGGATAATAATTTGATGCTAATTTTGTTCCCATCAGTAAGAGGATTCCTCAAAAATTTTATTAAAATGTCAATTCCTCAGCCTATTTCCCAGAGGGAAGTGTCATAGTACCGATTGCAAGCGCAAGCTTACCTATAGTATTAGTAATACAGAAAAATGCATAATGCACTTGCTTGCACGGCTATTTAAAAAAGAATGATGAACCTAAAAATGTCTGCGAACTACATGTAAGAACATGCTAATGCATAATCGAATATTTTATAGGTTGTGGTATGATGTCCTGGCATCATACTTAAGCCTACTTAAAATAATATTTTTCGAATAGATGGCATAGATTTCTCAAAAGATAACATGAACCTATCATTTATATTATCTCTTCCTTTACATTTTCTTTTGAATCAAATTGAAAATGCTATGACAATTAATCAATCACGCCAATAGACACAAAATATACACGGACGGTTTTGAGAGAAATATGCATGTGGAAAAATATCTCAAAAACAAATCTCTATGATGTTCGTCAAAGTGACAATACAAGTTTCATATTTTCAAGCAAAAAAACTGTGTCGCACAACTGGCATTGAGACATTTTTGCAGTCTTTTGCAATGATATCAAAATGCCTCCAGCAGGCAGCGCCACGAGAGCCACTGTCCCAACTCATGTCACCCGGTCTGATAGCGCGTATGATTGATAAGTTCCTTCCAACTGGGTCTAAATGTCAATGATATTCTAGATGCTCCAGAGCAAGCTTACATTCAATATCTCGTAAACTAAAGTAGTTTTCCGAAAGGTAAACCATAAGAAAGTGGTCCTCAGGTAATTGAAAGGTTTACTTGACGCATGAGTCTAAAATGAAAGTCATCATTTGAAAAGATAAATTACCTTAATAAGGATTACATGGAATTCATCTTCCTTTCCTTCGACTGAGTCTGAACCATGTTTTGCTGCGTTTGTAGGTTTTTGCTTTTATTTTTTTTATTCCAGCATTTTACATCGCTTCCTTTTCATTGAGCAAGGTATCAAATGTGTCGGCAACCACGAGAGCTGTTTTGTTGTGTGAGATAAAGCGCCTCCGTCATGTCGATGACACATTGTTCTTTATTTTACCAAGTGTATATCTATGCCACTTGCACACGTATTTGTTAAAAGCTACTCAATTTCTGAAACTATTCTAAATATTCACATTCACCACTCCAACAAGCCACGGATAGACAAAAGGATTATTAATTCACTCTTCGAAACGTGTTCTCTCTTTGAATGAAATATTATCAAGGTGCGCATCATAGTCATCATTTACTGAGATCTCGATTATAGCTTCAAAACACAACGCAGTGTACATGTACTTAAAAGATGTTTATAGAAATTATATAAAAACGTGATTAAAGCGACGGTTATGAAGACCATGTTGGAAACCACAGTTTGAAAGCAGTTGTAAAGACGTAAAGGCAAGGTTTTACAGATCTTGCTAAAACAGAGTATAAATTCATTCATAAATGCGTGGCTTTTGAAAAAAAATCTTTGAAATCAATGTTTTGAAGCAATTACATAAAACGCCAGAGTTTAGAAACCACAGTTTTAAGCATGCAGCTTTAAATCCTCGTTTTAAATAAGACCATAGGGTCAGTATATTAGGTATAATAGCAATACAGTATTAGGCAAAATTAAATCCCCATTGTGTAAGGAGTTTCGATTTTATCAAATGAACTCTTGTTGTCACAAAGCACCACATTTGAATTTTGCAATTTCTAACTGTTTAGGAGAAATTAACAAGGAATTGACTGATCATGATGGCAATGCAGATTTGCAGAATAAAGAATGGCATTTTACAAATCCCACGAGTCACATTAGCTTTGAGAGATAATATTTTTTAAAAATTAACTTCGATGTGATTGACTGCAACTACAAGACTCAGCCTTATTAAAAAGAGCATTTTTTCATGCTTGATCACTACATGAGATACCTGACACTGAGCAGGAAAAATATCACAATCGAAGAAAATGATCACATAAGGAAGTTTGATATGTGTGCTCAAAAAGGTTTGCAATTGTATTCAGATAAAAATAAAATTAATTAAGTAAATCACAAAATAACACCATAAGAAAGCAATTGAATTTTTAAGGAGTATTATCATTCTAACCATCAACAAATCAATTCTACAAAATGATTTTTATAGTCCACAGAATGCATTCAGTTGGTTAGTAATTTGGACAAGTGTCCCAACTTATCAGATCTATTTAGTCTGTTGAAGAAGTAGGCATTCCAAGTAAATTACCAGTGCTATTAAGTAAATTTGCTATGTGAACAATCTCAAAAATCAAGTCAAATAGCGGATTAGGCATTTCATATTCTGTTTGAAGACTTGAATTATTATGCTGTATTGAAATCTCCTTGATAATCAGTTCCTTTTGATTAATCTTATCAGCAAATTTACATTCTGCTTGATATCTTATGAACTTCATACTAATAATATACTAATATACTAATCGCAAGCAACATATACACAGGAATAATTTGCAAAGTTTTATCTTCTCAAAAATTGATGAAATGTCTTTTCAGGCCTTAGGAACGTAATTTCCACAAAAAACTAGTTCTTCAGACATAAACATTTTCACTGTATGCCAACATTTTTTTGAGTCGACACTTTACATATCGTCGGTGAATTGACAAAAAGCCTTATGTGCAAAGTGCCTATTTTTCAGGAGAACATTATTTCTAATTTTTACAGGGATGCCCAATATTGAAAAAAACTGAAATAGTGAAGCGCCATCATTCAACATTGTCATTAAACAATTGCCATAGAGTTGTTTTACTGCAGATTGTCCTATACAGTCTTGGAGGATCCATCTGCAAACAGGGTCTTTTGCATCCCAATTATATATTATATACTTACTCTATGAAAAAGCATTGCGTTGAAACTGCTATTTTTGTCGCTCTGACAATGCAGCCATTCAATTGATATAAAATGCCATATTTAGTAAAAGCCTTACGCTGTTGTGTAGGCACTGAGCACTGCATTTAGATTGTTGCTTAAATGCACAACCAGTGACTTTCAAATCCACCTAAACGCCAAAAGGACACTTATGAAAGCTGGAGATAAATTATTTAAGTCAATACAAAAGAGCCGTGAGCAGGAGGTGCTTGGGATTCATTATTTGAAAAATAAGATTTATACCTCCAGAATAATGAAAATAAGGCCGAAATTTCTCGATATTGTATGTATTGCTGACGTTTCGGACGTTCGTCCTTTGTCAAGGCACAAGAGCAATTCACAAAAGTATGGGCATGCGCACACGAACAAAATAGGCTTATATACAAATTTTTACAAAGCATTAGACACAAAAGCGATTAGAAATCAGTCATTTCGATCTTTCTATTAAGCTTGGGTTCCAAAGATCTGATTTGACGAGATTCGGACAATGTAGTATCTACAGGATCTCTACATTTGTCAATAATTTGTACATCAAAATAATCGATAGAACCGGTGTGACCTTGATGTTTCTGCAACAAGTGGTCAGAAAGGGCACTGACTTTGTTGCCGGCGTTAATGCTGTTACGATGCTCAGCATAACGCAAATAAAAAGGGCGGCTACTTTTGCCGATATAAAATTCTGTACATAATTTGCAGGTAAATTTATAAACGATAAAACGGTCATTGCACCTATAATTACTATTCAGCACGTTACAGAGATGACAGTTTTTATGCTTCTCATTTTTACTTTTATTATTTAGGGCACTGGAGAGAGACTTATTTGGTTTACTGATTAGGTTAGCTTTTATATCATATTTGTCCATAAGTTTGTGGATTTGTTTGTTAGTCCTATCACTTACAAAATCTAATGTTAAATTAGCTTTGTACTTAGTGTATTGCTTTTTCTTTTTATTTTTGTTACTTTTGTCTACGGTAAAATCCTTATCACTGAAGCCGTTATTGCGACAATTATTTTTGAAAGTCTCAATAGCAATTTTACTTTTTTCCGGATCGCTACATCTTTTTTTGCACATAATTAATGCTGTTTGTGATATAATTTCGCTTTACATGATTAGGCAAATGACTACTTTTATTTAAGTAAATTCCCGAGTGTTGCTCCTTTATGTACCAGCCATACGAAATTGCATTGTGTTTTACCTCAATACTAATATCCAAAAAGTTTAAAACTTTATCTGGGATCTCTATCGTAAACTGGATGTCATTATGAACTCCATTAAACACTTCCAAAAATTTACTATTAAGAATCAAATCATTTGGGCAAAATGGACCCACAATTATGTCATCAATGTACCTGGCATATATACATGTACGAGGGTTCAGATCGAAACTCTCACGCAAAGTTTTTAGGGCTTTTTGCTCTATAAACGATATGAAAATTATGGCAAAAGGTGGGCTATAATGTGCTCCCATAGGGCAGCCTTTCTTTTGAATATAATGCTTACCATTATATTCTATTTCGTAGTTGTACGAGACAAACGATAAAATCTTTTTGACGGCATCTAGAGTCAAGCCGTAAGTGTCTAATTGATCCCAATGATTTTCTATGAACTGGCTTATATACTCTATGCCTTCTTGAATAGGTATATTAGAGTATAAATTCTTTATATCTAAAGAAACGAAAACTTTCCCAGTGTCACATTGATCTATGCTGCTCAATTTACTTATCAAGTCATCCGTATTTTTAATGTACGACGGTATGTATTTGAGAGCCTGATTTAGGATTTTTGAGAGCAACCAGTCCAACTTCTCGGTTGGATTATTCCTACATGAGGCTATGGGTCGCAATGGTTGCTCTCAAAAATCCTAAATCAGGCTCTCAAATACATACCGTCGTACATTAGAAATACGGATGACTTGATAAGTAAATTGAGCAGCATAGATCAATGTGACACTGGGAAAGTTTTCGTTTCTTTAGATATAAAGAATTTATACTCTAATATACCTATTCAAGAAGGCATAGAGTATATAAGCCAGTTCATAGAAAATCATTGGGATCAATTAGACACTTACGGCTTGACTCTAGATGCCGTCAAAAAGATTTTATCGTTTGTCTCGTACAACTACGAAATAGAATATAATGGTAAGCATTATATTCAAAAGAAAGGCTGCCCTATGGGAGCACATTATAGCCCACCTTTTGCCATAATTTTCATATCGTTTATAGAGCAAAAAGCCCTAAAAACTTTGCGTGAGAGTTTCGATCTGAACCCTCGTACATGTATATATGCCAGGTACATTGATGACATAATTGTGGGTCCATTTTGCCCAAATGATTTGATTCTTAATAGTAAATTTTTGGAAGTGTTTAATGGAGTTCATAATGACATCCAGTTTACGATAGAGATCCCAGATAAAGTTTTAAACTTTTTGGATATTAGTATTGAGGTAAAACACAATGCAGTTTCGTATGGCTGGTACATAAAGGAGCAACACTCGGGAATTTACTTAAATAAAAGTAGTCATTTGCCTAATCATGTAAAGCGAAATTATATCACAAACAGCATTAATTATGTGCAAAAAAAGATGTAGCGATCCGGAAAAAAGTAAAATTGCTATTGAGACTTTCAAAAATAATTGTCGCAATAACGGCTTCAGTGATAAGGATTTTACCGTAGACAAAAGTAACAAAAATAAAAAGAAAAAGCAATACACTAAGTACAAAGCTAATTTAACATTAGATTTTGTAAGTGATAGGACTAACAAACAAATCCACAAACTTATGGACAAATATGATATAAAAGCTAACCTAATCAGTAAACCAAATAAGTCTCTCTCCAGTGCCCTAAATAATAAAAGTAAAAATGAGAAGCATAAAAACTGTCATCTCTGTAACGTGCTGAATAGTAATTATAGGTGCAATGACCGTTTTATCGTTTATAAATTTACCTGCAAATTATGTACAGAATTTTATATCGGCAAAAGTAGCCGCCCTTTTTATTTGCGTTATGCTGAGCATCGTAACAGCATTAACGCCGGCAACAAAGTCAGTGCCTTTCTGACCACTTGTTGCAGAAACATCAAGGTCACACCGGTTCTATCGATTATTTTGATGTACAAATTATTGACAAATGTAGAGATCCTGTAGATACTACATTGTCCGAATCTCGTCAAATCAGATCTTTGGAACCCAAGCTTAATAGAAAGATCGAAATGACTGATTTCTAATCGCTTTTGTGTCTAATGCTTTGTAAAAATTTGTATATAAGCCTATTTTGTTCGTGTGCGCATGCCCATACTTTTGTGAATTGCTCTTGTGCCTTGACAAAGGACGAACGTCCGAAACGTCGGCAATACATACAATATCGAGAAATTTCGGCCTTATTTTCATTATTCTGGAGGTATAAATCTTATTTTTCAAATAATGAATTTAAGTCAATATTCATAGATTGCACATTTGTTACTTATGAATTTCTTGCATTCCTTGTAGATTTCTAAGAACACAACCAGAAAGAACATGGTTTTAAAGTACACCATGTCTTTTTCATACGCAGTTTAAGGCAATCAAACTCGTGCAAATACATAAATTCTATTTAATAATTGAATTTGGATGAACATGTCAGACATCACCAAGACAAGGGCAGTCATCTAGGATTTCAAGAGAGCAATTTTTTGGTTTTTGTTTAGGCTGATGCCCATTGAATTGGTACTACTTGAAAATTAGCAAGATATTTCACTACACTGCCATCTTTTCATTTCAATTTGTAAAATATTTGAAGGCCCGGATTTGGTAGCTTGTAGATTATATGGTAATGAAATTCAAATGGGTCCGACATGCAGTGTTAGGTTAATACATTTAGGTTTAATTGGTTTTGAGTTTATCATTGGAATAATTAGGTATAAAGATTTTAAGTGGGCACTGTACATGTACTTCTCTTCATGGTATTTCATGGTATGTTTCATATTTCATGGTATGCTTGTTTGATTTGTAGGCACACAGGCTTCATATTTCATGCGAACTCTGCAAATGTAAAAGTGAATAAAAAACTAAGGCCATAAAATGACTACAAAAGGACTAGCCCAGCTCATTAAATGTTAAGAAACGTCGTTATAGAGGATCAGCTTTGATTCCTAATATTCCATAAACAAATAAACAGAAGTGAAATCATCTCTATCCTTCGTTTGAATGCTCAAGCTATTGTGATTGGAATTAATCATGCTGTCAAGAAAAACGATGAAAATTCCACAGCTGGTGAATGTTGAAGCTTCATTCCTTCGCTAGTCAATGCCAAAGTAAATGAATCCCCAATGGAATTGAATGATAAACATCATTTTATGAAATTTCTTCAACTGATGTATGGTAGAGTTGCAAATCTATTCGACAAACTCTGAGGAAATGGAGCATCTGGAGAGAAAGAAGTTGTCTTTACAAGTGTGTTGATCGATTCATTTCACGCAGTTTTAGTTTTGATTGAAATTGTCAATCATAATCAACGGACAATATTATTTCAATAAGCGCGACTTCTTAATTATCGCTTATTTCTTCGTTAACTGAAATTTCTTTAACAACTGCCTCCGAGTTAATGTCGTTGTTTTATATTGCATTCTTTAGGAAAGCTCCTGAGACAACTAGTTGCGACTGCCTCGGAGGCGCATCATTCTTTCATTCACAAAACTTCGCTACTTGAATTGCGAAGTGAAAGCTGTAGCAGCGACTTAATTAATATCATGCTTAAAGCTATTCCTCATTATGTTTTTGAATTAATTTTAACAAGCATCGACTAAAAGATTAAGCAATTTGTTCTTTTAATTAATTGCAGTCATGAATGTGAAATGAAAGATAAAGAAACATTATTATTATCAAAACTTATTCAGAATCATTGAATAAAGAGAGAAATATCAGCATAATGCTGATTAGTGAATGGATCATTCAATACTTGTGCACATTAACTTAATTGAACGGCGTCCAATTTTCAGCATGGAACCTGAACTAATGACATTCGCATTTTTGGAGATAATGATACAGGTAATAATAAAGCTTGTATAAAGCTCGAATTATGAGACGGCAGCCGTAAGGATTTGAGGTGAGGATCTGAGTGAAGACAGATTTACTGTCATCGCATCAAAGTAGATAGGATTTGAGGTAAGATTCGAATACTGTCAGCTCTATGGTAGTCGGATTGAAGTAGGAAGAACTTGGGAAGAGGATATGAAATGAAGACAGTGTTGCAGTTATAAAGGCATGAAGTACTTGGGAAGGGACTCTCTTGCAGTTATCGGATCGAAGCATGGAGGCTTGAGAGAGGACAGTCTTGCACTCTTCAAGTCGAATCAGGAAGGACTTGATGAGTGGAATAAGAAAGGATAAAGGAGTGTACACGATGGACATCATTTCTGAATTTTGTATCAGGGATGCAGAGTCTCATCATTCTGATAGGATTCCGAATCCTACTCCGGGTTCTGGTAGGATTCCGAATCCGGCAGTAGGCCTAGCAAGTGGAACAAAAAGGGGAATTATGTACTAGATCTACTCTATGCGTTGAGCGCAAGTGTCAATTTGCTTTTACCTGAGCATGTACAGTAATGTTGAACGTACACGTGTTAAGTGCGCATCATCAGTCGCTATTTGGTGATGGGCCTACATCCATGTACATTTAACATGTACGAATGAAATATTTTGTATAATGTATAGCTTGATAATTATGAAATTATTAGTCGTGTACCAGTATAAGTACGTCCGTCCTGATTCGATGTGATTTTTGGGGGTATCAATAATTGCAGTGGACAAGTAGGCCTATAGCAGCTATAGCGTCTCATCAAAATGAAAATAGTTCTTCCAAAATACATGTACATGTATATGCGATAAATATTCGGTTTTTGCAGGCTGATCTTTGAAAATATTTGGCAAAAAATCAACCCAGCTTCTCAAACTTTTGGAAATCTCTGTTTAGCTGCCGACTCAGGCAGAATCCTACTTACATTGATTCTCAAATGTACTGAAAACATCTCCCAGGATTGTGGCAAATGGGTTTATTGAACCACTTGTTACTGTCATCACTTCTATTTGCTATTGAAATCATAATTGCATCCGTCAATACCCTACTGGTTTGGGAAGCATGGCGAGGATATTCTGAACATGAAGACAGTCTGAGAATGACCAGAATTAATTTTACTGGTCAGACCAAACTAAGAATTAGCACAATAAATTCTTGGCGATCAATTATTTTTGCTTTGAGATGCATTTACAGACCTGATCTCAACAAGAAGCATAAGATAGGGCCGTGGTTATCTCTTATGATTTAATGTCTGATTCAGCAAGCCTTGAAATTGCAATAGGTCTTACAGCTTTTAATGTGAGAAAGTACAGACTGGAAGCTTCCAAAAAAATAACCACATTTGGCTTGCTGCAGTCTAGTTGATCGGGCAACTGTCATCTAGTTCCATTTAATACACTGAACACTGCGCAGCATAACTTCAGTGATATAGTAATCAGAGACTATAATGCATTTACTATTCATCAGTTACTTTGAGAAATCACTAAATAATAATGTATTTGAAAAGACAATCCTCTTTCACTTCATGTCTATATATATATATACCTCCAACTAATAGCTTTGCACTGCTGACTGTACTTTTCTCTGATGGAAGCACGAGTTGACATCGTGACAGAAGTTAGGGTGCATCATAACGTGTGTTTGTTTGTTTGTTTCACATTTCGGGTTTACTTACAGCTCTGTGGAGTCCTATAATTTGATAGGGCTTTGACTGCGGCAAAATAATTGGACTCCAATTCCACATTCCAGTCTTGTATCCTTTACTGACTGATCAGGTCATTAAGTGCCTCCATGAAAAAACATAATATCAATAATACATTCAGATGCATTTTCAGCAAATAGAAACAAATATATCACTTTACTTTTGCATGCATACATTTAAGACTTTTCTTCGTGATACATATGTATACAAAGCGCTATAATTAGAGAGGAAGAGAAAAGTAAGAGTTATCAGTAATGAAAATAGCATAAAAATTAAGATAAGGAGGATGAGCATAAACATCTTTTTTGAGAAGAACTGCGCACAATACGATAACTTAAGGACTAATAATTGACAAACAAATCTCTAAACCAAAATGTCCCGGGGCATGAAATTCCAAATTGAACATTTACAAATGCTGATGTCAATTAAGCAAAATTCAAACAAATAATTGAAAATAGTATGTGAATAAAGTATGTATCACAAAACTTTCTTGCCCTGTTTTCTTCTACATTCTGTCCGATGCTTTTACGCACCTGAGAAGAAATTATCATTCTGTCTCTATTGATGTCTTATTTGAAGCATATCTTTGCATGCTGGCAATGATGTGGTAAACCCGTTCACCTCAGTGACCACGTTTACATCAATTGACTTATAAGCCATAAATGGATATTTTTTTATAAAGAACTTCTTATTTCTGTTGTTTGTAGAAAATTTCCTATCCTTTGATGCATAATACATGCAGCATCTTGGTGTGGTTGAAACGTGCTGAACCTGTCATTTTGATCCGATGAGATAATTGCGCAAAATGAATTTTCTTGCTGTTCTGTCGATAGAAGCAATATGAAACAAGATTTTCTATTACTTTTCATAAAGTTATTCACTTAGATTCAGATTTCGGGTAGTTCTCATAACTTAGGGTTGGCTCTAGACAGCTGCAAGTCAAATTTCATGACTGTGTGTGAATTTCAGATATTTACTCCTTTTCTTTATGTCAGCATTCGACAAAATATTTTGCACTTTTCTGGTTAAGTTTGATGTAAAGATATATTTTTCGGATGGTTCGCAGAGATTGTGACTGGTTCCCAGTGGTTTCCATTGGCACGAAAAGATGGAATTTTTTGATGGGAAATTCTTTTTGTTTCTAGAGGAAGGAAATGCATCAAATCTGTGTTATAGTGGCCTACTTCTATATGTGATCATTCATTATTTGGGTGGTTCGCAGTATTTGAAGCTGGTTTGTGACAGTTGTGGTAACTAAATAAAGTTGAAGAAATTTAGATTCAAATTTTCGTTTTATTTTCACATTTTTCATGTTGACAGACGGTCAACTAATTATTTAGCATCCAAGTGGGATATATTTATGCCTAGATTATCATTTTGGGTGGTTCTGAGAATTTAGGGCTGGTTTTCAGTAAGAATTATGAGTTTGAAAACAAGAAAAAGTTTTCATCGAAATTTCAAGTAACAATTTCGTTGGATACAAGATGACTGCGTTGTCAAATAAAATTCTGTAGATAAAATGCATGATTTTTTAGCAATTTGGCTAGTTCGCAGCATTTGTGGTTGATTTTTGATGATGTGATAAAATTACGTTTGCAGAAAAGTACTGAAAAGCTTCCTCTTGTTCGAGTTCTCTTCAAGTACAAGCACGATTGATGTTTTAAATTGCATTCATCTGGAGCATTAATTAACACTTTTAATATTCTGGGTGGCTCTAAATTATTGGGACTAGTTCGGAGCAACAGCTTCAATTTAAAAAAGTTAACGGCGTTGATTCTTATTCTATTTTTTCATTGGAATTTTTATTTCAGTAAATATTTTTATAATGGCAAGATAAAACTGCCTTTAATACTAAAGTATAGGGTACGTTTCCTGTTTTGGGGCTAGTTGGGCACAGGTTAAGTATGATTACACAAAATATCGCTGTCATTTTGATGGAATTTTATTTGGTAGACTCCTGAGCGCTTTCACGGCCTCTCTTCATGAAGAGTACGGCCGTGATGACAAAGACAGAACAGAGATTTACAGAATGTCACAAACACAATGAATACTTAATCAATAGAGACTCAGAGATCTATAAGCCATTGACATGATGTCATTTAGGTAGAAACGAAGCTTTAACAAATATACTTACTAAAGGCAAAGGGCACGTAACTCACATTGCAAAATAAGATACAAAAAATATAGTGTAATTAAGATAAAAAGGGACGGAAAATCATAATGACAAAAGAAAAAAAATCACCAAGGCAAAGACGAAACATATTTGAGTTCCTTTTTGATCACAAAGTAACGGACGGAGGTGAGAAATGTAAAGAGACTCTAAGATAGGCAAAGTAAAAGAAAAGCGAGGAACACTTAATACTGAAAAGTAGGAGGAGAACATATTGCCTCTAAAGCTATCACAATCGATGATATGCCAACAAATAGCACTACTAGGAGCTGCTGAAGATCTCGGACGACAGTTAAGGTAAGGTACTCATACCTGAATTAGCATTGTTCTAGGGTGATAATTCCGCAAAGATTTTGTTTTTCAGCAAATTTTTGATATGACTCTTGATTGATGCTTTCACAGTAGAGCCTTATTATATAAATTACTTCTGATTACTCAACAAAATATGAACCAGATTTTTCAACAAGTTTCATATAAGTGATCATATGTGTTTACATCATTCATCTTATGGAAAGTGCATAAACTGCTAAAAACTTAATCTTCCATAATACATTCCATAAAATGCATCCAATACTTAGAATAATATGATAAAATACAGAGATAAATTTTACACAAATGCTTTCGACACAATGGATATGTGTTAACAATGATACAGCAATAGAATCCAAATAGTACGTGAAAATAGTAAAAAAATCTCTTTTTTCATTTATGAAATAATTTAATCTATACTGTATGTCATTTTCACAAATAAATTGTTGGATGGAAAATAAATCGGGTCAAATTCCTGAAAATTATCCTATCCGGATTATCTGATTGCTGAAATCAAGTGAAGAGTGATGACCGATAACATTATTACAGACTGCAGTATTTTTATTGAAAATATTGTTATTATACAAAATCTATTTATTATTTAATGCTACAAATCGTGCAAGATAAATAATAGTTTTTCTTTGATAGAGCAAGCACTTTTTGATGATACTGCTAAACAAGGTCGAAAGCTCCTGATTCCGAAGTTTGATGAGTTGCGACATGTAAGCGACTTGAAGAAAAGATATAGGAGCGCTTTCATGGTCGTTGCAAATCGTCGAAAGTTCACGATTTATTAAGAAGTTTCTTGAACTTGTCACTATTCATCATTTGCATCTCAGCAGCGTTTGATATTGAAATTAGCATATCGAAACAGCAGCAGTAAATACATGATAATGTCATCAATTGCAATTAGTCATCTATTAGTAACCAGCAGTTGTCATTCACTAAATCGGCACTTGACCAAGACGTAGAACGAAATTTGCCAGTTGCAATGCCAGAATTTTGAATTTATTACTTATTAAATCCAGACTTTGCCTCTATTATCTTGATTTCAGCATTGTCTCATCAGTCGTAAGGTCGAGCACTTCTGCAAAACTTTCTACTTTCTATCTGAACTTTATGCCTTTTCTTAGAGGAAGGTCTACGCTCTTCATTTTAGTTTTTATAATAGGTGTATGGCGACTGAATATTCAAAGAAATAAATTATTTATCTGAAACAAAAAACACTATCATCAAGGCAGCATTTATCTGATGCAATACAAATTGACAAATCATTAAACATGAAATCGAGATTTTGGAGAATGAATAAGAACCTAGGAATACCACATGTGACCAGTACTGAGTGCGATGAATGAATAATCAATTTATATCACCAGCAACTTTTCTAGGTGATAGGCCATTATTTGGTAGGCCAATTTAATCGTGGGCCTAACCATGTCATAAATAATCCTGTGATAAAGGAATTCACTATCTATTTATCACGAAGAACACTGCTCTATGATTCTATGCACCTTTTGAGCAGCCTTCAGATAACCGTTTAAAAGTTTAAATTAAACAGGCTTTAAGCATATAATGCCGTGGAATAATAGCGAATTTATTGATCATTAAAAAATTTTCTGTCTTTTGCAGTTTACTGAATATTCTTGTAAGTAACATGCAAAGACTTTATATGATCAAATGAAAAGTAAATATAGTCAAGTTTCTGTCATTTGTATGATTTTCAGCCGGGGAAGTTTATGAGTTCTACAGCATGTTATTCTTGGACATCCATGTTTCAACACAGGTTGATTTTGTCAAACTTAAGTGAGTGTGGAGATCAAAGGAAATGGCATGTCATTCGACATTTTGACGACATTATAATCAAATTGAAACGAATTTAGGTTAAAAATATTTGAATGGTTCCGCTTAATTTTCATAAAGGTACTTCTACGCTAATGAAATTTGACAATGCAGTAATTGAATTAAATGAGGAAATTTGTTGAGAAAAAACGTTCGTGTTGGGTAGTCAATAATGAGAGCGAGATAAACATCTAGCGGAAAGGATTGTCATCACAAATGGCAATAATGTTCGTCAGTTTCTCGATGTCTTATTCCAATGAAACTTGAAAAGACTTGTGTTTCCAAACAACAATTCAAAAAGTTTATTTGTCAGCAGCATGACGATCTTTCTACTGATAGAAATAATTCCGCTGTATTTTGCAGCATTCGTGGAATGACTGATGAAGTCGGCATAAAGCTTAATCATTATCCAGTGATGGCCATTATGTTCTTCAGCAATAGTCTATGAAAAATGCAAACCCATTCATATTGCTTTATGAGGATGACATGTGCATTGCCTTTGATGATAAATCTAAGCATGTATGTTCTTTAGCAAGGGTGTCTCAAAGAAATGGACTTCAATGATCGAGAAAGATGATGCCGAAGAAGAAAGTCTTGATCATCTGATGATGCTTGGCAAGAAAATTGCCATTGAAAAATGTTCATGAAATGGATATCTCTTTAAACACGGGAAGGATGAAGTATATTCTGTCATCATCTTCACGTTCATGTAATGGGTGGATGACAAATGCAATAGCCTAACAGGTAATATGATTCAGTGCTAAAAGTGGTCTCATTAAATACCAGTAGTAATCATATGCGACTTAACTTCATGGATTGATAGGATGATTAATGGAACATGGAATATGACATAAGCAATTGTATTAGAATCCACCACACCTGAGTATTCTTTATAAACATATTTATCAGATAATGCAAAAAAATAATCGATGCATCGCAAATGAGATCTACTGAATAGCAGATGGACCATTCCGAGCCGTATTGTCAGGCTTTTGTAAGACGCAACGTCAAGGTCATCAAAGTACGAGTAATTATTGTGCATAAATAGTTACCTGAACTAATCCATAATCAAAGGCTACACCACGAGCGATTACAAGAGCGCGAAGCGCAAGTTTAATCGAGAGTCCATGGTGTAACCGAATTGTCGCCAGTTTTCTTCTAAACTGACATTTCTTCCTCAACGTATGAGTTGTATGAATCATAGACATCAGACAGCGTGACCAATCAGGCAGTTTTCATAGTGTAGTCGGCTTGCAGCATGGACTCCTAGGCTTGTCGGTTTGTCAAAGACTCATAACGCTCAATTTTTACCCAAGATTGCTGCATTTAGACAGAAATCCATGACTTAGGTGTTACCAAGCTCCATTCATCTTTGATGGAGATATCTTGATTCAGATTGATATCTTGCTGTGCGTACATAGTATGCCTGTCTAAGCATATCACATCAAGGTGTTTTATTATAATATTTATAGGTATAATTATAGTATCAATAAGTAGCACAGTTTCAGTGCGATCAGTAGTGGAATACATTGGACATTCAGTTGGAGATCAATTCTAGGGCATATTTACGGCGATTTCCTACGTTTCGATTTTACAGATGAGTAATAAACTCAAGTGACCTTGATGGTGTGAGCTGTGAGGGTAAACTGATTGTGTAGAATGACATCAAAGACTCGAAACTCTATAAGATACAGCATGTAGCACTTGAAGCTCGTTGCATCGTTTCTGAACCAAACTTTTACCTCAAATATTCCACTATCATGCAATGAGGGTGCACTTTCAGATATATATATATTTATTCCATCCGTGAAACTAATATAGTAGCATGCACTTGATCTAACTTTCTTATATATATATATAACACAGTTTTGACCCGAAAGAAAAGTCAGCAATTATTCCCGACCGGTTTCGCCTGGTCTAGGACAGGCTACTCATGGGAATGAATTTATTGGAAAGCAAAATACAAAATTGGAAGCATAGATCAAAACTTAATGACATAAACCTTGCGATTTTTGCTAGACGTGTCATAGTTCAGGTGGTTGAGGTCTGGTTCAATGTTGGTTTCAGCATAGAAATAAAAATGGATTCATTGCGCTCTCTTTCTATGCGGGAAGAATTCGGGCCCAAGCTGAAAGAATGGAGTAGCCTCAAATTTTAACGGTAGATCTTTAGCACATGCAGCAATATGTTTAGTCACTCCTAAAGTCATGTAATTGGCATTATCCATCTGTTGTCTATGAATAGTCAGCCGATTACGGAACATATCCCCGGTTTGCCCAATATAAAATTGGTAACAAGACTTACAACGAAGGGTGTAAATAACATTCTTAGAGGTGCAGGTTAAGTTGCAGTTGATCATAAATCTTTTTGTGCAATCACCAATTTTGAAATCAATAATCTTCCCCGTCAACAACGTGGGGCAACATTTACATTTAGAGTCTCCACATTTCAAAATACCTTCAATTGTTTTCCGATTATTCTTGCTTAATAATCTCAGATGTGATGGAGGCTGTTTAAAACCTTTAACCAGTTTAATATTTTGGAAAGGATTGATTAATTTTATGCTCATAACCACTGGAGCAACAACTTTCTGATAAACGTTTGGATTATTCTTATTATATGTGCAAATAAACGTCATATTATTATCCATACTTGTACTATTTGATCTCCGATTACTTATGCCATCCTCTGATGCACGAAGAAAAGCATTTTCAATTAAATTCATGGGATATTTGAGTTTTCGAAGAACCTTTTTCAAAGAATTCAGTTGAATCTGTTTGCTATCTTCTTTTGAAACGATTTTATTTATTCGATTAGCAAAACAGAAGGGAATATTTCTTAATATATGTTTGGGGTGACCTGAATAGAAAGGAACATAGTTCTGACTATCCATAATTTTACGGTATATGTCCGTTTCTATCTTATTTGTAGTCCTGTTGATGTACAACCAAACATCTAAAAAATTAATGGCTTGATCACTGTGCTCCATTGTGAATTTAATATGATCATCAAGACTATTCAAAATATCAAAAAAGCGATGCAAATCCCCATAAGTTTCATCCCAAGTTATATAGCAATCATCGATATACCTAATCCAGTTATCTATAATGGCATCCGCCGTGTTTGGCTCATAAACTTCTTTAAGCATGATATACATTTTTTCTTCTAAGAATGCCATGACGAGGATAGCATACGATGGGGCCACCTTGGCACCCATCGCCGTACCAGAAATCTGTAAGTACGTACTGTCTTCAAGTGTAAAAAAAGTTGTTCTCAAGGATAATAAGAAGTGCATCCAGGATAAATTGCCTATCAAACCTTTCAGATATTATTGCATTTTCACTAACCAGCCAAAAGTTAACCGCCTCCATGCCTAAGGAAGTGGGTATGCTAGTATATAAAGAGACAACATCAAATGTAGCTAAAATGACATTTATGGGATTCGAAGTTGTTTCATGTAAACGCGAAAGGAAATGAAAGGTGTCTCGGCAGTAACTGCGGATATATTTTTTATACTGCAGTTAATATATTTTTTATTTTTTAACTTTGGATATATATATATATATATATATATATATCAAAAATGAAAAACTACCGATCTCAAGCCGACATGTTTCTGCCAGTAGTCTGGCTTCTCAAGGCGGTAAGTGATTCAAATTTATTGCTACAAAAATTATATAACAGAAATTTATTTACATAAATGAAATATCTTGATTTTTGGGAGAAATCATAGTCTTTCATATGGCATTGAGGGATGGTTCATAGATCTTAATGAACATGGTCTCTTTATGTTCATGATCTATTCTTGTGGACCCCAAAGGCATTTTATAGAATGGTGTGATAGAAAATTTGATTTCCATGTTAGCTGCACAGTCTCTTATATGCTTGCTGACAGGTAGGTGGTAAGAGTATTTAGCTTCCTAAATCTGTTGTCGATGAACAGTAACTCTATGGCGAAGGGTATCACCAGACCGGCCGATATAATAATCATTACAGCCTAAACAATTTAATTTATATATGAGGTCAGAAGAACTGCAAGATAGGTTAGACCTAATACGAAACTCCTTAGTTCTGAAAGAAGTCGTTTCTCCTACTTCGATGTGATTAAAGCATTTGCATCGATTTTGGTTACATTTTGGTACTCCTTTTATTTGAATTCGCTTATTTTTGCGTAGTATGGATAGCAAAGACTTTGGTTGTCTCATACAAGATTTGAATTGGTAATTGGCAAAACTTTCAAAAGATTTACTTTTTGGGTATATATCTTTCATTAATGTAAACATTTTTATTTCAAGAAACCCCATCACTAGATTTGCGTATGTTGGCGCTACCCGTGTTCCAATTGCTGTACCTTTAATCTGTAGAAAGAAAGAATCTTCAAAAGCAAAATAATTATTTTCAAGAATGAATTCGAGACTTTTGATTATAACAGATTTATCAATTCTGTCTGGTATTAAACTATCACATTCATTTAACCAAAAGCTAATAGACTCAAAACCAAGGTTATGTGGTATATAAAGAAACGACATCACATGTTACAAAGAAGCAATCTTCTATGGAGGTTTTAGATAGCTTCTTCATGAAATTATAAGAATCTTTACAGTAGCCTGGTAAAGTAACAACTATTGGTTTTAATATTTCATCAAGTAATGAACTAAGCCGGCAAGTAGGTGAAAAGCGACTCCCAATAATCGGACGAAATTTCAAATTTTTAGGAGGTAACATTTTACAGTATCCATAATTGTCAATTCTAAAATCTTTGAAAACGTTATAATGTTTGTGTAATTTGGGCAGACCGTAGAAATAAGGAATGTCTGAGTCAAACTTAGTTAAAAATTCAAATTCTTTCTTTGTGAAATTAGATCTATAATTACTGCATAAATGCTTTACTTTATTAATCGTTGTGTTATAGTTGTAATTATCTATTTATTGATAAGTACTTTTGTCGCTTAGATGTTCTTCTCTTATACGGTACTATAGAACGCATAATCTAAAATAACTATAGTGCCACCTTTATCGACCTGTACCCAGTGAAGATTATTATTTCCCTTCAAATCATTTAAGGCTAAACGTTCACCAGAAGACATGTTGGTAATGCGAGTAGATTTCTTATTTTTACTTAAAACATCATTCGCTTGATTTTGAATCAAATTAATAACTACCTCGAGATTAGGGTTCAAATCCTTTAGAGGAACGATTAATCAACCTAAACTATCCTATGGAAGTAATAAGAAATTCGATTAAACGAGCAAAAGAAAATATGGGCACTATGAATAAAATTCCCAAGACTAATAATGATGATGAAATAATTCCTTTTGTTCATACATACAACCCCAATAATCCAAACATATTTCATAACATAATTCATCCAGTGGCTAATACTTTAAGATCTTTTGAAAGTTTTGCCAATTGCCAATTCAAATCTTGTATGAGACAACCAAAGTCTTTGCTATCCATACTACGCAAAAATAAGCGAATTCAAATAAAAGGAGTAACAAAATGTAACCAAAATCGGTGCAAATGCTTTAATCACATCGAAGTAGGAGAAACGACTTCTTTCAGAACTAAGGAGTTTCGTATTAGGTCTAACCTATCTTGCAGTTCTTCTGACCTCATATATAAATTAAATTGTTTAGGCTGTAATGATTATTATATCGGCCGGTCTGGTGATACTCTTCGCCATAGAGTTACTGTTCATCGACAACAGATTTAGGAAGCTAAATACTCTTACCACCTACCTGTCAGCAAGCATATAAGAGACTGTGCAGCTAACATGGAAATCAAATTTTCTATCACACCATTCTATAAAATGCCTTTGGGGTCCACAAGAATAGATCATGAACATAAAGAGACCATGTTCATTAAGATCTATGAACCATCCCTCAATGCCACATGAAAGACTATGATTTCTCCCAAAAATCAAGATATTTCATTTATGTAAATAAATTTCTGTTATATAATTTTTGTAGCAATAAATTTGAATCACTTACCGCCTTGAGAAGCCAGACTACTGGCAGAAACATGTCGGCTTGAGATCGGTAGTTTTTCATTTTTGATATATATATATATATATATATATAGCACAAAAAAAGCAGAAGATCTGGAGATGTAGATGAATAGAATTAAAAAATAAAAACCAGAAGCCAGATCACTGTGATGTGCGATCTGTTTCGATGTATTTTTAACACCTACTCATGCGCATAGGATATCACGAAATCATAACAACTAATGATTAAATCATCAAAAGACATGTAGAAATTATACAAGACATATGGAGTTTAACAGAGGTTTGAATTTAGAAATAAAATAGCTTTCTTTTGCCTCTCTTATGCTCTTATTGGCATCCCCAGAAAGTTGAAAAACGGCATAGTTTTGAACTTTATCGGAGAATTCTTTGCACAAATAGCTATTTGCATGCTGACAGGTAATGGGGCTTCAGGTGATGAAGCCGGTACCCCGGCCGGTTAGTGAAACCTGTCGGGCTTAAATATTTCCTGGCAGATTCGAGTGTTTTTTATTTTTATAATTATTATTTGCCATATTCGAAGCATCTATTACTTATCTTTATATATATATATAATTTATATGTATACATATATAACGTATACGTCTTGTTGACCTCTTACTTAATCAAGATGGTAAAATGATTCAGTTGGCCGATTTCATGAAGTCCATTGAATCGAGACGATGGCGCGTGTGACTGTGTGTGCGGCAGTATATATCTAATGTCTGATCACTTAGTAGACCCTTGTGTGCACCGTGCAAGCTTAGTTAGAGCGAGCATTTTCCAAATGTTGTTCGAGCTGGATATGGAAGTTTGCTAGTCAATCAGATCTCTAAATTCCGCTCGTTTAAAAAAAACAGCTTGCATGTCTTCAACGTAATTTTAATTTCAGTGTCTTTTGCTACGACACCTGTTTATATGAATAATCATATAAAATGGGTAGGTGTGTATATCAGAGAAAATCTACGTTATGATATGAAATCAATAAAGCGAAAAAGCTTACTTAATGTGTTCGTCGCTCATCTGTCATGTATTTTGCACGTGCATGGTATCCGAAATTTCGATTTGACTCCACAAGAACTAGTACTTAAATAATTTTTGAATATTACCTAGAAGCCACCTTCCCATAATTGTTCCGACTTTCCCTTGCCGTATTACTCAACAATACTTCAAACAGTGGACTTCAGTTGAACAGAGCAAAAACCCAAGTAATTCTGGCCTCGATCGTTGAATTCCCAATAATCCAACAAACCGTGACTCTGGTCAACCAGTTAAGAATTTTGGGCACTTTGTACAGTAACAACCTATCTTGGGATGATCATGTAACTTCCTTGCAAAGAAGAGCTTGTCAGCGACTATATGTGATTAAACGCTTAAAAAGATTCCTCAACAAAGATGACTTACTTGCTCTATAGAATGCTGCCGTTCGGAGTATATTGGAATTTGACTGTACTCTCTTTGTCGGTGTAAACAAGAAGAGCTCTGGGAAATTGAAAAAAGTTCACCGTCGCACTCACCGAATCATCTGTGGCCCTAGTTGCGATTGCACTTCATTTGTTCTATTGCTTGAACGTCGCCACGCTTCAGCGGTTAAGCTTTTCACCAAGATTTCCCATCACGGCCATTTACTCAATGATATTGTCCCGAGAATGCTTCCTCGCTGATGCCAATATGAAGTACCTTTCACCTGTACTCTCACGAGAAAGTCTTCCGTTTTACCAACATATATCAGCATTCTGAACAAAATGCAATTTTGATCACTTTCTCATTTTTTACTTTTTTATTGACTCTCTGAATATGACTCAATGTATCCTCAATCTCCGCATATGTAATTTGTGATGATGATTTCCATTTCAAGAAGACAAATGTTTGCTGCAACTGCTGTTACTACATCTAGGTGACTAAACTCGCTTTACTCATGAGCGAGTGCGATGGAAACCTTCTCATGCTCAATTGCGAATTCTATGAGTACATGATTATGAAGCGTGTGTATGTATTTATTGTTTTTATTTACTTCATCTGCGACCGATTTACTTTTACCGTTCTCGATTGTCAATTAATTTGGAAGAAAACATAAATTACTAATATTTTTCGAGAGCATTCTGTAGCCATGATGCTGCTTCCATGATACATAATGATACAATGCTTCGTATTATTATGTACCGAGTGAGATGAAACCGTCCTTTTAATCCAAAGGGCAGACCGGTCTGATCGAGTCAGATCTGCAGACTCAATCTTAATTAGGTCAGATACGCAAAGTCCTTGCTGGTGTGTATTCGAAAATTTCAGCTACGCTTGTATGTTCCAGGTCTTGCTTCAACTGTAAAAATATAGCCGGGTTTCATTATCATTTGCATTCAATGAGACTAAATGGTAAACGATCAGCGCAGTCAGCGATGGATGAAATCTTTCATCTTATTAAATTTTCGACCTGTAATAAACGGTCTACCGATTTGACCTCATTATTCTGATACCATCAGCCGTGCAGCAGCAACGAACCCAACGATATCATCAGAAATAGCGATCTATTGTCTTGACATTCAAATGTGCCGACTCGCTGTCATCCTGGCAGTCATAATTCAATAATTTTTAGAGCTTAAAGTTATGCATCAATGAAAAGTTTTAGGGTGAGACGGAATGAATGGATTGCAGATGATGAATGCATCGACGCAAATATATTTTTGCAGATTAGTTTCGCATATTGAATTTGAATAAGGTGTGATCTACTGACTGAATCGTTCAATGATGAGCGGTCGATACACTTTACGTCCAATGATTATGCAGGTATTTATCTACGTGCCAAAGTGATTGAAGATTTGAGGATTGAATACAACTGAAAACTGGGTGTGATATATTGAAATAATGCAAGTGTCAATGTATGATGCCAATTGCCCTTATACTTTCCTTCTTTCGGCCATATTTTCAGAGTTTATGCGAAGAGATTAATGTTGTTGATTGTCATTTTATAGGAATTTCATTGATGGACTTGAATTCAAATTAACATTTTAATAAAATCCATTAACCTGAATAGAGAGAGAAATGGTTTGATTCCTACATGACAAGATAGCAAGATTCATGGTTTACTGAAAAACATGAATTTTGTATAATGGGTATACGGAGAAATTCATCACTTATCAAGATAAGTGTGCAGCTGTATTTATCGTCCAGCATTCATGGTGGTCATCTTGGTCTATACGATGCAAATTGTTATCTGAAGCCACAATAGCAGGTTTCCTAAGTGCGAGTCATCTACACAATCATGAACGTGCAACTTTCCAATCGTTCGATGATCTGTTTTGAAACTTTGAACATATACAGAGCTACATATACACAAAAACAATGTCAGGTGAACGAAAGCTCAAAACAAAACAACTAGCAAGGGCATGTCTTTGTTCTGTCACCGTGACTGCAAATTGTTTACCTTGATTGTTTGTGTACTTTTGCTAGAATGAGAAAAAATGTTGAAGAAGTTTGAAAAAGAACTATTGAACTTATATGAATAAAACTTACATATTCCCACTCCTTACATCGCAAGGATTCTGAAGATACCAAGCATGAACACTTTTGATGAAAAAGTGAGAATATAACATTTTCAAACAAAAAAGTCATGATTTTGTAATAACTTCACGATATCATTGATTTTTTCCTAGTTCACTGATTTTAATGACCAGTATATCAAAAGTGAGGTCAGAAAATGCTCGTTCTCCCTGTGCCTGATTCATTATCGCACTTACATGTTTTCTTGCTGAAAGCTTACGATTTGTAAATTGAGTGGTTTTCACATTTTGAGCACTGCTCAGCAAATGCAATAACAAATACAAGTCTAGCCTGACTCACTTTAAAGCTGAGAATGCAAGCTCTCGAATGATGTATGGTACATTGTTGTGCGGCACGATCGGAGATCACGAGAGTCGATTGAATTTAGCGGAAAATAGGTGGTCCGTTTTTTATGATCAGCTCTGTATGATGACCAAGTTAGGTAGGCAGATTTGAAAATACACCTAAAGTTGATCGATAGACATATAGCTTAGTTGCATGAGGCAAATCAATCTGTGCAATTGAATCGTTTCAAAGTTCGCATTCAAAATATTCTGATTTGCTCGAATTTGAACTTCTGTTGTGCTGTTTGAATGTTGGTCACATTACGAAGATTGATTATCTCCACTTTTTGCATATATACACGTATTTGATTTGGTGATGTTGGCTTTGAATGTCGCTTTGCCCTGGCACAGGTGACTTCAATAGAAGAAATATGCATATAATCCGATATTACGGTCCCAATACTAATCCTTGCCGAAAAGCGTCATTCAATTCATTTGATTTGTATGAAATATCTATGAAATGCGAGCTGCCAATTTTCAGTTCGTCAGAAAACATTGCGTGAAAGAAATCAGACGTTGACTTTTGGAACCTGCGGTCATGTCTTATGTCTTATTGAAAATTGATAATAGGGCGACGGCAGCACCGTTTTTCTCGATGCATGCATGCTGATGAGTCAATTGCTCCATCAATTTTTACGATTGCGGTCACAGTTTCTGAATTTTGCGTTACAAGGCAATGCCGATTTCCGATAACTATGAGTATGTATATCATTGAATGTCTCTCATTTACCTCTTTAAATGTTAACTTGCATGGAAGCGCTCGGATATTGAACACATCAAGTCAATTGTGTTGCTATCACCTTTCACTATCAAGTATTTTAAGGTCTGTTCCTGTACTATGACATTCATGTAGTCTACCTATCATATTGTCATCGATTGTCCAATATGAGACATTATCACATTTTTGCTGTTTGAATGAAAGTTATTAAAAAATTATGTGTGATTTATGATGAAAGAGTGCTTGTAAAAATTATATGCAATTATCAAGATGGAGACAAAAGCATATTGCATCTTAAAAAATAGACTACACGCAGACCTCTTATGAACTTATCAGCTGAAGATTCTATTTTCATAAACCTTTTATAGTATATGAAAGTCATATCACAAACATGTCATGCAAGCTTACAACTTTTGTGAAAGTTTAGTATCTTCCATGAACAAGGCGCAAATCGAAATTCATGGTGTCAAGGCAACGCCCACTCACATCTCATTCAGTTGTATAATTAGTTATAATTCAACAATGAAGCACTTTAATGTGTAAGCTCATATAATGTGAGAGACTCGTTCACATAGAAATGGAGAGAACTATAACTATAATTTAAATCAACTCAAATTCACGCAATCACTGGGGGGAATTGAGATGAAGTGCGACGGGGAAATGAATTTATTAGATGAAATGAAATTATTGCTGGAGTTACACACTTGACTCTTTCTGAATGAAAAGTTGACTCACGTGCGTGTTTGTGCTTAGTATGCAGACCTCTGCTCCTTTCTATAGGGTCTTTACAGATATCACACTCTCTGATCTCAAAAAACGCTTGTGCCATAAACTGCAATTGCATTTCCTGAAGACACTTCCTTTGCCCATGCTGTCAAAATTGCAGGCTGATGAAACACTATGGAATAAAATACCAAATTCAAACATGGAGCATTCTGATATACAATTTTGAAACAGAAAATATCTACACAATAAACTTAAAAATATCGGGATTGTGACGTTTGCCTTCTTTTTTTGCACACAAGCTGAGGTAAATGAAACTCACTTCTCAACCTTAAAGAGCAAACATTTAGGAGTCAAGAATGAGAGAAGTCTCCCACAAAGGATGACTGCTGGAAATGGCAGATTAATAGTCTACAAGTCAATCAACTTTGTCGACGGAGTTTACGAAATTATCCATCTTATCATAAAACTACTTGTCGACATTCGGAAACAAATATTCAACATTCGGTTAGCGGGTAGGATCAGGATATTTCCAGACTTTTCCAAATGGCTGTGAAACTAGTTGAATTAGTCATTCAACTCCAATGCCAAGTTGTTTTTTAATATTTTCTTCTTCAATTTATGAGGCTTGTCTCAGACAGAATGCGTTCAACCGATCGACGTTTCTTATTAATCGCTTCCAACAATCTTTCATGATTTGTCTTCTCAATTCTCATTTCTCTGCACAATGACATTTGTAATTACTCTTGAGTTGAATCTTGCAGAAGCTTCTGCGAAGCGATAATGTGCGTGTAAATTGTGGCAACCAAGAAGCAAAATTGCAATACAGACAAGCACCAACAATGAAAAGCACAATAAGGATACAGGGAAAAGTACTCATGTCTAAGGATTTTATTAGCTTGAACCCTCAATTCTTTATAATGCGGAGACGGAGTCGGAGTCGGAAAATATGCCACATGGATGCGGAGTCGGAGTTGTGAAAGGTACCATGAATCTTATGCAAACGTTTCAGTTTTTAATTCGACCTGCTTGAATCCAGTTGCTCAAAATGCGAGAGAGCATTACACTGCAAAACAAGGCACTATCAGCCAGCATTACCTAATATAGTTTTATTGTATTGCATCGTATGATATGACATCAAACATGAAGGCATTGTCCATAGAGAATGTCTATGGTTACTCTCATAAATTAAGACCGTGTCAAACAGTTAATAAATATTTGCATTAAGGGGGGAAATGTGAATTATTTTCATTGCTGAAAGAACGTACACTGTAAACCGTTGACGGACAATTGACAGACAATTATCCCACAAAATCTATTTTGTCGGTCATTGTTAGTTCTTGTAGGATGATTGCCACTGAACACCTGCAATATCTGACAAAAAGCGACAAAATGATTAGCAATGAATTATAGCTTAAATTTTATCAAAAATGTGGGTAATGAATTAAATTATAACAAAATAAATCATGGTTTTGCCACACAATAATACAGATTGCCCAAAAGTCAAGCAATCACTAATCGAAAAAAATCAATCAATATTCAATAGTTTTTTGTTTATTGAATTTGTCGGATTTGTATTTAAGTAGTCGGTGGAGAACCTACAAATTCGTCGGATATCGCAGGATATTGGAGGAGACAATCGTCGGTTGATTCTGTCAGTAATTTTCTAGGATAATTGTCGGTCTACGGTACAGTGTATAGAGTACACAAGCAAAATACAAAATCAATGAATCACGTATATATTATACTTTTACGGAGTACAATAACGAAAAGGAAACTAAAATTTTTTGTCAATACCGTAAGCTGATAAATCTTAACTGTCTGAAGCGCATACATGCATAAAGAAGATTGAATACTGGTTTTCATTTTCCATGAACGCATGGTGCCACTCAAGGAGAAAAGAGGATGCAATTAATTCCTATTCCTTTGATGTGTAGATGTACATTACCGTTGATGCTTAATATCTCTTTGATGCTATTTTCTAGACATCGTTTCTGGATAAGATAGACATCTTGTAACAAGCATGGAGAATCTTTTCCGAATCAGCTGAATCCAAAGTGACAAACCTTGAATTGAAGGTAATAGTCAGCGGTTATGGGACCAGACAGAAGAGGCATGCCATCAGTATCTATAGGCGGTGCTACTCATCGATGTATCTCTATATTTCAATATTTCAAGTTTTCAAATTTTCTTTCATACATTTTTGACCTATTCCAGTAAGTAGATAAAATGAGAGCCTTCCTGTTAATTCATCTGATTTACTGACAGAGGTGGGCAATCGGACTAAGTAGTACGATTATCCGAAAATTCGGAACTTCATTTCCGATTCAGATAATCGAATCGAAAAACTTTTTGAAAATTGAATCGGATAATCGAAGTGAAGTTCATAACATTGTCGGAAGTCACCATGACCTGCATTGCCAACACAATTTAAATATGCCTCAATGATATCTTTCAAATCGCAGTGACTTTCGACTTTTCTTGCATGACGTATTGTTCACGCATTTGTCGCCAACTGAAAGGAATATGTGATTCGGCGAGATCGGAACAATCCATGTTTTACTCAATGAATGTCTTTCGAGATTTGCTTTTAGTTTGATGAACCGATGTAGAAACCCAGATCTTGCTTCCTGCTTCACAACACTGTAACCTTTGCACATCGCCAAGCATTAAACGCTTTTAATGAATGGTAGGTCTACGTGTGATGAGGGGATACTGATTTAGAGGATGAGGGCTGCGTACATAGAGTCAGTATGTTAGATAGAGTCGCAACTCAGTAATCAATCCCCAAAATTGATTTTATTAAATTAACTCGAGTTGAGAAAATGACAACTACTAAGTCAATAAAAGACATCAACAGCATTGGTACAGCGTGTCCTAGTGAGGAAGGTGCGACTCGACTCCACCGCGGATTTCGGTTCGATTCCTGGGTCATGAAGGCGAGTGCTTACGGGGATCAGGGGTGTTGGTGTCTTTTATTGAATTAATAGTTGTCATTCTCTTTAGATATTCATCATGCTCGCCCTTATTAATAATTAGAGTATTTTCTTAAGCGTGATCATATCACAGACTGTATACTTGCTACTGAAAGAGCAAAATATCATTATCAAAGACAATGATCATAATCAACTTTAAGAGATGCAAATGGAACCACATAACTATTTAGATTCAAGAAATGAAGCACACATTTATAGAATCAGAAAATCATGCCGATGAAAATTGAATTAAAGACTTGAAATTTCAGCCAAGAAGTGTGCCACAATAAGATCTAAACTTTTCTATGAAAACTTGCATTCTAAAGTGGTTCATGAAATTTCCTTGATAATAAACTTAATTCCCGCTTAAGCAAGACACTTGCTAGTAAATCTTCATTCATTTTTATTTTCAACAAATTTCATGCTACTTGTAGAGATGTACCAAATACCTAATATATAGACAAAGGGAATAATTTGAAAGAAGCTCGCCTCTTAAAAATTGATCAAATATTTTCTAAGACCCCAGGAACGTTATCTCCGCAAAAAACTGAATCTTCTGTTATAAACATTTTCACTGTATGCTGAAATTTTTTGAGTCGACACTCTACCTACTCTATATACGCACTCTATGGATGCGCATGTGCTTTGTGAATGAGTTTTTGGTGTCGGTTTTTGCTGAATAATTTTTGCACTATTGACTTTTTGCTAAATGTGCTAATGTTTTAGTATTGAGTGCTATCTTATCGGTTTTTGTTGCATACGTTTTTTAGTATCGCTTTTTCGTTACATGAGTTTTAGTGTCGAGTACTTTGTTGGAGTCGTCCTGTGTTCATGAATCAACAGCGCCCAGTGATTTGAAATCAGTTTTTGTTACAAAGTGAAGGAGTCTGAAGTAAGGATGTTTTGCTGTCGTTTTTGAAATATTAGTTTGCAATATAAGTGCTTTATTCATATTACGCAATCAAAATGTGTAATTTTATCACCGCAAATAATTCAAAATAAAAATGTAGGATAGGATGACTGCACTGTACGAACAAGCACGCAGGCATCAAATGCTAACATGTCTGCTTTGTGGGAACGTCAACAATTATTCAAAAATCTTTTATATACATTTCCTTGATTGCCTCAATTGATTCTCAAGGAGTTCATTATTATCCATACGCACTTTGTTATACGAGTGCAAGCATGAGTGATCAGGTTTTCATCACACATGTTCAAGTTCCTCGAAATCTTTATTTTGCTGATTTGTTACATCCCCAGACTTGTCTAAAAACACATTTCAGCTTTGTTAGAAATGATAAATTAACAAAGCATTGTTACTAGTTTGTAACAAAACTCGGTTAAATTAGAAACATAAGCTCCAAAACTATGCTTGCCATGCATTTTTCTTTCTCGTTAAGTTTTATTCAATAGCTTGTGTATTTGTATTCAGAAAGCTTGTCCATGGAATTAAATTTAAACGTAGCATTATTAACCGGTCGACAATTTTTAAAACCTCATCTTTGAGAAACTTAAGCATTTAAGGCTTCATTTCTCTGATCAAAATGACATTCTTGAGTATAGTTTATATTCTTTAGATGCTAGATGAAAACTGGTAAGCGGTCAGATAAAAAATCGGCGGTGGGGCTCGAACACACTTCGAAAAGACGCTGATGTAGATCACTCAACCAACAGGCCATCACAACGTAAGTGGAGTAGTATATTCAGATTGCTATAGGTCATCTCGGCATTTGATGCGTGGAAGAATAGCGCGCGTGGAACTTTAATCAAGTACATGACTTGACACGAAAAATGTAGCTAACATCAAATTTGTCAGCACTGCAATGTCCCTGGGAGATAATTCTAGCACTAATGAATAAATGACTCGACGAGGATTCTGATGATATATAGTACTTGTACAAATATGAGATCACAAGACAAGAATGACACTTGGTGAAGATGCACGATGACGCGAACAGAGAAGACGCAACGGGTAGGCAACCATGCGTGCAGGTTTAAATCAAAATCATTTTATTGATGGATGATGATCAATGCAATAATTTTATATCATAATCAAGATTTTGTTCACATTTTCCAAAATTGGTGTCATAATCACGTTTTTCAAATAATCGGCATTTAATCATTCCTGTTCCAGCTGTGAGTTGGCCTTCTATTCATCAATCGGAATATTGAATGGTTTTGATTATAAATCGCTTTCAAAATCACAGTATGACTTTCTGATACTAAAATGTCTTCATTCATGACGTTCTATTTCGAAAGTTACATCTTGCACTCCACTGCAATGAATGCCTGCATTGTGATCGATAATAATAGCGATCACTTAAAGTAGCTGCATGCTCGAGTAAAAGACAATAAATTTCCTATGGAAGACAATACATTTTATTTCGTTGACATGACACTGAATCAGTGGCTTCATAGAGATGAGCACAGATGAAGAAGAGAAAGTACGAAAGAAAGACGCATTTTATTGCTAGTCAAAAATGCAGGAAATTTCTCAATAATGCATCAATGACCCATTTTGTCTACTATGTAAAAGTATCAAAAGCTAGGTTTAGATAAAATCGGATGAATGGCGAAATATTCACATGTTCAATGATTTACACAGAAAGGTATTATAGGATAAACAAACGGCAGAACCGGGTGGCATTACACAGTTTTTGGTCCCGTGTATCTTCTATCGTATTCAAAGAATTGTGTCCAAATTTGAATAAATGACGCAGAAAGATTTAGACTTTGAATCGGTGACAATGATGACAATTAAATATTCGGAAAGCATTTCAATTTTTTTTAGTTGAGGGTGATATTTTTTGGTGCCAAAGTGCGCCAAGAAATAATTATTTGTTTACAGCATTATTTGTTTAAAGGCAGTTGAGTAGACTTGCCTTTATACGTATTTCAGTACCTGCTCTATACTAGAGTAGGTTACTTATGTTGTCAGTATTAATTTATATTCATTCGTTCGTGACTTTTAATTACCTAATTATTTACAGGATTCTCCACTAGGGTAATTGTTTAACTTTGGCATCTTCCGTTTCCTGGATCCTTCGAATTTTTTTGATCGTGTCGTGTCTTGATTCGATTTCCCAAGTGTTGTGTGTGCCGACTTTGCATGTATTAAGAACAATTAACTTTTGTAGATGTGCTGTGTAATTAACTGATAAATAAACAGTAAAGCAGAAAGATTACGAACGATCTCGATGGGTAAGTCTGCAAGTTGTCCTATATAATTAGTGAATTGTTAAAGGTGAGCAGGTGAAGAGAGCGAGATGAGTATATTGCAAGCTATTTTGTTGAAGTATTTAGTCTTCCTCTTTTGGAATATGTTGATCAGCAATACATTCTTCACGGATGTCTATGCTCGCTTCTCTTCGCTTCGGCTTGCTTTGACTATGGACCTCCAGAGACAAGAGTTTCTGTCCACGGCTCAATGGGGATTCATCTCAAGTGATCATTATATGGCAGACAATGGCGAAAGTGATGGAATGTAGTAATCATCATTTCATTTTGATCCCTCATTATCATCTTCCTTCTGATCCGCCGCTGATAAAGTATTTGTAGTCATCCATGCTTACTTGCACCCAATTTGAGTAACAAGCTCTTATTAGTTTTTGGGAAAGGAGTGCTGTTGTACGTGTGTGTGAGAGAGAGAGAAGTAAAGTTGAGTGAATCATAAATAATGACGGTCATTATCGTCATAATCACCATAGTTGAATTTCCGACTTATAGTCGCTGATGATAATCGTGTTATTCATGAATGGCCATTAATAATGACAGATCAGAGATAATTAATTGGCAAGATTACATTCTGCTGTAAAGCGCACAACATCCTTATCATCGATTGTTTATGATTGATTTATCAAAGGAAGAAGTCTCCCGGATGTTGATATATCAAGTACATAACTGGGCATCTTTGATCAGTTACAATTACAAATCTTAATATGCAATTCGGATGAAATTAGTCATTGCGTGGAAGCAAGAAATCGATCAAGTAAATGTAATCAGCATGACATGACATGCATTACAGAATGTATTCACGATCTTTTTGAGCTGCAGAGAATCGCTACATTTCAAATCATTCATAAAAACACAAGTCGAACGAATCAATTCGAATGATCCATAATCTGCTAAAAGTGCTGAATAATGTTGTGAATTGCAATAAAAGCAAGACTGCCTAGATTTACTTTGGAATGAAAACCATTCATTTTGAGGGTCAAACATGTTTCAAGCAAAATTGCTCATCATCAGTGACTGGAGAAACAGATATTACAATAAAATGGAGCTGATATACAAAAGAAGGAAAATGAACTACATTCCATCAGTTCATAGGTTGTCGGTGCATTTGTAGTGCTTGGATTCACCAAAGAAATGTACTTACAAAACCTACAAATGTGCCGACGACCTATGAACTGATGGAATGTAGTTCACTTTCCTTCTTTTGTATATCAGCTTCATTTTATTATAATATCTGTTTCTCCTGTCACTGATGATGAGTCATTTTGCTTGAAACATGTTTGACCCTCAAAATGAATGGTTTTCATTCCAAAATGTTGTGAATGTTGTGATGCTGCCTTGGTTTGAAATAATTATGTTGAGTTGAGAAGAACCAAGTTTTGTTTGATATTCAAAATATAATCTCTTGTTTACGTACTTTGCGATATATTTCGATCGGCACCTTCTGATCATCTTCAGGCAAGTGGATTTTGCCTGCAGATGATCAGCAGGTGCTGATCAAAATATGTCGCAAAGTATATAAAAAAAGATCATACTATTTTGAATATCGAACAAAACTTGGTTCTTCCCAACTCAACATGATGTTGCGAATATTCATTCAAATGAAGGTAAATTAGCAACAATTACCTCTGAACAAGGATTGCTAGAATCTAATGTTTTTTAGCCAATTTCAAAGATATACATTACTGGCAATTGATATCAGTTAACACTGAAGTTCTGTGATAATGTTTGATATTTTACTATCACAGTACTATAAAAATTACAACGTTTATGAGATAGCAGAAACCTGCACTACGAAACCATCATGTACACGTCCCTTCAAATGGGTTGGAATGCAAGATAATAATTTTCAGATTATACAATCAGTCACTTTAATAAATTTTCGAGTATTGCAGATTAGATTCACAACCTGTGGTGTTCATTAACTTTTTCCTTTATCTCTCTTTCAAGGTAGAAAGTCATGATGCTGAAGAATTCAGATGTTTCCATTGGTGACTAGCAGAACGCTGTGACACCATGAGTTTTATTTTTTATTCCCTTTCTGCCCGATATTCTACGGCTTCATGCAAAAATTTAATACATAAAACGGGAATGTAAGCTTGCATACAAAAACTTATATAAGTACCATCTAAAACATTAATCTATTTAATTTCTTCATTCAAGAGAAATAATTGTAAAAAATATTGTATCTCGCAAAAGTAAAGTTTCAATAGTATTTTTATCACCTGGAATGCTGATAGCATGGCATTAGTAAGTTTTCTACGTTGCATGAATACAGCATGCTATTTATATATTTTCGGCCTCAAATCAATTCCTTGGTCCTTTTCGGTTCTTGCTCTTTAGCGGTTAAAGCATATTTGGCTCTTGGAGACACAGCTTGAAATTTCAAATGGCCCTGGATTTTGCATTTCAGATATGAAAAATTATATTCATGAACTTTTGTTCTGTATTTATGTTCATTATGACCTAAGAAAAAGATGAAGTTTCTGATTTAATGTCAAAATGTCAAAAAGACAAAGACACCGGAGTCCTGAAGACCCTAAAATGTTTTTCAATTTTAGTGCTGTAGTACTATGCAGTCGCATGACATGTGGTCAATTTTTTTACGCCCGTATTCAAAGCCAACCAAGATAAACATGTGTCATAAAGGGCTTAAAGAAATTAAGATAGTGTTTTGCGCTTCAATGATCTACTTAGACTATTCCCCATTTGATTGATATTTGACTGTTTTGTTTATGTACTGGCATAGGTTACGTCGTTTTGCTATTCCCTGAACGAATCGACCGTCGCTGTGCAGCAGCTCATCGGTTCACATAATATCGGAAATATCGTGATCAAATTTATTAGTTGTGCATGACTTGCACTACTGAAACGATGGGTAGTTCAAGTAAATTGCCAATAATCAAATTTGCCTTTGCGTCTCAAGTAGTTGTAATGACTGAATGCAATGATGCGGTCATTTTCGAATTCAGGCAGGATCTTAATGGCTGATAAAAATAATTTTTGCAAAAATATGCATATGTTAATAAAGAATCAGTTGTAGGTCAGGTCACGCGTTTGCCATTACAAGCAAGTTCTCATGGCAAGTGGGTTAAATTCAAATCCTCGGTCTTCGTGAATGCCTCCTATTGGGCAAGTGAGAGTCAATAATAAGGAAGGTCACTTTTGATCTAAACTCTTTCATAGGGATCGCGGAAAGGTCTAACGCAGTGAATGGGTGACTTTGGAGTTGAGGCGTATGAGTCAGTTTATGCAAACCGCAGGGACAAACTATGACGCTTCAACCAATGGGGATCAGTGGCAAATATTCCACTCAAGGATTTTGGGACTTGGTGGACATAGGCCGTCTTTTCGGATCGTCGCCTACATGGAGAAGTCCTGCAGCAAGGAGGCGCGGCTCTGGAAAGTCCGGCTAGGGACGGAGGAATATTGATATGGGAAGCCGAAGTGCCTACCTGACGCTGTTTTGAATAGAGGTGACTACAATTTGCCGTTCTCATCTCTTTGATAACTGACGGCAATTATGAAGTTTGGTATTTGTCCGATCAGCTACCGGATGCGAGAGGGAGATGGCTTATCAGACCGTCGTGGCAAAACACGTCTCATCTATCTTAGGAGAGGGAAGGGTTGATCGCGGTTCCCCGTAGCACCTTCGCTGCTGCCTGTCGGGTAAGCGTCTATGATGCATTGATTTTGTATGATCAACCAGTCTGCTTGAATGCATGAGCTGGTCTTCGAGTGGTTGTGAGTGGTACCCAGTGGCTACCTCGGGTGGTTGCCACCGGACGGGTTTAGAAAGGATAGTTTGGCTGATCATGATTAGGCTTCTAAGCTTGCCTTGAAAGACCATATCCAGCTGGTTGGCTCACAGTCAGAGAAATGCACATATCTTTCAGAGGGAGAGGGAGGCGATTCCTTTTCAGTCTTATCACATATGGGTCGGCTGTGATATGGAGCCCACTTCGCATACTCGTACATGCATGACGATCAGTAGCTACCTGTTCTTATGGACCTATGAACAGAGAGTCACGAGGAAATATCTCCTTGAGATGCCGGGTGGATAGGAGTTTAACGCGAAGCTTGCTATTCTGCTTGGGTGCAGCCTGCCCCTGCATCTATGGGTAAATGTCATTAAGCGACACGAGCTCTCGTCCCAAAACCACATTGCCCATTCGTAGAAGAAGAGCTATCAGGAAAAGATAGTGGGGAGAATATACTAGACTAAAGGTATTGGACATGTCCGCGCAGGGTGGCTTAAAGGAAGATGGCTCGTAGTTGCACTGAAGCTATGGATCCCCACTTTTTCCTGTATGGTACTCGGCGATCACTGAAAGTGTATAGCGCTCGCATTGCTTGGTTTCGGCCTATGGCGGGCTTCATAGGGACGACATTCGGCTTGCTTAGTTAGGTATGAGCTAACGGCTTGTCGTAGGTCTGCATCGCCTCTCTTCACCATCAACAATCAGTTTCGCTCACTACGTTCGCTTCAATAGGATGGGACCCTTAGATCAACACAGTCCCTTGCTGCAAAATCTGCAAATGAACGCCACCTCAAAGATTGATCTAAAGGCCACCGCCTTGTCTACAATGATGGTGGCACTGTAAAAGTGCTTTGTGTTCCTTCTTGGAGTAACAATCTGTGAGTCTTTTGAAAGTGGGTTTATTCAAAATAGTATTTGCTTTTCTTCGCAATCGCTATCGAACATTCACGGTCTGATGACAGTTCACAGGCTGATACAACATAAATGAACCCAAGGTGGACATGTAGAACTAACGATGTGAATCTTTGATGATACATGCAGATGCCTGCATGGCCGTGTTTGTTCTTTTTGATTTATTGTGGCCTGGTGGTAGAGTGCTCGCTCTGCGTCCGGGAGACCTTGATTCAAACCATAGTCAGGTCAAACTTAGGACTTTTAAAACAGGTATACTCTACCTCCTTGCTAAACAACCAGCACAAAAGGAATGAGAGTGGGCTAAGCCTAAATAACAACTCGGCCACATGGAAGAAAGGCATCAGCTTAATTTGCTTCCGATTTTAAACAGGGCTTATTTTTTTATGTAATTGTACACAACACACTTAATTTTACTTGTGTTCATGGATGCATTATAGGTTCATCGCAGCAAGGAAATTTCCATTACGAATTCTTTTTAAATGCACGGGACTCGATCGCCACGATCAATCGATGATTCATGATTGTGTAATACATAATGTCCTCATGAAGCGACAGTGCTCTCATTCACTGTTTCTACTATTTAACTTGCGATGGAATAAATTGACTGCTAATACAGAAAATTGCGCCGCGCTTTGAAATTGGATAAATAAATATAAGTTCTGCATAGCAATGACTTTAGCGTGATATGACGTCATTTTCACAGTATTTTATTGGCGGGATAAGTTGGCAATTTCATTTTTGAGTGCGTGTCATAATTACGGTTTGAAAAGCAAAATCACGTTTGCAAAATTCGAATTACTAATGCGCATGCTTGCGAATATAAATACATGCAGTCAATATGCTCGCACTCATCTTAATTTGCACTTTATTTGGTGGCTCTACATATCTGAGCTTCTGGATACTCATATGCATCACTTCTGAGCAAGAAAGCAAAAACATCTTGGATGAATCTTGAAACATGAGAATTTGCCACATAGGCATAATTTGCGACTGTATTCAAATGGTTCCCAACCTTAAACAGAGCGCATTCTGGCCGGACCGAAGAAAACAGTCCCGCTTACCACTTTGACTGTCAATTTTAAGGACAGAGGTAGCTTGTACATGTAGAAGTCATGTTTTTTAACCCTAGTTAATCATTGAAACGGCATCGAATTTTAACACTATTGTCGAAAGACAAGGTTTCCTAAATCACATTGGCTCGAAACACATTTACTTCCGCTTTCGCGAAACGAGCGACGCCACTACGTCATGACTAACTGAGATGAATAAATTTTCAGACCTATCTGCATGTTCCTTTACACAGCACTTGACAGACTGGGCGAAAGAGAACATTGCATCGAAGTAACCATATCGTTCACAGATCAACGCACATTTCCCTTTTAATTATGTAAGAATAAGAATAACAAATGGAGAAGCATGGAGGATGTCATTTTCTTGCTCAATTAAGTTTTGCTGAAGTTTTGGATGTTTACATAACAAGCCTATTTTTGAAACGCTTGCCTGGAATTCCCGTATTATAAAAAACGCCGATCATTCAAGCACGATTGAATGGATCGATACATTCTTCGCATCTTACTCCTGTTTCTAATCCTGTGATGGCAAAGCGCTTTAGGGAATTTCGAATATGTTAAGAGTTATGACAGGATATTTTTGGGATACACCGCCGCTTGGGAAATGGTTTCTACCTTTATGACCCGTAGGTGACAATCATAATGAATGATTACAGCAATTATCAGCCGGTAATCTGGTCGACGTGAACTGTCGTAAATGAAAGCTAATATCTTCTTCCATACTATGAGATTGGCAGGAAGCGCTATTCAATCATTCATAAGGGTTTAGTTTAGTATTTATATTACACAGTGACTTCAAAAAGTAGATTCATATCTGAATTTGAAATTTTATGTGACTGATAAGAAGATAATGATTATTATTCGAGAAAACAGTTATACTTAGATTTAATCGCTTCCAGCAAACCAAGTCAATACTATATAATGGCGTAATCAATGTCAGATTATTCTGGTATGTTTTCTCAGTATATACCACATTCCTTCATTACTTTGTATGAGAGAATGTATGTTCAAATTATCAATGCACATCACATCGTCAGTGCATGGAAGGATAGTTTGTGAAATTTATATGCTAATACTGCTGTTTTGTTATAATAAATGAATCTGGAATCATTCAATATGTTCGGAACAACAACTTTTTTGCAAACATACTTACTTTGATGACGCTCCAGTTTGCCAGAGAAAGTTTTTTCCGTAAGTTATCTAGCTCAATCTCAAGTTTAATCATATTCCAAGTACGTTGCTTTGAGATATATTTCATTGGTCATCGATTATTTGACTATTCTATTGTTCTCTTCATCATTCAGTTGTTAAAGAAGGCAATTTTGGGGTTAGAAATTTAATTAATACATATAAGAATTTGCATTTTGAAATTATACAATGGCTAGTTTCTGTTTATGTTTTGTGAGATGCTAGCTTTTCAATAAGTCGTAATTGTTTGATCGGAATACCATGATCTGTGTCATTTAGGAAAAAATTTCGCTCACATTTTTACTTTTATGCAACCACAAAATGAGAACCAGTTTGATGATCAGTGCCAATATCTGGTTATGGAGAATAGAAGAGATCACTTCGTGCTACCGAAAATCTATCTTTATTCAATGCATTCTTCAATGAATTCAATTTAATCTGTCTTCATCACACTGTCTCCGCTATAAGTAGTGATCTGAACATAAATGCACTTTCAAACTGCAGTAATGACAATAATACTTTTTTTCGACCAGGTTCGCAGGATGTAGTGTGAAGCTCGTGTAGTAGAGGCATTGTTGATACATGTAAATGATAACGATAACATTTATAATTAAATCAAACCCTAGCTATGAATGGCAAATATCTTTTCTTAGAAATATTTGAATAGTTGTCTTTGATTATTTTCATTGTTTTCATGACATTGTAAATCGCTTGTGAATCTTATGATACCTTCAATGCGAAATTTCGTATCTAGGCAACAAGAATGTAAATAGAATAATTAAATATCGAGTTGCATCCTCCATTGAAAAATGGAAACAGAACTGAATAGCTGCTATTTCATCCAATATCAGGAACTATCAGCAGCAGGCCTAGTTTACAACTCTCAACATCGACGCAACTCATCTTTTAAAGTTGCAGCCATGCTCGGGTAAATTTGAGATTAAGCAAGAAGAGGCTAGAAGAGTTTCCATTGAAAAATGGAAACAGAACTGAATAGCTGCTATTTCATCCAATATCATGAACTATCAGCAGCAGGCCTAGTTTACAACTCTCAACATCGACGCAGCTCATCTTTTAAAGTTGCAGCCATGCTCGGGTAAATTTGAGATTAAGCAAGAAGAGGCTAGAAGAGTATTATTCTGCGGTATCGACTTCAACACACCGAGGGTGCTCTTTACTGTACACTGCCTTTTCTTTAATGCGATGAGTCGGATATTTGTGACTTCGAACTTCAGATTATTTTCACATTCATATTCTTGGAAACAATTCTGAAATTCCTCTAAACACAACAGACGGGAGATATGCATACATGACTATGAACAAGAATGATTGACATGTAGAATTTAGCATCGACATCTTTTTTCTCTTAAATGTCAAACTTTGTCACGGTAATTCCCTCTTAAGGTTTGCTTTCTTCAAATATCAATACTTGCGCATTGCTTATGTTCTCATGAAGGTGATTTAGAGTTTCATGCTCTAATATTTAGTTTCTTCAGAACATTTGGTGTCTAGAATGAAATTGTAGTTTATGGAATGATTTTCTTACCATACTCTTCTGAGTGAAAAGTCACAAGTAGTCAGCACTTCCGATATTTAGTATCCTTTTCCAGAAAAAGAGTCAATGTAAATTCATGCAGAAATTTAAACATATTTGATCCATATCGTGTCGTTCACCAGTGCACAATCAATAACAACTATTTACAAACCAGTAATAGGCATCAACAGCATACCTACTATATCCCATATTTACACGATTGAGAACACTGAAAAACGTAAATTGCTGCGCATTGAAATAATAATCATGAAAGTTATAGAATAACTATCCAATTTCACACAGGAGCGACTACTCTATTTTGGAAGTATTTTGCACAGTTTTCATTCAGCTATCCAGCCGCTGCATGTAGTGGGAAGCTTATGATTGACTGAAATACATATGATGATGCCGTTAAAAATCGACACAGTGCATCAGTTTCAAATCATTTACATGTGGAAACTTCGTGCTCTTTCAAAAAAAAGGAAGAAAACTTGGAAGAAAGACTGATGGGTCTTCTCTTTCGGACACGAGGCCTTTCAGCCATTGTATGATTGGTTGAATGGGCTCGCGTCCACATGAAATTGAAGATCTCCATTAATCCTGGACTTCTTCGAGTTATTTGACACAATGTTTAGCCCGTTATTCAATGAAATTGTAGCCTAGCGCTCTTATTCTAAATGCACACAATTGGCTCTCAGCGGGAAGTCTGAAATATAGACAGAAAGTGTTCTGAATCGTGTCGCTTTAACGAGCTTTTGATGAGAGTTGTGAACACTGATCAGGAAAGAGTCATCGCTGATATTAACAAACTTGAATTGTGATCTGCGATATAATCGACTTTGAGTGGATGTCGACGCATCGCATTAGCGATCATTGATCTGGAAGTCGTAGGAGTCTGCCGCATCGGAAATAGAATGATAAATAAAGAATGCTTTTCCATTTTATGTGACAAGTGGGTAATCAATAGAAAAGTACTCTTCTCCGACTGCAAAATAGAGACGCCATGAAAGCGTTAGACAAATCTATACCTTATGCAGCACATGGCGGTCATAAATCATCAAAAGGATCCCATTGATTCTGATTTTACATGTACCACGTATTCAAGTCAAAATACAGGAGCACGGGAATATCATTGAATGTCGATGGGGAGACGCAATGCATTTGCGCCACAAATTCTGATTATATAACTGAGACGCATGAGACGCAATACAATGGTTTCAATTGATAATGCATTTACGTCACAGAAAGCCATGCATTTGCGGCACGCTACTGACCGGTAGCATTTCAAGTTGAAGTTATAGCCATACCCCCTACATTATATTCAGTATAAGCTCTGCGCATAATACTATTGCTCAATAATTGCCTCACGTACTTGACCGGGCACCGGGATAATTTACATTTTGCATTGAGACAGTTCATTTTGTCCGAACTCCAGGGAGAAAGAGCAATTTGTTCTCGAAGTAAGTTTATTGCATAATAAAGTAAAAGTAAGTGACGGGCCTTCGACATCCTGCGTCTTCCTATCTATCGATCTCGAAAGGCGCATGACGTATATAAAAAAATGAAAGGCCCATAAGTATACCGTTGTTGCTAGAAATCTGAAATCTGTGGACTACTTTCAACCTGAAACATCTTTATTTCCTGATCGAAAATTATTCAAATCAGAATTAATCAAAAACTTGTAATCACAAAGTGCTCGACCACAATGAACACGCATGATCATGTGTTAGGTCAATATTGTTACAACTTAAAAGTGCATTATCTTATAAGCAGGGTGACCAGTAAATAAAGTTAAAATCTGTTAAAATAATATTTAAAAAAGCAGTGTTAGGCTAAAAAATGACTAGGTTAAAATTTAGGAACTGTCGAACATTAGCTGCGATATTTACCTAAAGAGTAGTCTATTCATGAACTTGTCATTCTACTAATTGACATATTGAAGTATCGCTCCTCAATCGAGATCATAAAGAAGGTCGAATCTAGCACCAACAGCATCAGAGCACTTTTTCTGATCTTCGCTCTCTCTCCTTCAAGGACGATCCGTACAAGATAAGATCATATTTGGATGCTCGAATTACAAAAAACTACTTTTCTCGGATCATTTTCCACTCATGAATTGATATATCTCCTCTCATTTATGGATTGCTAGAAAACTGCCAACCGACTTCTTCCGCAGTCGAAAGAAGTTTCTCAACCTTAAAGCACATACCTCGGAATGACAAGCATTTTATTCCGAATAATCAGGCACATTATGTCATGTTGACCTTCAATAACAGTTGAAGAACCTTTTCATTATCGAAGTGTATTTCGTGTTTGTTTCGTGAAATAAGCATTGCGTTCATTCATTGTTTTTATAACATTTGCTCCATGAATCGTATTTGGAATGTTTCCGAAAGCAACGGGGATAATTGAGAACTATCTCTATTCATTAGATTTATGATAAATGGATTCTTTTGATAAGGCTAAAAAATGGCTAAAATTTACGATTATTGGGTTAAAATCATGGTCACCCTTATAAGTCAAATTACTTTTCATGGCCTACATTTAGTCAATCAATTGTCATACAACATGCGAAGATTCCGTTTTAGCCACAAATTGAATAGCATGAGTAGGATTGTAGACTATAAATATTCATGACCCTGCTGATAGGCCGGAAATTTTCATTTTTATTGATCGATGTTGCTTAACATGTCAGAATATGAAAGACGATTCTTGAGCTTCAGAGAGTGAACGTGTTTGCATATACGAGTATATTTGAATAAAGCTAAATAATAGCAGGTTAAAGAAGAACTGCACAGTAGCAATAAAAGGTCCATAATAAACACAGCGCGCCCTCCCCCCCCCTCTGGAACGACAGAGATTGTAGTCTGTCGTGGTGTGCCGGCCAGGTGGGTCCACGTTCACAAACTGTTCGCTGACTCCCCCCCCTCTGCAACGACAGAGTGTGAGACTCGGGTGAGTTGGTCCGACCGCCTGGTTGACGTGGGCGACCGTCCAGGTTAACGTGGGCGACCGTCTGGGTTGACGTGGGCGACCGTCTAGGTTGACGTGGGCGACCGTCTAGGTTGTCGTGGATGGTGAAATGGCTGCCAGATTCGGATTCAGCGTAAAATTCTGCATCGGTAGGGTGAGTTTCAAGGCAATCGGCGAGAAAAACTTTTTCTTCAAAATTTTAACAGAGTTAGAATTTGGGACGTTTTGGTGTGTAGCGCCCAAACGAAGCATCGGATGAGAAAACGGAGGCCAGATTCGGATTCAGCGTGAAATTCTGCATCGGTATGGTGAGTTTCAAGTCAATCGGAGAGAAAAAATTTTCGCTGACGTCCCCCCCCCCTCTGGACAGCTCGCTTCGATTTTGGCTTCCAGTGGACGGATTTAGTCGTGCCATAGCTCGTTTGAAAGCTTAGAGTGAGACAAATTCAGTGAAAGAATCGGCTTGTTCCTATCTGTCTTCGTTTAGATGTGAGACACCATTTAAGATTTTGGGACATTGTCGAAAAACGACAGAGTTAGAATTTGGGACGTTTTGGGCTGTAGCGTCAAAACGAAGCATCGGATGGGAAAACGGATTTCAGATTTGGAATCAGTGTGAAATTCTTTATCTGTATGGTGAGTTTCAAGTCAATCGGAGAGAAAAAATTTTCAACATTTTTCGAAAAAACGACAGAGTTAGAATTTTTGCGATGGCTGCCTACTGTAGAGCCAAAACGAAGCATCGGATGGGAAAACGGAGGCCAGATTCGGATTCAGCGTCAAATTCTACATGGAAATGGTGTATTTCCAGCTCAATCGGAGAGAAAAAGTTTCGCTGACGTCCCCCCCCCTCTAGACAGCTTGCTTCGATTTTGGCTTCCAGTGGACGGATTTTGTCGTGCGATAGCTCGTTTGAAAGCTAAGAGTGAGACAAATTCAGTGAAAGAATCGGCTTGTTCCTATCTGTCTTCGTTCAAAAGTTAGAGCGGTTACAAGATTTTAGGTCGGAGCTCGCTCACCTGAAAAAATCCTAAGTGTCAGAGTGGCTTTGTATGGGTAAAATTTTGAAAATTTTCCAAAGTGTGGAATTTCGACCTGGGACCGTCACCAAAACATTTTTCATCAAATTTTGAAATTTCACTGACGTCCCCCCCCCTCTGGACAGCTTGCTTCGATTTTGGCTTCCAGTGGACGGATTTTGTCGTGCGATAGCTCGTTTGAAAGCTAAGAGTGAGACAAATTCAGTGAAAGAATCGGCTTGTTCCTATCTGTCTTCGTTCAAAAGTTAGAGCGGTTACAAGATTTTAGGTCGGAGCTCGCTCACCTGAAAAAATCCTAAGTGTCAGAGTGGCTTTGTATGGGTAAAATTTTGAAAATTTTCCAAAGTGTGGAATTTCGACCTGGGACCGTCACCAAAACATTTTTCATCAAATTTTGAAATTTCACTGACGTCCCCCCCCCTCTGGACAGCTCGCTTCGATTTTGGCTTCCAGTGGACGGATTTTGTCGTGCCATAGCTCGTTTGAAAGCTAAGAGTGAGACAAATTCACTGAAAGAATCGGCTTGTTCCTATCTGTATTCGTTTAGATGTGAGACGCCATTTAAGATTTTGGGACATTGGCGAAAAACGACAGAGTTAGAATTTGGGACGTTTTGGGCTGTAGCTTCAAAACGAAGCATCGGATGGGAAAACGGATTTCAGATTTGGAATCAGCGTGAAATTCTTTATCTGTATGGTGAGTTTCATGCCAATCGGAGAGTTTCAAGTCAATCGGAGAGAAAAAATTTTCAACATTTTTCGAAAAAACGACAGAGTTAGAATTTTTGCGATGGCTGCCTACTGTAGAGCCAAAACGAAGCATCGGATGGGAAAACGGAGGCCAGATTCGGATTCAGCGTCAAATTCTACATGGAAATGGTGTATTTCCAGCTCAATCGGAGAGAAAAAATTTTCGCTGACGTCCCCCCCCCTCTAGACAGCTTGCTTCGATTTTGGCTTCCAGTGGACGGATTTTGTCGTGCGATAGCTCGTTTGAAAGCTAAGAGTGAGACAAATTCAGTGAAAGAATCGGCTTGTTCCTATCTGTCTTCGTTCAAAAGTTAGAGCGGTTACAAGATTTCAGGTCGGAGCTCGCTCACCTGAAAAAATCCGAAGTGTCAGAGTGGCTTTGTATGGGTAAAATTTTGAAAATTTTCCAAAGTGTGGAATTTCGACCTGGGACCGTCACCAAAACATTTTTCATCAAATTTTGAAATTTCACTGACGTCCCCCCCCTCTGGACAGCTTGCTTCGATTTTGGCTTCCAGTGGACGGATTTTGTCGTGCGATAGCTCGTTTGAAAGCTAAGAGTGAGACAAATTCAGTGAAAGAATCGGCTTGTTCCTATCTGTCTTCGTTCAAAAGTTAGAGCGGTTACAAGATTTTAGGTCGGAGCTCGCTCACCTGAAAAAATCCTAAGTGTCAGAGTGGCTTTGTATGGGTAAAATTTTGAAAATTTTCCAAAGTGTGGAATTTCGACCTGGGACCGTCACCAAAACATTTTTCATCAAATTTTGAAATTTCACTGACGTCCCCCCCCCTCTGGACAGCTCGCTTCGATTTTGGCTTCCAGTGGACGGATTTTGTCGTGCGATAGCTCGTTTGAAAGCTAAGAGTGAGACAAATTCACTGAAAGAATCGGCTTGTTCCTATCTGTCTTCGTTTAGATGTGAGACGCCATTTAAGATTTTGGGACATTGGCGAAAAACGACAGAGTTAGAATTTGGGACGTTTTCGGCTGTAGCTTCAAAACGAAGCATCGGATGGGAAAACGGATTTCAGATTTGGAATCAGCGTGAAATTCTTTATCTGTATGGTGAGTTTCATGTCAATCGGAGAGTTTCAAGTCAATCGGAGAGAAAAAATTTTCAACATTTTTCGAAAAAACGACAGAGTTAGAATTTTTGCGATGGCTGCCTACTGTAGAGCCAAAACGAAGCATCGGATGGGAAAACGGAGGCCAGATTCGGATTCAGCGTCAAATTCTACATGGAAATGGTGTATTTCCAGCTCAATCGGAGAGAAAAAGTTTCGCTGACGTCCCCCCCCTCTAGACAGCTTGCTTCGATTTTGGCTTCCAGTGGACGGATTTTGTCGTGCGATAGCTCGTTTGAAAGCTAAGAGTGAGACAAATTCAGTGAAAGAATCGGCTTGTTCCTATCTGTCTTCGTTCAAAAGTTAGAGCGGTTACAAGATTTTAGGTCGGAGCTCGCTCACCTGAAAAAATCCTAAGTGTCAGAGTGGCTTTGTATGGGTAAAATTTTGAAAATTTTCCAAAGTGTGGAATTTCGACCTGGGACCGTCACCAAAACATTTTTCATCAAATTTTGAAATTTCACTGACGTCCCCCCCCCTCTGGACAGCTCGCTTCGATTTTGGCTTCCAGTGGACGGATTTTGTCGTGCCATAGCTCGTTTGAAAGCTAAGAGTGAGACAAATTCACTGAAAGAATCGGCTTGTTCCTATCTGTCTTCGTTTAGATGTGAGACGCCATTTAAGATTTTGGGACATTGGCGAAAAACGACAGAGTTAGAATTTGGGACGTTTTGGGCTGTAGCTTCAAAACGAAGCATCGGATGGGAAAACGGATTTCAGATTTGGAATCAGCGTGAAATTCTTTATCTGTATGGTGAGTTTCATGCCAATCGGAGAGTTTCAAGTCAATCGGAGAGAAAAAATTTTCAACATTTTTCGAAAAAACGACAGAGTTAGAATTTTTGCGATGGCTGCCTACTGTAGAGCCAAAACGAAGCATCGGATGGGAAAACGGAGGCCAGATTCGGATTCAGCGTCAAATTCTACATGGAAATGGTGTATTTCCAGCTCAATCGGAGAGAAAAAGTTTCGCTGACGTCCCCCCCCCTCTAGACAGCTTGCTTCGATTTTGGCTTCCAGTGGACGGATTTTGTCGTGCGATAGCTCGTTTGAAAGCTAAGAGTGAGACAAATTCAGTGAAAGAATCGGCTTGTTCCTATCTGTCTTCGTTCAAAAGTTAGAGCGGTTACAAGATTTTAGGTCGGAGCTCGCTCACCTGAAAAAATCCTAAGTGTCAGAGTGGCTTTGTATGGGTAAAATTTTGAAAATTTTCCAAAGTGTGGAATTTCGACCTGGGACCGTCACCAAAACATTTTTCATCAAATTTTGAAATTTCACTGACGTCCCCCCCCCTCTGGACAGCTTGCTTCGATTTTGGCTTCCAGTGGACGGATTTTGTCGTGCGATAGCTCGTTTGAAAGCTAAGAGTGAGACAAATTCAGTGAAAGAATCGGCTTGTTCCTATCTGTCTTCGTTCAAAAGTTAGAGCGGTTACAAGATTTTAGGTCGGAGCTCGCTCACCTGAAAAAATCCTAAGTGTCAGAGTGGCTTTGTATGGGTAAAATTTTGAAAATTTTCCAAAGTGTGGAATTTCGACCTGGGACCGTCACCAAAACATTTTTCATCAAATTTTGAAATTTCGCTGACGTCCCCCCCCCTCTGGACAGCTCGCTTCGATTTTGGCTTCCAGTGGACGGATTTTGTCGTGCCATAGCTCGTTTGAAAGCTAAGAGTGAGACAAATTCACTGAAAGAATCGGCTTGTTCCTATCTGTATTCGTTTAGATGTGAGACGCCATTTAAGATTTTGGGACATTGGCGAAAAACGACAGAGTTAGAATTTGGGACGTTTTGGGCTGTAGCTTCAAAACGAAGCATCGGATGGGAAAACGGATTTCAGATTTGGAATCAGCGTGAAATTCTTTATCTGTATGGTGAGTTTCATGTCAATCGGAGAGTTTCAAGTCAATCGGAGAGAAAAAATTTTCAACATTTTTCGAAAAAACGACAGAGTTAGAATTTTTGCGATGGCTGCCTACTGTAGAGCCAAAACGAAGCATCGGATGGGAAAACGGAGGCCAGATTCGGATTCAGCGTCAAATTCTACATGGAAATGGTGTATTTCCAGCTCAATCGGAGAGAAAAAATTTTCACTGACGTCCCCCCCCTCTGGACAGCTCGCTTCGATTTTGGCTTCCAGTGGACGGATTTTGTCGTGCCATAGCTCGTTTGAAAGCTAAGAGTGAGACAAATTCACTGAAAGAATCGGCTTGTTCCTATCTGTCTTCGTTTAGATGTGAGACGCCATTTAAGATTTTGGGACATTGGCGAAAAACGACAGAGTTAGAATTTGGGACGTTTTGGGCTGTAGCTTCAAAACGAAGCATCGGATGGGAAAACGGATTTCAGATTTGGAATCAGCGTGAAATTCTTTATCTGTATGGTGAGTTTCATGCCAATCGGAGAGTTTCAAGTCAATCGGAGAGAAAAATTTTCAACATTTTTCGGAAAAACGACAGAGTTAGAATTTTTGCGATGGCTGCCTACTGTAGAGCCAAAACGAAGCATCGGATGGGAAAACGGAGGCCAGATTCGGATTCAGCGTCAAATTCTACATGGAAATGGTGTATTTCCAGCTCAATCGGAGAGAAAAAGTTTCGCTGACGTCCCCCCCCTCTAGACAGCTCGCTTCGATTTTGGCTTCCAGTGGACGGATTTTGTCGTGCCATAGCTCGTTTGAAAGCTAAGAGTGAGACAAATTCAGTGAAAGAATCGGCTTGTTCCTATCTGTCTTCGTTCAAAAGTTAGAGCGGTTACAAGATTTTAGGTCGGAGCTCGCTCACCTGAAAAAATCCTAAGTGTCAGAGTGGCTTTGTATGGGTAAAATTTTGAAAATTTTCCAAAGTGTGGAATTTCGACCTGGGACCGTCACCAAAACATTTTTCATCAAATTTTGAAATTTCACTGACGTCCCCCCCCCTCTGGACAGCTCGCTTCGATTTTGGCTTCCAGTGGACGGATTTTGTCGTGCCATAGCTCGTTTGAAAGCTAAGAGTGAGACAAATTCAGTGAAAGAATCGGCTTGTTCCTATCTGTCTTCGTTTAGATGTGAGACGCCATTTAAGATTTTGGGACATTGGCGAAAAACGACAGAGTTAGAATTTGGGACGTTTTGGGCTGTAGCTTCAAAACGAAGCATCGGATGGAAAAACGGATTTCAGATTTGGAATCAGCGTGAAATTCTTTATCTGTATGGTGAGTTTCATGCCAATCGGAGAGTTTCAAGTCAATCGGAGAGAAAAATTTTCAACATTTTTCGGAAAAACGACAGAGTTAGAATTTTTGCGATGGCTGCCTACTGTAGAGCCAAAACGAAGCATCGGATGGGAAAACGGAGGCCAGATTCGGATTCAGCGTCAAATTCTACATGGAAATGGTGTATTTCCAGCTCAATCGGAGAGAAAAATTTTCGCTGACGTCCCCCCCCCCTCTGGACAGCTTGCTTCGATTTTGGCTTCCAGTGGACGGATTTTGTCGTGCGATAGCTCGTTTGAAAGCTAAGAGTGAGACAAATTCAGTGAAAGAATCGGCTTGTTCCTATCTGTCTTCGTTCAAAAGTTAGAGCGGTTACAAGATTTTAGGTCGGAGCTCGCTCACCTGAAAAAATCCGAAGTGTCAGAGTGGCTTTGTATGGGTAAAATTTTGAAAATTTTCCAAAGTGTGGAATTTCGACCTGGGACCGTCACCAAAACATTTTTCATCAAATTTTGAAATTTCACTGACGTCCCCCCCCTCTGGACAGCTCGCTTCGATTTTGGCTTCCAGTGGACGGATTTTGTCGTGCCATAGCTCGTTTGAAAGCTAAGAGTGAGACAAATTCACTGAAAGAATCGGCTTGTTCCTATCTGTCTTCGTTTAGATGTGAGACGTCATTTAAGATTTTGGGACATTGGCGAAAAACGACAGAGTTAGAATTTGGGACGTTTTGGGCTGTAGCTTCAAAACGAAGCATCGGATGGGAAAACGGATTTCAGATTTGGAATCAGCGTGAAATTCTTTATCTGTATGGTGAGTTTCATGCCAATCGGAGAGTTTCAAGTCAATCGGCGAGAAAAATTTTCAACATTTTTCGAAAAAACGACAGAGTTAGAATTTTTGCGATGGCTGCCTACTGTAGAGCCAAAACGAAGCATCGGATGGGAAAACGGAGGCCAGATTCGGATTCAGCGTAAAATTCTACATGGAAATGGTGTATTTCCAGCTCAATCGGAGAGAAAAAGTTTCGCTGACGTCCCCCCCCTCTAGACAGCTTGCTTCGATTTTGGCTTCCAGTGGACGGATTTTGTCGTGCGATAGCTCGTTTGAAAGCTAAGAGTGAGACAAATTCAGTGAAAGAATCGGCTTGTTCCTATCTGTCTTCGTTCAAAAGTTAGAGCGGTTACAAGATTTTAGGTCGGAGCTCGCTCACCTGAAAAAATCCTAAGTGTCAGAGTGGCTTTGTATGGGTAAAATTTTGAAAATTTTCCAAAGTGTGGAATTTCGACCTGGGACCGTCACCAAAACATTTTTCATCAAATTTTGAAATTTCACTGACGTCCCCCCCCTCTGGACAGCTCGCTTCGATTTTGGCTTCCAGTGGACGGATTTTGTCGTGCCATAGCTCGTTTGAAAGCTAAGAGTGAGACAAATTCACTGAAAGAATCGGCTTGTTCCTATCTGTCTTCGTTTAGATGTGAGACGCCATTTAAGATTTTGGGACATTGGCGAAAAACGACAGAGTTAGAATTTGGGACGTTTTGGGCTGTAGCTTCAAAACGAAGCATCGGATGGAAAAACGGATTTCAGATTTGGAATCAGCGTGAAATTCTTTATCTGTATGGTGAGTTTCATGCCAATCGGAGAGTTTCAAGTCAATCGGAGAGAAAAATTTTCAACATTTTTCGGAAAAAACGACAGAGTTAGAATTTTTGCGATGGCTGCCTACTGTAGAGCCAAAACGAAGCATCGGATGGGAAAACGGAGGCCAGATTCGGATTCAGCGTCAAATTCTACATGGAAATGGTGTATTTCCAGCTCAATCGGAGAGAAAAAGTTTCGCTGACGTCCCCCCCCTCTAGACAGCTTGCTTCGATTTTGGCTTCCAGTGGACGGATTTTGTCGTGCGATAGCTCGTTTGAAAGCTAAGAGTGAGACAAATTCAGTGAAAGAATCGGCTTGTTCCTATCTGTCTTCGTTCAAAAGTTAAAGCGGTTACAAGATTTTAGGTCGGAGCTCGCTCACCTGAAAAAATCCTAAGTGTCAGAGTGGCTTTGTATGGGTAAAATTTTGAAAATTTTCCAAAGTGTGGAATTTCGACCTGGGACCGTCACCAAAACATTTTTCATCAAATTTTGAAATTTCACTGACGTCCCCCCCCTCTGGACAGCTCGCTTCGATTTTGGCTTCCAGTGGACGGATTTTGTCGTGCCATAGCTCGTTTGAAAGCTAAGAGTGAGACAAATTCACTGAAAGAATCGGCTTGTTCCTATCTGTCTTCGTTTAGATGTGAGACGTCATTTAAGATTTTGGGACATTGGCGAAAAACGACAGAGTTAGAATTTGGGACGTTTTGGGCTGTAGCTTCAAAACGAAGCATCGGATGGGAAAACGGATTTCAGATTTGGAATCAGCGTGAAATTCTTTATCTGTATGGTGAGTTTCATGCCAATCGGAGAGTTTCAAGTCAATCGGAGAGAAAAATTTTCAACATTTTTCGAAAAAACGACAGAGTTAGAATTTTTGCGATGGCTGCCTACTGTAGAGCCAAAACGAAGCATCGGATGGGAAAACGGAGGCCAGATTCGGATTCAGCGTAAAATTCTACATGGAAATGGTGTATTTCCAGCTCAATCGGAGAGAAAAAGTTTCGCTGACGTCCCCCCCCTCTAGACAGCTTGCTTCGATTTTGGCTTCCAGTGGACGGATTTTGTCGTGCGATAGCTCGTTTGAAAGCTAAGAGTGAGACAAATTCAGTGAAAGAATCGGCTTGTTCCTATCTGTCTTCGTTCAAAAGTTAGAGCGGTTACAAGATTTTAGGTCGGAGCTCGCTCACCTGAAAAAATCCTAAGTGTCAGAGTGGCTTTGTATGGGTAAAATTTTGAAAATTTTCCAAAGTGTGGAATTTCGACCTGGGACCGTCACCAAAACATTTTTCATCAAATTTTGAAATTTCACTGACGTCCCCCCCCTCTGGACAGCTCGCTTCGATTTTGGCTTCCAGTGGACGGATTTTGTCGTGCCATAGCTCGTTTGAAAGCTAAGAGTGAGACAAATTCACTGAAAGAATCGGCTTGTTCCTATCTGTCGTCGTTTAGATGTGAGACGCCATTTAAGATTTTGGGACATTGGCGAAAAACGACAGAGTTAGAATTTGGGACGTTTTGGGCTGTAGCTTCAAAACGAAGCATCGGATGGGAAAACGGATTTCAGATTTGGAATCAGCGTGAAATTCTTTATCTGTATGGTGAGTTTCATGCCAATCGGAGAGTTTCAAGTCAATCGGAGAGAAAAAATTTTCAACATTTTTCGAAAAAACGACAGAGTTAGAATTTTTGCGATGGCTGCCTACTGTAGAGCCAAAACGAAGCATCGGATGGGAAAACGGAGGCCAGATTCGCATTCAGCGTCAAATTCTACATGGAAATGGTGTATTTCCAGCTCAATCGGAGAGAAAAAGTTTCGCTGACGTCCCCCCCCTCTAGACAGCTTGCTTCGATTTTGGCTTCCAGTGGACGGATTTTGTCGTGCCATAGCTCGTTTGAAAGCTAAGAGTGAGACAAATTCAGTGAAAGAATCGGCTTGTTCCTATCTGTCTTCGTTCAAAAGTTAGAGCGGTTACAAGATTTTAGGTCGGAGCTCGCTCACCTGAAAAAATCCTAAGTGTCAGAGTGACTTTGTATGGGTAAAATTTTGAAAATTTTCCAAAGTGTGGAATTTCGACCTGGGACCGTCACCAAAACATTTTTCATCAAATTTTGAAATTTCACTGACGTCCCCCCCCTCTGGACAGCTTGCTTCGATTTTGGGTTCCAGTGGACGGATTTTGTCGTGCGATAGCTCGTTTGAAAGCTAAGAGTGAGACAAATTCACTGAAAGAATCGGCTTGTTCCTATCTGTCTTCGTTCAAAAGTTAGAGCGGTTACAAGATTTTAGGTCGGAGCTCGCTCACCTGAAAAAATCCTAAGTGTCAGAGTGGCTTTGTATGGGTAAAATTTTGAAAATTTTCCAAAGTGTGGAATTTCGACCTGGGACCGTCACCAAAACATTTTTCATCAAATTTTGAAATTTCACTGACGTCCCCCCCCTCTGGACAGCTCGCTTCGATTTTGGCTTCCAGTGGACGGATTTTGTCGTGCCATAGCTCGTTTGAAAGCTAAGAGTGAGACAAATTCACTGAAAGAATCGGCTTGTTCCTATCTGTCTTCGTTTAGATGTGAGACGCCATTTAAGATTTTGGGACATTGGCGAAAAAACGACAGAGTTAGAATTTGGGACGTTTTGGGCTGTAGCTTCAAAACGAAGCATCGGATGGGAAAACGGATTTCAGATTTGGAATCAGCGTGAAATTCTTTATCTGTATGGTGAGTTTCATGTCAATCGGAGAGTTTCAAGTCAATCGGAGAGAAAAAATTTTCAACATTTTTCGAAAAAACGACAGAGTTAGAATTTTTTCGATGGCTGCCTACTGTAGAGCCAAAACGAAGCATCGGATGGGAAAACGGAGGCCAGATTCGCATTCAGCGTCAAATTCTACATGGAAATGGTGTATTTCCAGCTCAATCGGAGAGAAAAAATTTTCACTGACGTCCCCCCCCTCTGGACAGCTTGCTTCGATTTTGGCTTCCAGTGGACGGATTTTGTCGTGCGATAGCTCGTTTGAAAGCTAAGAGTGAGACAAATTCAGTGAAAGAATCGGCTTGTTCCTATCTGTCTTCGTTCAAAAGTTAGAGCGGTTACAAGATTTTAGGTCGGAGCTCGCTCACCTGAAAAAATCCTAAGTGTCAGAGTGACTTTGCATGGGTAAAATTTTGAAAATTTTCCAAAGTGTGGAATTTCGACCTGGGACCGTCACCAAAACATTTTTCATCAAATTTTGAAATTTCACTGACGTCCCCCCCCCCTCTGGACAGCTTGCTTCGATTTTGGCTTCCAGTGGACGGATTTTGTCGTGCGATAGCTCGTTTGAAAGCTAAGAGTGAGACAAATTCACTGAAAGAATCGGCTTGTTCCTATCTGTCTTCGTTTAGATGTGAGACGCCATTTAAGATTTTGGGACATTGGCGAAAAACGACAGAGTTAGAATTTGGGACGTTTTGGGCTGTAGCTTCAAAACGAAGCATCGGATGGGAAAACGGATTACAGATTTGGAATCAGCGTGAAATTCTTTATCTGTATGGTGAGTTTCAAGTCAATCGGAGAGAAAAAATTTTCAAATTTTTTCGAAAAAACGACAGAGTTAGAATTTTTGCGATGGCTGCCTACTGTAGAGCCAAAACGAAGCATCGGATGGGAAAACGGAGGCCAGATTCGGATTCAGCGTAAAATTCTACATGGAAATGGTGTATTTCCAGCTCAATCGGAGAGAAAAAGTTTCGCTGACGTCCCCCCCCTCTAGACAGCTTGCTTCGATTTTGGCTTCCAGTGGACGGATTTTGTCGTGCGATAGCTCGTTTGAAAGCTAAGAGTGAGACAAATTCAGTGAAAGAATCGGCTTGTTCCTATCTGTCTTCGTTCAAAAGTTAGAGCGGTTACAAGATTTTAGGTCGGAGCTCGCTCACCTGAAAAAATCCTAAGTGTCTGAGTGGCTTTGTATGGGTAAAATTTTGAAAATTTTCCAAAGTGTGGAATTTCGACCTGGGACCGTCACCAAAACATTTTTCATCAAATTTTGAAATTTCACTGACGTCGCCCCCCCTCTGGACAGATTGCTTCGATTTTGGGTTCCAGTGGACGGATTTTGTCGTGCGATAGCTCGTTTGAAAGCTAAGAGTGAGACAAATTCAGTGAAAGAATCGGCTTGTTCCTATCTGTCTTCGTTCAAAAGTTAGAGCGGTTACAAGATTTTAGGTCGGAGCTCGCTCACCTGAAAAAATCCTAAGTGTCAGAGTGGCTTTGTATGGGTAAAATTTTGAAAATTTTCCAAAGTGTGGAATTTCGACCTGGGACCGTCACCAAAACATTTTTCATCAAATTTTGAAATTTCACTGACGTCCCCCCCCTCTGGACAGCTTGCTTCGATTTTGGCTTCCAGTGGACGGATTTTGTCGTGCATAGCTCGTTTGAAAGCTAAGAGTGAGACAAATTCACTGAAAGAATCGGCTTGTTCCTATCTGTCTTCGTTTAGATGTGAGACGCCATTTAAGATTTTGGGACATTGGCGAAAAACGACAGAGTTAGAATTTGGGACGTTTTGGGTTGTAGCTTCAAAACGAAGCATCGGATTGGAAAACGGATTTCAGATTTGGAATCAGCGTGAAATTCTCTATCTGTATGGTGAGTTTCAAGTCAATCGGAGAGAAAAAATTTTCACCATTTTTCGAAAAAAACGAGAGTTAGAATTTTTGCGATGGCTGCCTACTGTAGAGCCAAAACGAAGCATCGGATGGGAAAACGGAGGCCAGATTCGCATTCAGCGTCAAATTCTACATGGAAATGGTGTATTTCCAGCTCAATCGGAGAGAAAAAATTTTCACTGACGTCCCCCCCCCTCTGGACAGCTTGCTTCGATTTTGGCTTCCAGTGGACGGATTTTGTCGTGCGATAGCTCGTTTGAAAGCTAAGAGTGAGACAATTTCAGTGAAAGAATCGGCTTGTTCCTATCTGTCTTCGTTCAAAAGTTAGAGCGGTTACAAGATTTTAGGTCGGAGCTCGCTCACCTGAAAAAATCCTAAGTGTCAGAGTGGCTTTGTATGGGTAAAAATTTGAAAATTTTCCAAAGTGTGGAATTTCGACCTGGGACCGTCACCAAAACATTTTTCATCAAATTTTGAAATTTCGCTGACGTCCCCCCCCCTCTGGACAGCTCGCTTCGATTTTGGCTTCCAGTGGACGGATTTTGTCGTGCCATAGCTCGTTTGAAAGCTAAGAGTGAGACAAATTCACTAAAAGAATCGGCTTGTTCCTATCTGTCTTCGTTTAGATGTGAGACGCCATTTAAGATTTTGGGACATTGGCGAAAAACGACAGAGTTAGAATTTGGGACGTTTTGGGCTGTAGCTTCAAAACGAAGCATCGGATTGGAAAACGGATTTCAGATTTGGAATCAGCGTGAAATTCTCTATCTGTATGGTGAGTTTCATGTCAATCGGAGAGTTTCAAGTCAATCGGAGAGAAAAAATTTTCAACATTTTTCGAAAAAACGACAGAGTTAGAATTTTTGCGATGGCTGCCTACTGTAGAGCCAAAACGAAGCATCGGATGGGAAAACGGAGGCCAGATTCGGATTCAGCGTCAAATTCTACATGGAAATGGTGTATTTCCAGCTCAATCGGAGAGAAAAAGTTTCGCTGACGTCCCCCCCCTCTAGACAGCTTGCTTCGATTTTGGCTTCCAGTGGACGGATTTTGTCGTGCGATAGCTCGTTTGAAAGCTAAGAGTGAGACAAATTCAGTGAAAGAATCGGCTTGTTCCTATCTGTCTTCGTTCAAAAGTTAGAGCGGTTACAAGATTTTAGGTCGGAGCTCGCTCACCTGAAAAAATCCTAAGTGTCAGAGTGACTTTGTATGGGTAAAATTTTGAAAATTTTCCAAAGGTGGAATTTCGACCTGGGACCGTCACCAAAACATTTTTCATCAAATTTTGAAATTTCACTGACGTCCCCCCCCCTCTGGACAGCTCGCTTCGATTTTGGCTTCCAGTGGACGGATTTTGTCGTGCCATAGCTCGTTTGAAAGCTAAGAGTGAGACAAATTCACTGAAAGAATCGGCTTGTTCCTATCTGTCTTCGTTTAGTTGTGAGACGCCATTTAAGATTTTGGGACATTGGCGAAAAACGACAGAGTTAGAATTTGGGACGTTTTGGGCTGTAGCTTCAAAACGAAGCATCGGATTGGAAAACGGATTTCAGATTTGGAATCAGCGTGAAATTCTCTATCTGTATGGTGAGTTCCAAGTCAATCGGCGAGAAAAAATTTTCAACATTTTTCGGAAAAACGACAGAGTTAGAATTTTTGCGATGGCTGCCTACTGTAGAGCCAAAACGAAGCATCGGATGGGGAAAACGGAGGCCAGATTCGGATTCAGCGTCAAATTCTACATGGAAATGGTGTATTTCCAGCTCAATCGGAGAGAAAAAAGTTTCACTGACGTCCCCCCCCTCTAGACAGCTTGCTTCGATTTTGGCTTCCAGTGGACGGATTTTGTCGTGCGATAGCTCGTTTGAAAGCTAAGAGTGAGACAAATTCAGTGAAAGAATCGGCTTGTTCCTATCTGTCTTCGTTTAGATGTGAGACGCCATTTAAGATTTTGGGACATTGGCGAAAAACGACAGAGTTAGAATTTGGGACGTTTTGGGCTGTAGCTTCAAAACGAAGCATCGGATGGGAAAACGGATTTCAGATTTGGAATCAGCGTGAAATTCTTTATCTGTATGGTGAGTTTCATGCCAATCGGAGAGTTTCAAGTCAATCGGCGAGAAAAATTTTCAACATTTTTCGAAAAAACGACAGAGTTAGAATTTTTGCGATGGCTGCCTACTGTAGAGCCAAAACGAAGCATCGGATGGGAAAACGGAGGCCAGATTCGGATTCAGCGTCAAATTCTACATGGAAATGGTGTATTTCCAGCTCAATCGCAGCACTAGAACCGGAGATAGACGGGATTTTTAGTGTTTGGATGATGGGTATTACGTCATCAGCTGATCGCCACACACTATATAAGCTGGGAACCGACGGAGACTTGTCATTTAGAGGAGAACGATTGTCGGAGGTAGGTCGTCTCTCTGAGCTCCGATGATAGCTTCGGACATTCCAAATTCCAAGTTTCTGTAAGAAACGACTTAGAAAATTTCATTGCTGATATCAGCTAAGCCGTCAGACTTAGAGGTTCGCCAGGAGATGGCCTTCGTCTCCAGGCCATAAAAGACTCCAAAACTTTAAAGGCTTGTAACTTTGCTTCTACAAGTCCGTTTGACTTGATTCAAAAAAGGTTCGGTCGCTATTGACCTGCCCTAAGTGATAAACTACTTATAAAATTTCATAAGTAGTGCTAAAAAGTTGAAAATTTTAATTTCACTATTTTTGGAGGTTTTCTGGGGTTTTCGACCCTGCTGAAGTCAATGAAAGCATTTTTAATGATGTCTGAGCCAGTCTTCTCATGCTATAAGCGGCTTTTCACTGAAAGCGAGCAAGACACGGAGAGTTTTGCTGTAATATTCCACTGACAGGGTGTTCCTTCGGGGCGGCGGACGATGCCGTAGTGATAAGTGTGGCAAGGGAATGTGTCATATTTGAGACCGTAACCGCTGGGGCAACTCATGTTGGGCATTTGACACAGCTCTCAACGTAGCACTTTGAACGCCAATCGGTTGAGTCTTAGCTATCTTGTCATGGGTGGCCTCTAAACATCTCCATTGCAAAACGCTGGTGAATCAAGCTCTCTACGGCTTGCTATCAAGCTGATCAAAGCAATAACTTGGGATGTTTCCTCAAGGTTTTCAAGTTGCTGAGTTCAAATCTGCTATCAGATTTCAAATTTAACTAAGTCTAAGGCAGCTTTGAGGGGTTAGATCCCAGCTACTGTTCACTACCTTTGACTCGGCGTTGCTGTTACCACTTCGGGGCAGTGACAATGATGTCTTAAGCTGTAAATAGCGGGTATCGGGGAAGATCTCTCACTTCCCTAGTGATCAGTACAAGGCCTTCGGGCTGTTGACGGGATCGAGTGCCACTCACTACACTCAAATCTATCATTCCTCACTAAGTGTAAATTACTGACTATACATTTGTCCTGCTATCAGGTTGTTTTGACTTGGTATCTAGTTGAATAGTCTCTTGCTATCAAGAGATTCACTTCTGCTCATAAAGCACATCATCGCTGTAATACTTCCTTTGCTCGAGCGTTCCTTCGGGACGGCGGGTACTACCGTAGAGGGATTGTGTTGCACGGGTTGTTCGTCGTTTGTTAGACCGAAACCCCTGAGCCGTTGCTCATGTTGGGCGTTCGACTTCATACTCAACGTGACGTTTTCTCTCGCCAGGTCAGAGTACTTCAGCCATTCGACAAAGGTTAGTCTTTATGATATGGAGTAGAGTGAAATGTAATTCATTAGATGCCCCTTCAATGATTGCTCCCATGATAAACGTTGATGAGACAAATGAAATGATTCTCATCTTCCCTTTTCAGTGATTGAAATCTACTAACACACTACCGTATAATCGTCCACTATGGGGCAAGACATGATAGAGCCTCCACGCGCTTTGCCCTGGGCAGTCTTCGGACTGGCGAATACTATCATTAAGTTGAATCTGCTATCAGTCAACTTGAACGTTGCGCCGCATTAGAGGGGTATATAAACCACTGCCTCTCATTTCATTTTATTTCAATCAGTAATGGTCAAAAGACCGTTCCAGGACACCATAAAATCAAAAAAATTAGTACTTTTAAAAACGACATAAATTTATGAATTTAGTCCCTTTTTCAGGTTTTTAAGACCTAAATTCATGAATTTAGTCCATTCAAAAAGTACCATTTTTTCAAAAAATGGTATTTTTAAAAACGACATAAATTCATGAATTTGAACCCTTTTTCAGGTTATGAAGACCTAAATTCATAAATCGGCTAAAGCCAGAGGAGCTTCGCTCCGATTTGGGCGTTTTTAAAAATACCCAATTTTTCAAATTTTTCAAAATCTCAAATTTGTGATTAGACATTTCACCCCCAAAATCATGACGGCGTTCCAGGACAACCGAAATCATAAAATGTTAAGAATCTCAAATTTGTGATGTATGTCATTTTTTCACACCCCGCCAAAAATCATGACCGTTCTAGGACACTAAAAATTATAAAAGTTGAGTATCTCAAAATTTGAGAATAACAATCGAGCGAAGCCCTAGAACCTTCGGTTCGATTTTCATTGCTTAAATCATGACCGTTGCAGGACACCGAAAATCTCAAATTTGAGAATTTCAAATTCATGAATTTTATCCATCTTTCAGGTTTTTAAAATATATCATGTGACTAGCGGGACATCTGAGATGTCTTCCAGGGCTTCGCCCGTTAAAAATATTTCTTTAAAAATGGAAGAAACAAAAGTGGAAGGAACTTCAGAAATGGAAGGAACCTCAAGAATATATCCTTCGTTATCTCAATTAAAAATAAGTGAATTAAATATTGAAAAACACAAAGATAGAGTACGTTATATGAAAGATAAGGAATCTCAATTATTATTAAGATTAGAGCATTATAAAAAGTTAAGAAAGAGATGGACTAAAGTTAAGAATGTAACACAAGGAATTGGCATATTCTTAACAATAAGTTTAGGTGCTTTGACAATTGTTATATCTTCAGGTGTTTTAGTAATTCCAGTAGTTGCTACAGCTTTAACAGGTACGGGTGTTTTTGCAACTTCACTAGCTACAATGTTAGATAAATCTTTAATAACTAAGAAACGAAAATCATTAAAAACTAAGCATTTACATATTAAAGAAGTCTATGATAAACTACATTACTACTTTCAAAGAGTATGTGATGATAATGTTATTACGTTAGATGAGATTGAAAAATTTGATCAAATAGCTAATGAAGTAAATCAAATATCATTTCAATCACAGACAGAAAAAGTTAATGATAAAAATAAAAAGGATGGTAAAATTTCTAGTGATGGTAAAACTTTTATTGATGATAAAATTTCTAATGAAGAAAATGATAAAATTTTTTTAGAAGAGCTAAAAACTTTATTAGACAAAACTTTATTAAACAAAACTTAATACGAGAAAATTTTAAACGAGAAAATTTTAAACGTGAAAACTTTAAACGAAAAGATGACAAACAACAAAGCAATAAAAAAATAATTTGTTCAGTAAAATGTTTTTGCTGTATACCAATGTTACCACAAAATTCAAATATTATATTTTAAAAAAATAGACAAAATTAAAGCTGATAATAAAAAATAAAATATTAAAACATTATATTTGTATATTTTTATTACTCGGTAAACAATTGTTCGATAACTCTTTCATGAATTTTTTTATCAATATTAATTGTGATAAATCCATAATCTTTTGACCAAGCATTATTACGCGATTGTTTAAATTCATCTTTATCTCTTATACATAAATCTCTTAACAAATCACTTAAGTTTCTTGCATTTATTTCAAATAGTATAAATATATTTGCATTCTTTCTAATAACACTTCCATCTAATGAATACATACTTTGTGTCAAATAAAATACACTACAGTTATTATGTCTACCTCTTGTGAAATAATTTCTCTGAACTGACTGATTTCTGTCATTAACACAATCATCAAAAATTACACAATGTTTCATTGTTTTATCTAGTTTACTAGGATCTTGCATATTACCACTATCATCTATTAATTGTATTTTTATATGCTTATTTTTATTGATTCAACTAATTGTTTATTTTTTGCTGCTTCTTCACACCACAAATTTATTTCTTCTTCATATTCAGATTTTTTTTATTCGATTCTTAGAATAGAGAAGCAATTGCTGTTTTTGTAAGATTATTTTCAAATCCATATTTTAAAAATTGATAGACGGGTTGTTCTGCCGTTGTTGTATAAATTATAAGATTGTTATAATCCAAAAAATTTGGAGTCGTTAAAATTTTAAATAATAGATATGTTTTTCCACATCCTGATCTTCCACAAATAACTGACAAAACTTTATTAGATAAATTTGGATGATGATTAAATTTAAGTTTTTTTTTATTTAAAGACATTTCATTCATTTTTAAAGTAATAAATTCATCCATTATTGAATTAGTGTTTTTAGAAACAAAAAAATAAAATAAAATTTTATTTAAGTTTATTTTTTGTTTTCTAATAATAAGATTACTTAATAAGATTAATAAGATTAATAATGATTACTAATAATGAAAATGATAAAAAAATTAAACTTCTCTATTGTAGCGATATTAACAAGTTTATACCTCTCGAACGGGAGTTTTATACCTCCCGAACCAAAAGATCTATCATAATCTCTTCACCTCCAAAATTTATTTCTTGTCCTTTTTCATCAGTGATTCTAATGCCAATGTTGTTAATAGTTTTTCTTGATAATAGGAAAATATATTAATGTTTGTGGAATTACATTTAATCTATAACCAATGGGTACAGTAAAAGCTGAAAACTGGAATATTAAATTTGATAATTTACCCCATTTATATATCCTCTTCAATAATGTCACAATGTACAACAATTGAATTTATTTCAGTTATTTTTGGAATTCTTCTCACCTAAATGATAACCTTGAATATAAGTTTGTTTATTAAATCCTAATAGCTTTGACAATGATACTATCATGATTAAAATCAACTTGATGGGATTTTCGTCTAAAGTAAGAGAAAATTTATTAACTGCCGGTTCAACTGCAAAATGTAATTGTTTCTTATCTTTAAATGGTATACCTAAATTGTCTTTAATTTTCATTTGATTTTGTTTCAACTTCGTAAGAACCAGGAAGAAAAGTTAATATTTTCCATGTTTTGCCTTTATCAGTAGAATATCTAAATTGATCATTCACATCTTTGATAACGTTTTGAATAGTGTTAAATGTGGAGAAACTAGTCAATGCAATTTGATAATTTTTATTTTGTTCCAAATGGAGTCGCCTGGGTTCTAAATTACAAGTGTGTGATGAAGTAGTTGTTATAATTTTTAACGTCGTACTAAATTTTGATGAACCCAAAATCTCTGTTAAATTTTGTAAATGATTATTAATTTGTCTAAACATCTGCATGAAACACATTTTTAAACTAAAAAATTAAATAAATATTTTTTTTATCAAATATTTTTTTATAAAAACCCAAAATATAGAAACAACATATTTCAGCCTACGGGCGAAGCCCTAGAGGGTCCATCAGAGGATGTCCCACGGTTCGGGGCGACAGCCCTGGAGGACATCAGAGATGTTCCGGTTATAACTTTTATAATCCTCTTCATTTAGAATCTTTTTTTCTAACAGTCTTTTCAATATAGCATGAATTTCATTGAAACTAGAATTATGCTCCTTCTTTTATTGCAGATATTAAAATATTTTATATCTATTTAGTAAATTCTTGTGGATCATCTGGTAAAAATATGGTTGTTTCTGTTTTTGTTTTTTTGTTTTCTGTTTTTCAGATAAAACCTTTCCCTACTTTAACTCCGTTGATAATAAAATTTTTCTAATTGTTTATCAACGTCTAAGAGTTTTTTACTGTGCCAACTCTATCTAATATAGTTTTATATTTTATTAGATCTTCTACAGCATAATTTTTTAAATCTGCTCCTCTTAAAAAGTTCAACAAAATTTCTATCTAAACTAATAGAGAGGTTTTTTTTATCTGGAGTAAAAATTAATCCTCGTAAGGTTGTGGAAATATTTCTTTAACCACCAAGATAAAATCTTGCAAATAATTTTTTATCTAAAGGAAAGTAGAATGTTCGAATAACATAGATTTTGGTAATTTTTTATCTATGTTTACCTCTAATAAACCCTAGTCATCTAATAGTTGTTTTAAAGTACAGGATCCGCTATATCAAGTCGTTTTTCATTAAGTTTTCCATTTTTCAAGAGTTTTTAAAATGGTTCGACAGTTTTTTCCATTAATCATTTTTTACTTCTTCAGGTTATTTTTAATTTATCAAACATATCAGGGATTGAATACCAGCTTTTGTCATTCTATGTTGAAGATGATTTTCTTTCATAATATTTCTTTGTTTTTATTATTCGTCTAATTGGTTTTTATTCTTTTAAAATTATCAAGCTCTAACTTTATCCCTTTTTATATGATAATTTTATAATATTTTATATTTTTATAATTGTTTATATTGTTATACTTAGAAAATAGAAAATTAGAAAATTCTCAAAAAGGTAAAGTAGTTATTTCATCCAGGTAAAATTTTTCTTTTATCATCAAATGGATCTAATGCTAATTTATGGTTTCTTCTTTTAAATACATTTTATGTTTTTTTGAAATTAAGTCTATAATTACATGCTTGTTTTTATTTCATTTATTAATTAATAGCATTTTTATATAATCTTGAAATGTTTATTTGATTAGCCACTGATGCCTTTGAAATTCCTTTTAATGTTTTTTGTGTTTTAATATTTTTAGGTTGTATCATAACAGTAAACATTTAGATTTTAAAAATATAGCTTCTGTTTATGAAATCTTCATGTTCCTATCTAATTCATCTTTATACTTTACATAAATCAGAAGGATGAATAAAATTATTTTATTTTAATTAATTTCTTTATCAAGTGAAGAACCATATGGTACTGATTTAATTCTAAGAAAATATGAATCGGTATCTGTAAATGTGTAATGCTTATAGTTTTTTGCCATAAGCAGGTGCTAAAAAAATCATATATAAATCTATAACATAAATAGTTTAGCTAATTCTAATATAGTGAAACCAATGAAATTAAAACTTATCATGTCTTTACCAATGTCTTCTTCTTAGATATGAACAGCACAAAGTTACATTGCACTTGAATCTTAGTTGTTCTTTTATAATGATAGGTTTCCTTGTTTAAATTTTTGTATGAAATCTATCTCTATCATAAACTATTTCAATATTTTGTCTATTACGCACATTTTCTAAAGTCCTTAACCATAAAATGCATTATTCATTAATTTGAAGAAAACGTTTTCCAAAATCATCCTTTAATTTCTTTTAGCTATTTTAAAACGTTTTTCAAATATTGAACTCCTATATAATTTTTTAACCATTTAGATTTTTCTATAACTCGAGTTTTCGATAGATATTTTGGTGAGAATCATGCCAATGATTTAAATACCAATCAGCATTCTTCCTTCAACAACATACTTTCCTTTATTACCTTGTGTTAACATAAGTTTTTTTGTTGGTCTGTATTATGTTTCGGAATTATAGATTTTGTGATAATCTGAAAAATCTTCTATATTGGGAATTTTGTTTATCTGGACCAGAAAGGGATAATATTTTGTTGCTTCTTTTAATATAAATCAGGGTATACAAAATCAAACTTCATATACATAACCAAAATTATTCTTCACCATCATATGGTTCTTTGATTTATAAACAAGATTATATACACCATGGTTCCAATTTCACACTGTTGGTAATTCTTGTATCATGCAAGAAGAATTATAAGCTATTAAAATCATAAATATAATAAATAGTTTTCTCTCATGAATTCATCACAATTGCATTTTCATCGTTCTACTCCTTCTCGTTTCCGTTCGACAAAATTTCTAATATTTTTTTCTTTTTCTTCTGGAGATAAACGGTTCACATTATTCCAGATTCTTGTAGGATTTGACTTTCTTATTATAACATTTAAAACATATCTATTACCTAAAACTGATGAAACTCCACCTCTAATTCCAGATTCAAAAAATAAAATTTCTATCATATGTATTTTCTTTATAATGTTTTAAGTTTAAAACAGGACTTTGTCCTAGAGCCATCGGCTTTGAACACCATGTATGTTTTAATCCTGCTAGCCATGTTAAACCTGGTGTAGTTATAACATTTATAACATGGATCTATTTCCGTAATATTCTAAACACATATCACGAAAGTTGAGAATGTTTTCAAAAAGATCAGCTAGTATTAATACCTCGTACTGGTAGATATTTCATTGTATAATCATACATTGTTTGTACAATTTATACTTCTCTCCAATTCTTTTCAGCATTCTGCATAATCTTCCTTCAGATATATTGTGATTGTTTTAATGTTGATTTAAATTTATCTTATTTTGGAGGAAATTGTTCTTCTTTCATAATTTTATTCACAGATATTAAAATCACCATATATCAGTCTCCGACTGAGTGCCCAGGCTATATTTCATAATACGAAATTATTCCTTTTAAAGTTTTAAATTATATTTATTTAATATTTTACATTGTTCAG
>CAJQUW010011746.1:0-65178 GCA_907163375.1 Prostheceraeus crozeri | reverse complement strand
CCAATTGTCAGTTCACATTGGCACTTCGCATACGGTTTTGCCAGGTATTTGACGGAATTAATAACCCACTGGAAAATGTTTCTTTGTTTGAATTAAACGGTCGATGTCGGGCAAAATGGTGAACTTTGCACCGGGGTTTCATACGTTGTTACAACGGCATGAAATTCAAACGGCAATCCAACGGCTTGTTTTTCTCGGTGGTTTCGAGTCCGCAATTAATATAGGTGATACCTTGCACCGGGGTGCAGGTGGGGGCGTTTGTTCCAATACGGCATGAAATTAAACGGTCATCCAACGGCTGAACATCTTCCATAATATAGGCCCTCTATTTGCAAAACGAAAATTCTCGTTCGTCCTAAATTGTCAAAAATCTAACAAACCATTTTCTCATTTTTTTTCAACTGCAAAATCATTTACAATTTTATCCTGCAAAATTGCTGAGCAATCCAATAACCAAATGAGTTCCAATGTCATATAGATAGATAACTAAACTACAAAACATATTGGTATCAAAACGCCACTGTTGAACACGATTGACAGAAATGTCAACGAACTTTCAATCATAATTCTAAATCCAATATTCACCCCTGATGATACAATTAGCTTACGTGAGATTGAACCTCAACAAAGGGGAAACTGGGACTTTCGAAGTTCAAAGCACCTAGTGATGAAAATTTTCCGGAAAATTTTAAATCAAAATTTTCCGTGGAAAATTTTGGAAAATGATGGAAAATTTTGAGAGTTTTGTTTTTTTTGATAGGCCTATAATTTTAGCGCTTACACTGCCGAGGCAGCTGCGTACCAATAAATTGGGTCTAAAACTCTTGATTTCATCTTTCACTAGTGGACAAAATTACGGCAACAATTGGTAGATTAAGTGCGCAATTCTCATATATTTTTTGACAATTAATTACATATGAGATTTTGCAAGTTTCTTTGTTTTTGTTGCATATTATGTTGCAATTATTGTATATTTCCACGAACAATTTATTTGGCATTATTGTATATTTCTCCTCACAATTTTATTGCGACTATAGAGATTGAAATTCTCTATCCTTTCAACAATGCAATTGTACAACAAAACCATCCTCGCATTTCTGTTGTATGTTAGAGCAACAATCGTGAACTTTTGATGACATGTAATTTGAAATTTCTGTATATCAGTTGATACAATATCATTACAGCATAGAGTATTTTACGGCGACAAAACAGGAAAGTTTCACAACTAGATTAGGATTAATGTAGGTCACTCGTCGTGTAAGCTTGCCTCATTTTGTCTCTAGCTTCCGATCATATGTAATCAAACAGCACAGTCTACTTAAGTCTGATAGCCTATGTTATCATCATTCATTTGCAAACGAAGACGCTGCAAAAATAGATATTTCTCGGCTTCTTTCTTTAATTCTCGATGGTAGAATGCCTATATACAAGAGCACCGGTTGATCAGAAAGTTGAAATCATATCAGTAAATCAGTAATCATACGTAAATGCGAAAAATCTAGACCTGACGTAACAATTTTTACTTCATTGAGATTGCTGCTTAGTACATATTGTTTCATAAAAAATGGATCACCCTTAAACATCGCCTTAACTTCAACTTTGTCTAACTCCGCCAAACTTGAACGAATTTCTCTGAAATTTGGAAGATATGTCAGTTGTGCTTACTAATATCATTGTTGGAAATTTCAAGCATGAATATTGAATTGTTTTCCTGTTATAGATAAAAAAGTAGTAGATAATTTGATCTTCATTTAGCAATGTTACACAAAATCATACCTCACTCTTATAAAATTACATTTGTTTCCTTTGTTATGTAATATGTTGTTCTACAAGCCAAAGACTATCAAGCAAAACAAAAATAAAGAAAATCGGTCAATCAGAGCCAGTATAGCACCATTATTCATCAACAATAATGTAACTGCTACATGTGATTAACTGGACTTCATGTTCCATAGCTTCCTGACTTCGTTGCGGTGGTGGTGTGGCAGCACTCTGATTGCTTTCAGCTAGAAATCTATTCTTACCGGTTGAAAAACACAATACAAAGCACATCATGAAACAATAACCGAGATCGCAATTCACAAAAGGCAAAGTCGTCAGGGTTTTCTTTTGCGAGCTACAAAGCAAGCGACTAAATGTCCCTTACACAAATGGTGAAATCGATGGCTATAATTGATGATTTTCGCCTCTGTCGTAAAGAAGGGCTCTGGCCGTCCACGCAAAACCATCCAAATACGTTATAGACCGCCTAATTTTGAGATTTGTTTAAAGTTGATTCCAAGTCTCTCGTTTAAACTGAGATGACTGCACTATACTCGTCTACTTCTAAGTCCACTATTCGTAGAAACTTCAACATACAGGCAAGGAACCATGAATTTGAACGCTATGTGAATGTTTTACGAATGAACATTGGCCAAATGACAGATCAACTTGGTGATCCATCGACTTGGTTATTTATGGATGATAATGCTACGTGTCACAGAGTAGTAGAGTCAACTTATGCAAGTCTCAATTAGGGCTTAGACATTATCTTGGCCAGCTCGTTCTCCTGATCTGAATCCCATAGAAAATGTATGGAGTATTCTAAAACGTAACGTTCGTCGTTCACTGCTACCTACAGATGGCGTATCACAACTTACGTCACTGTTAAAAAGAGAGTGGAGAAAGTTAGATCAGTCAGGAGCAAAATCAACGATATCATCGAATCAATGCCTAGACGAATTGGTAATGTCATTGACAATAAGGTAGGGCCACAAAATATTAGCTTCTTAAGAACCGTTACTGTATCATAGCTTATCAGATTATATAAGGACATTTAAATATATTAGGGACATGAAATAACATGAAAAATGCTTTCTGTATCATACTTATGTTTTATTTAGTCAAATTTTAGGATGATCCACTTTTTATGAAACGGACTAATAATGATTTTCAATACAATTGATTCTACATACTGGTTTCAACCTTTTGGGAGGAGGAGCATTTTCTGGAATATTATACGACATTTTTATGAATTTTTGGGAGTCAAATGCCTTGAAATCCTACCATATTAAGCCTTTTCTCTGGATCCCGATTTCAGGACGACATCTTTGGTGTCTGCCTGGAAACAAAGATGAGTTTCTGGAATTCGTTGATCTTTTAAATGCACAACATGGTGACAATAATGCTTCCGATAACATAGATGTTGATATAAGCTTAATTCAATTTCTCGACCTTGAAATCTATAAATTTGGTAACGCTCTGAGGTACCGCACTTCCTTCAAAGAAACAGACTCTCCCAGTGGCGTCGCGTCCTCCATGACCACAGGCCTTCACTCGGCATTGGAAGTATCGAATCAAAGCCGAATTTTTAATAGCAATTTCCAGAACATCTTTAAAGGTCAAGTGGAAGTGCACATGAGAAGTAATTGCTCATGTCGCTTAAACGCCTTACTCAAGGAACTGAGATCGCTATATCCCCTCTTTGTCCCGACCATATTTTCTCGAGAAAAAAGGAGGCAAGGCCAACAGTTTCTTGTGTTTCTCATGGCCGGTCAGCCACTCACTTGTTTGAAATTTTGATGCGTTAAAATGTCTTGTGCATTTCTTATTTCTTTCTGTGAGTACTTTCAATTTTATATCAGTGTTGGCCTACCTTGCTTGACGACTGTCATCTTTTCAGTATATTCCCTTGGGACGAAAGGCGTGGTTATGATCTCATCTGCAGTACTAAACATAGCGTCACATCAATCACGTAAAATCAAATTATGGAATTCTACCGAATCTGGGTGTTCCAGTCAGATGCATTACTCTGCATTCATTGGAGAACGCTCATCATCCGATCGCAGTCTTGTCTGAACGTCAGCCACCCTGTGGGAACGAATCTTGCGAAAAACTGGCGGATGTCAGCTGCAGAATATCATGCTACAGTTCAGTCATATTTGCGGCATATTCGCTGTCGAAGTTCGCCGGCGACAATTCGCGCTCTATATGCCACCTTTTACTTTTGACTTTCTCTCTTATTTTCTTTAGTAATCCGCCTCTACAGCCGAGGCTCTATTTTCTCCCTCACCTCCTGACCATTCCCCACATATGGCTAATCTATCTAAGAAATAAGTGCAGATTATCATTCCTTGATAATTATAAGAATATAGAGAGACCGCTTATATCAATTTTCATAACATCTCTTGACATTCAATAATTTACAACAATGACAAATATTTGAATAATATCATAGTATTTACTGCGACATTTATGGAAGATAAATACTTTTTTAGTTTAATCCTTCGTGAATTTTAAAAAGATCCCTTTTTATCAGATCAGACTGAGTATACAATATATTTTCATGTGAACGTAATATACTAACATTGCTACTTACCACTAATTAGTTGCTACAATGTCCACGATTTCGCCGGTTGGCGAAAAATCAGCTCGCATTAGTAAACAAATATCTGCCAACTAATTATAGCAACTTTTTCGCCACCTGTCGTTTTTTAATTTTACGCATGTTTTTGGATAGATGATGACCATTTTCACATGCGGAGATAGTTTTTACACCAAAATGAACCTTAAAAAAATTATCCACAAAATCGCTACCTCGCCAGATAATCTGTTGACATTAGCAAGATGCGTTCCCACAGGGCATCTACTACTGCTGACGTAGTGGCCTCTCTCACATAAAGCGAATCCAAGAATAATTGGGTTGCGCTTCCCTTACTATATTTAGGTACCGTGCCTTGATCAAGAATTGCGTAGAATTTCATTGCAAAAATTGGAGAAGGCAAAGCCTTATGTCTATCGGGAAAGCCAATATTGGCGCGGGAGCGTGCGCTTACTGCCTCAAACACACGCAACTCTCTTTCGCTGTCTGAACATCAGTGCTCCGTCTGAACACACGACTGGCTTGTATGTCTAATTGTTCGAAGAAAACAGCTGTGATTCAAGCACGCTCGTGCTGCAAAACTGTTCAATGAGGTTGAGTGTCTGACTTTGAGACAGAAAGCTGTGCACAGCTGTCACGAGAAGCTATGGAATTTAAATGAATGATGACACTTTTCATACTTATAATTGTTGGAAAATAATGTTTGAGGTTGCGCCGAAGGCCTCGCAGGTACGGAGAAGACGTCACTGCTCTCTCTCCTTATATTAAATCATGCTATCAGTGCCTTAATCAGTACCCAAATCATACTTTCAGAGGTGTACTTTATAGCCAAACTTATAGATTTGCAACCGACTCGTCAGCTAGAGACGATTTTCAAAATACTTTGAATTTGGTTAAGCCTGTCTGGCCCAGTCAGAATTATTCCAGATCTTTTCTGAGAAAAACAACTGAATCTGTGCTAACCAATACTAAATAGACTCTTAACTAGAATCCAGGTTTCAAACCGTGTTCTACTGTAACATGTAAAGTTAGCCGGTTCTCAAGCAACACCGACACAGTTAATTCGAATACTAATAATATCATGCAAAGCAAGATACTTCTGCGGACACAAATCAATTTATTACTTATCGCAAACGTTTCACCCGGTAGGCTTTCTCAATGCGAAATGGCTTAGGCAAGAAGTTCTACACATAATCAGACAGCAACACAGCTAACGTCGTGGTCACGAAGAAATTGTCAGTCGATCAATAACGCAATGCACTTTGAAACGTAATTGAAAGTCGATGCGAATTAGAACATTTACAAGGTAAAATCAAAGTATACTGTATACAAACATATAATATTGTGCGAAAAAAGAAGACAAGCAAAAAGAGAGATACATACAAAGAGGCAAAGAAAAAAATGGAAAAGAAGGATGGAGACAGCTCAAAACTTCAAGGAATTACTTCTGCCATCACAACCATTCATCAAGACTTGTGTGGGTACCTTGCTTATACAGTATAATGAGCTTCAAGGATCAAACGTTTTCAAAATTACACAAACCCGTGTGTAACAGACGCCACTGAAATGCAATGTTCTCATTTTGATGTTGACTGATGAAATGTTGCACAACAGCAATTGATGCATTTTTCTTATTGCCATGTTCAATAATTTGCAATTTAACAATTCTGCAACTTTCTCCAATGTATACTTTGGAACACAGATTGCAGGATATTTCGTAAATTACATTTTTTGGAAACAGTCTTTGTAGGTGCTGCAGTTACTTACACACGTGACACAATTCGCAGGACATGCATGAGCTTCCTTAGGAGGGCGACAAATTCTGCCTAATGGTTTAACATAATCGTACCACAAGGTTACAAAATCGGAGAAACCAGAGCGTCTTGTCAACTTTCATTCATGCGATTCGTTTACATAAGGTGCGCGACAAAAAACACGGTTATGGAAATCTTTCTCAGCTGTACATACATCAGACTTGGATAAGGAACGTCTTAATATATCTCTGACAAAAGAACGAGGATACCCATTATCAAAGAATCGATTTATAATTGAATTACGAAGAATTTGTCAAATTGCAACCTCTGGAGTTGTTTATTTGATTTGTTGTTCTAATTGCAATAGTCGCTATGTTAGGCAGACTTCTGAACCTTTGATGCGTAGAATCATATTTCAACTATTCGTGAGAAGAATATTAATTACTCGAGCGCAGCCGAACATTTTAGTATTCGACCGTGTTCCTTGGATAATTTTCCTTTCTGCGGGTTGTAGATGTGCAAGAATGAAATAAAGAGACTTCAGAGAGAAAACTCTTGAATCAACAGATTAGACACTGTGAACAAACGGTTTGGATATCACATTAAATGTCAATACATCAGCTGAAAAACTAGAAGACCATATTTGACCTCCGTGTGTCAACATGCAATCATTTCAACAATCAAATGGAGAGGAGAAAGAAGCAATTTTTTCACGGCGAGAAATTGGTGAACAATGAGACAAATTGAAGAATGTCCTTCAGTGAACGCGTATTTTGCTATATTTGGAAACATTTGCAAAGATGGGGACGAATGTTCCAGTTAGGAATGTTGTTTAAATATCCTTTCCATAATGATGTACTTCTCTCTGTTTTGAAGAAATTTGGTTCACCCGGTCCCCATAATTGAGGGTTAATTTTGATTCCTGACGACTGCCATACCCATCCATCTGCCACGGTTGCAGCATCATCTCGTTGGGAACCTCCTAACCGAATTTGAGATGTTGATGAGATTTGACTGGCGATCATTTTCCGAATTGCACGGAACTCCTCTAAACTGCTGATTTCTGCCAACTTTCCACCTTTCCTTTTACAACCAGTTAAGGCAGTTTGCCAGTTAGCTCTATGATTTACCAATAGATATCGATTATATTTCCACTTCAAGTTAAATGATGACGGACAAACAAAGGAGCGCTCCAAGATCCACAAGTTCACCATCAGTTGGGATGATGTCGATGTTGTTGACCAGACAACGTCAAAGCTATCCATCTTTTCGATCATGTGACAGACGAGATTAGAATCATAGTAAATTGCAATGCACCGCGGAGATTCCAAATGACAAGACTTAGCACAATGTCGGGATGATTGAGTATCCTGTACTTGACTGAACATTATCATTCTTTGAAGATAATTCTGCTGAACTTTGAACTTCGTAAGACAGATATAACCGGCACAGGATCGATAGTTAGAAATGGCTTCAAAGATTGACAGATAGAGCAACAGCTTCATGTCGTGCTGGGAGGTGAGCTCCAACTTTTGATATTGATCTCAATTGCTTTCTTAAGATGTATTTTCCATATAGCGTCTTCTGCACCTATCTCTAATTTATTTCCTTTCCCTATTATCCTCTAATTCTCCATTATTGTGCATCATGTCAATTTCCCTCCTTGTGGAAACTTCATACATTTTCATAAGTCTTCTTCAAAGCACGCAATAGCAACACTTTAAAGCTGATTCAAGTGACCTGAATAGTGAAGAAATATTGGAGTAATTAAGAAATTATGCAGTCCAATCTTCCACTTAAAAGTTGGTGTCCTCTTTTAGGAGACTAAACGCTCAACAAAATATGAAGCATGTTCAAAAATTACAGATCTTACTATTTAACTTTGATTATTGTGAAAGACTTAGTACCATTAAGTGGGTGTCGGCAAACGACATCAACGTTTATGATTGATGATCAACATGTATTAAAAGAAGATTTGGGCACAATTGTCTGCTCTGATTGATCGAATATTAATCCTGCAATCGCAAGGCAAATTAGATTCTCGGAATCATCAGAGAATCTTTTTGCCACTCTCATGATTTTTACAAGGCTTATATCAGCTGCTGTGTAATCGAATGCTGCTCAAGTATCTAACAATCGTCGAGTGAATGCGAGGTTCATTCATTTGAGCGCGTTGAGAAACAGTTTCCTGCGCTTCTTCTCTCAGCTTAGCTCTTTGCCGTAAAGATTCATGGAGACTCAGTAGCCATAAATTGCATACTTTGAAAGCTCGAAGGTTGCGCTACAGACATATATTTGTATTTAAAATCCTGTACGATTTATCTGATCAAAATTTTGATGATATTTTTTTGGTTTACGAACTATTCCGCAGCACCAGATATTCATATGAGCTAGGCGTGATATTCATGAGGCACAATAGATTCCAACATTTCTTTGTAAATAGAGTGATTCAACTTTGAAACTCATTATCTGAAAAAATGCTTCTGTGAGCCATGTTGCAGAGTTCAAAAAGAATTAAAGCACTGAAGGGGGCTTTGTTATTCACAGAGCATGGCTACGCTTCTGATGTTGGCGCAAGAGGAGGCCGAATATAGTAAATACTTGCGAAAAGCGTAATAAAATACTTGCCATCTTCTGTACTTGGTTTCCCAACTAAATTTTTCATTTTGTGTGATCAGACATCTGATAATTGTGAATTGAATATGCTTAAGTTTGACTCACTCTTGGATCTCGTTTTTGCTACAACCATTTATGTTTCATGTTTTCATTTTTCTTTTTCTTTTCGTAAATACAATTACATAATATGCATTTTAAAAATCTTGAATGTTGTGATCCAATGTCAAAAATATAAGTTATTTAATTTTGTGTCATGAGGCATACACGTAACTGCACACACAATTTAACATTAAGCTTTTGCCGTGAGCTTCACCCCTCACCGAGTTGACTGTGCAATCTGTGAAGACATAAAGCAGATTAAAGATAGTCCTTCCTTACTTCGGTAAACCTAGCAGCTATTCCAATTTTAGTATTCTTTTTCTTTCCTGTCCTTTACTTTACGGGTTACTTCATTCACTTCACTAATAGCATCATCTAAATAACACGTCATTTCATTGTCTGTCACGTGTGAAATTTGTCCAATTGCTGCAAACTTTCTCAGCTATGTCAACAGTGGCGTCGCGTGCTCCCAAACCATAGGCCACGACGACGAACACGACGATTCAACGCGTCATCATGCGATCTTCTCCAAAATTTGTCGAAGCCACGAATAGGGAATATTTGCGCTTCTTTCTATCTGAATCTATGAATTTATAAATAGATCTTTTCTTGAGGCTGGTTTACACTTCCTCCGTTTCTTGTACGGAGACGTCTCCGGGAATAATTTCACAAAATACGGACACGTCTCCGGGAAATATTGTGGGGAAACGGAGACGTCTCCGTGTTTTTTTATCAGCAGACATGAAACGGAGGGTCAAAAATCACGGTGCGGAGACATTAGTTTGGTTGAATGTCTCCGTATTTTTCAGTCGACTGAAGTTTGACTGTGAGCCAATGAAATTGAAGATGAAGCGATGTCATCACGTGACATCTAGCTGGTTGTGTTCTGTTCAGGAATCGAGCCTCCGTACATATGCAACTGACAAAATGGACTATATACATGCATCCGTATTTGTTGGTCTCCGTATCCTACAAGAAATTGCGCAGACTTGTGTAGCTTCCGTAAAACGGAGATGTCTGCGTTTTCAGGAGCTGTCTCCTCCCTCAATACGGAGGAAGTATAAACCAGCCTTTACATTGTTGCGATGTATTTGATTCCGCGTTTCTATCGGGAGAGGACGACTCTAATTATCGAGCTAATCGCACATGCTCTACATATCACACAAACACACAAATCTCGGTGATTTGCTGTGAACACATCCACGTCTCATTGTGTGATTGCTTGAAGATCCCTGCAGTGAACAGCTGAGTGCTGGCGCTCGGAACGTATTTGAGATCAGTGAATTGAAGCTGTAAAGTGTATGTAAAGTTGTAGACGTGAATATGCTCTTAAAAACAAAAAATGAAAAATATGTGAAATTAATCGAATTTAAATGAATGATGACACTTTTCATATTTATAATTGTTGGAAAATAATTTTTGAGGTTGCGCCGGAGGCTTCGCAGGTACGGAGAAGACGTCACTGCTCTCACTCTCTCTCTCTCCTTATATTAAATCATGCTATCAGTGCCTTAATCACTACCCAAATCATACTTTCAGAGGTGTACTTTATAGCCAAACTTATAGATTTGCAACCGACTCGTCAGCTAGAGACGATTTTCAAAATACTTTTCTGAGAACCAAATTAACGTTTAAGTTATTGTTTATTTCCTCCGAAAGTCAATGGGTGACACTTGTTTACAAAATATGCAATTCCGCACTTATCACAATGCGTTGACACACAACCTGACAATTACGCAAGATCACATCACATATTTACACATGTACAACTAACTTTAAAATAGTTCATATAAACAAAACACTAAATATCCGAAATCATTATTCTACACTCCCCCGTGATCTATAAATCACTAAATATCCGAAATCATTAACCCTTTCACAGCGGCTAATGTATTGAAAAATTATTCTTTCACATGCGGATGGCTCGCTGTGCGAGTCATAAGAAGTTTTCCTCTCAGTGCGGCATGGCCTGCTCTACGAGCCATAAAATTCAGCGGGAAAACACGTGTTAAAGTGATAAGATAATGAAGGATGAAATGTTGATAACTTTGGAGAACATTTTTTTACTTGGGGGCGTATCGGTATCTCTTATCTCAAAACATGTCATTGTCATCCAAACGTTGACGCGGAAACCCTTTTATCTCAAACAGTGCATTTGATAATATTTGGCTAATAAACCTGATTTCTTCAGAACTGATTTTTTTCCAACTGAGATTGTGAACACTAACTATTATGTACCGCAGACGATATTCACTGGATCGTACTGTAGAATTGATCTGCCTAAACAGTGACGACGAAATGGATAATGTTAGTGAAAGCGACTCTGATGATTCAGATCAGTTTCCTGATCTTGATGACTCCGTCCTACCGCAGTTGACTATGTTGCCGCCCGATCCATCACCTGTTAATTTTACGTCATTCGCCAAAGCTGATTCTCCACCTATTCTCAAGGATTCTTTCGTGTCCTCCGCTTCCGGCTCCGCTGCTGTTTCTCGCACGACTTCTGCTCAAATTGCCAGTCCGTGGAAATTTGTCGAAGAGGCGAACAATAGTCGCTCGGAGCTCCCACCCTTTCTCGATGCCGTAGGTCTTCGAACAAAATACGAAGAAGCAATGCTGTCAAATACAAGTGATGTTGACATTTGCAGAAGTGCTCTCAGTTTTTATATTACGGATGAGTTAATCGAAACACTTGCGCAATTTACAAATATTCGTGCTTCGATCTATCTTCAAACAGAAACTCTAAAGCCCCATTCTCGCTTTAGAAATTGGACTAATTGCTCTTTCACCGAAATGAAGAAATTTATCGGTATCGTGCTGCTGATGGGCGTCGTGAGGAAGCCTCAACTCACTGACTACTGGAGTACTGATGATTTAGTTTGTACTCCCTTCCTTCACTCCGAATTTTCTCTTACACGAGATCGTTTTCTCTTGATTTTACATTTCATTCGATTCGCAAATTATGAAAATCTCGGTGGCGAAGAGAATTGTCTTCGTAAGATTCAGCCATTTGTTAATTTGATTCGTTCGATTTGTAAGGATGTGTATAGGCCATCTCAGAATGTGACTGTGGACGAGTCTTTACTTTTATATAAAGGTCGGCTGTATTTTAATCATTACATACCGGCGAAGAGAAGGCGCTTCGGAATCAAAATTTATTTTTTATGAGAAAGTGACTCTGGTTTTACATTGAACGTTCATTTCACACTGTAAAAGCAGATCATGATCAGTTTGCCTCCGCTTGTTCCAGTCTCAGTGTTTCGGAGCGAATCGTTGTTCATCTTTGTGATGAACTATTGGATTTAGGATACACTGTTTGGTGTGATAATTGGTTCAACAGTGTCAGGTTGGCCAATTATTTATTATCAAGAAGAACGCTTTTAGTCGGCACTATTCGTCCGAACCGTGGTGTCCCGCCCATGCTTCAGGAGGCCGTGGTAAATGTAAGAGAGACAAAGTTTTTGCGTTCGGACGACTTGCTTCTATCTAAATTTTGTGATAGAAAGTCGTCTGGACAGAAAATTGTTTTTATGATTGATACAAAAAACAAAGTTGCTCTTTCCGATTGTCAGCGTGTTATAAAAGGTGGAAAGAGAATAATTTTTAGAAAGAGTACTACCATGTCGGAGTATAACAAATTTATAGGAGGAGTTGATCGTGCTGACCAAATTTTACATACTTATGACGCAACTCGAAAATCATACCGCTGGTTCCATAAAGTGTGCATACATCTTATTCAACGAATGTGCCTCAATGCCCACATTGTTTATTCCATTTACGGGGGCCAGGAAAATTTTCAAAATTTTTTAATGTCATGTGTTCGTCTCTTTCTGTGTGAAACAGGGGTAGGGAGGCAACCTCTTATACCTCGAAATGCGTCGTGTGCTTCAAACTCGCATTTTCCATCTAAGTTTCAACCAAGAGGAAATAACATTCATCCGACTAAAAGATGCCGTGTGTGTTATTGGATTAAAACTTGGTAGGATTAAAAAAACTACCGTATTTTGTGATGCCTGTCCAGGAAAACCGGGACTTTGCATTACTCCATGTTTTGGTAATTACCACTCAAAATAAATTTCTTTTCACTTCGTATTTTTACTTTTATGGGGTTTATTGGAATATTTAATCATGTGAATGACGACATGTCAACCATTCAGACGATACATAGAAGCTCAAGAATAACGCGTGCTCCATCATGACTTGAATTTAGCCCTGTTTGATTAAATTTAGAGTATTAGGCGTATGATTAAATTTAGAGTCTAAACGTACTTGTAAAATTTGTAATCAATGTGATATAACGTTCAATTCATTATACGATTTCGATGGTTTTGGAAATACGATAAACATGGACTAAGAGTACTGAGACATAATGAAATTTCTTTATTCATACAAATATAATAACCAAATAATAAACTTCTGAAGCTCAATCCAGATAAATATCTATGTTCAATAATTATTTAATGAATTAAACCCAATGACGAAAATGAAAAATTCAGAAGTTTCTTGTATCTCTGTCCGCCTTGTTTTCTATGTTTAGTTTTAAAATTAAGTACGTATGTTGACTACTTGCATATTCGCAGTGGATTACATGCAATAATTTAATAAATGAAGCATTATAATTCAATTATAATCATAATCAACTTTCGTAGTTCAGATATATTCAGCCACATCAAAATTATTAGTCAACTATAGCTGACCGCCCACTCGGAAAATTCAAGAATATATATATATATATATATACATTGAAGACATGAATATAGATATATTGAGAAATAACTTGGAGAGGAAATAACATTCATCCGACTAAAAGATGCCGTGTGTGTTATTCACTTGGTAGGATTAAAAAAACTACCGTATTTTGTGATGCCTGTCCAGGAATACCGGGAATTTGCATTACTCTATGTTTTGGTAATTACCACTCCATATTGCATCCATCCATTAGCTTTCTTCGTTATTGCATGATCAATCTTGAAGATAATAAAAGTCAAATATGTGGATTATATATTAAAATTATGTATTTAAAGAAGCTTTCAGTTGCACGAATATTCTCATTTGGGGATTGGAGGGTAGACCTTCAATGTTTGCTATTTAAAAAGAAAAACTCCGATTTTCTATAACTGAGCAGGAAAGGTGCTGAAATGAATCGTTCGATCTTAAAATATCGGAGTTATTCTATCTAAATGACAAACAGTTAACTAGCGGAGGCCTACACTCCAATGCCCTGAATAAAAATATTGCAATTACAATTTGAATTTATCAGCGGCGTAGGGTGCCGTTTTGAAAAAGGAATTCGAGGAAAATCTGAATATAGGGTGATCCACATACATTACTTCAATCTATTCATATGCAAGCGCTTACATGCAAGACAAGTAATTACTACTGTACACGAACATGTGCAAAACTTCGTCTTAAATCAAACTATGCTCCGCATACATTTTGCATTGATGCAGGGGTCTTCAAAAATTAATTGAACCTCAATTAATTGATGTCAAATAATTGATTGCGCTGAATTTCATTTATCAATTAATTTATTGTATTCAACTCAATATCAATTAATTGATTGTTTTCATTTCCAATTATCAATCAGTTGATTGCTGTATGTCCCAATATCAATTCATTGATTGATTCATAATCAATTAATTGGTTCAATTATTTTATCAAGTTTCACTCCATTGTAATATATAGCATTACAATTCACCTACGATTTTCGCTTCTTCCTGCGCATCCACTGTACAAAATTCATTCTGCTGACTCAATCTGACACCTCTCAATTCTCTGATCTACTGCATATTCTTCAACATGATTGCCCTTACTTGTCAAGCTTCGAAAGTCATTATCCATGGACAACTAGATAATATAGGGGGAGGGTCAAAGCTGAGAGTTCATGAAACGATGATAATTATTGAAATCTGAATCAATAAAATCAGTGAACATCAAAACTATGGGGATGCAAAATGATCATACAATATTAATACCGGCATTTTAACTGATTGAATCGAGTTCCAATATGAATACAATTATTCTAGGCTAACTCTATTTTATGAAATATAGGCCTACATGTTTTTCCATTGCCTAATTAATAATTATCGATCAGTTAATTAATCAATTCTATTATCAATTAATTGATTGGGTACATTTCAATATCAATTAATTGATTGTCTGTAATTCCAATTACCAATTAATTGATTGGCCAGGAATCCAATGCCAATTAATTGATTAGTCATACTTTCAATTACATGTAACATTAATTGATTGGTAAAAATATCAATTACAATTAATTGATTGGACTGAGCAATTTAATTGCAATCAATTTTTGATGACCCCTGCATTGATGTAGGCCCCCTATATGCATGCACAGTTGCACATATCAAAAACACTACACATCAACAAATTGAAAAAATTAAATGATAGCTTGCTTGTGAAGAATGCCATAATTATAATCCAAACATTGATCACATACAAACGTAGATCACGACAACGCTTCTTTATTGTACAAAATTCATCAAAATTATAGGAATTTTGTTTTGATGAAAGTTCGAAAAACATATTTTTTCAATTACTTCCGAATAACATTTCATATCAATTTCTTGTTTGTTTTCAAGTACTCCAAACGATCTGAGATTTCACACCAAAAGTTGTCAAAGTGTATCTGAATCAACTGAAAGTTGCCCTATTTCAACAACACCATTCAAATTCCTTGGTTGAACAGTGGATATGATAAAGCATCCTCAGCGGTTCTGCATTTGTCTCTGTATAAATGCGTATGATTCCATGATTACACGAATGATGGTAAAAACAGCTGCTGCCCAATTACCCCGCATTCTCTATCCCGACAATGTTATTCAGTCCGCCAGGTTGAATAGTAGCCTCATACTTGTAGCATTGAAGCTGATAGTATAAGCGTCGACACGGTTCCGATAATTAAGTAGTCTTGAGATAACGCACCTAATATAAGTGCTATTGTTGCTAAATGTTAGAGGAGACGTCCAAGAAACAAGAAAGGAATCAAAATTAACGCTGATTGACATCGCTGCTTTTTATAATAGCTACTTGGGAATCAAACCGAATCACTAAGCCGTAAAACAGTTTGCTAATCATCATTGAAAATCGATGGAATCAATTCACAACTTAACACAGAAAATAAATAGATATTCAGGGAATGCTGTGAATATTATACCCGCCACGCCACAGGAATTTATTCTTATTATAAAAATGTCTATGCAATGAATCCTCTTAGCGAACATTTTAATTTGAGCCTATGCGGCCCTGCGTATATTCTCACTTTACAGTATGGCGCTTTTTTTAGCACTCTGTACATTTCATTTCTGTGCATATTGGTATAATATATTTTCGGCCATCCTCGCAGTTGACTTCTTCCTTGATTACATTTTAGAAGCGAAGGCGATAATGTTGTTGTCATCGACCACGTTTATCCTTCATTCATACATTCTAACGTTTTGATCACTCATTTGTTACTTTGATATTACAATCGGCAAACATCAGAAAACAGGTAAATTCATTAGCGGGAACCTGATGTACGACGTGGCTTATCGGTGTCTGAGCCGCCGATCAGGCGATATGTGATTAGGACCGAAGGAGATAAGGAGATAAGAACGCCTCTGTCGTCAGCCCCTCAATACTGCCGCATAGGACAGAATTTTAAGAAATATCATCGCCGCAACACAGAGAAAGTTTTCGTGGCTCGCTCTGCGAGCCATGCCGCAGTGAAGGGGTTAAGTAGTAGTATAATCACGTAGATAAGCGGGTTGACGTCTAGTCCGAGTACTTCGTCGTCGTGACATACGTTGTTCATTCGATAATTGATCACTACTCTCACTTTCTGAAGACGATTGTGTCGGTAACGGAGCATGCATTACAGCATTTGGATCACTATAGGTCACAGAGTCATTCTCAGAGTCCGATTCACTGCTCGATGTTATTCTGCTTTCTTGGATTTGACGGGGAACGCCCTTGATATGGCTCACGTGTCGTGCTATACCATCGTTGTTCACTTCAACCGATACTGATGAGTTGATCCCAGTAACACGGAACGGTCCGCTCCACTCTGAATCACAATGTCCATCTGTACGTAAATAGACCAATTCCCCAATGCTGAAAGGATTGTCGCATAGCATTTCATCAACACAGTCGGCGCGATCTCCAAAACCTCTGACAATATCACAATCCATTTTCCTGTTGTTATTGATTCCTGGCATTTTGGCATTGGCGTGAAACATCAATTGATACGGCGAAATCTTCCCTTGACCGCTGGTCGCGTTGAACCAAAAGACACATTCATTGATAGAATTGCCCGATCTTGCTGCCATAGTTTTGATGGTACGGTGATTCCTTTCAGATATTCCATTACCCTGCGGCCTATAAGAACACGAATACTCCTGCTTTACACTCCACAACTCCATAACCTTCCTGAACTCCGCACTCCTGAAAACTGTCCCATTGTCCGACAATAATGCCTCGGGTGGACTAAATTCAGAAAAAATTTCCAGAAATTGTCGACAGACTTGAGCAGCACTTTCATTGGTTAAACATCTCCAAATACAAAAACGAGACCCGTTGTCTATCACCGTAAAATACGGAGTAGCTCCCACATGTGTGATGTCACAAGAAACTCTCTTCCATACTCCATTCGTTGACAGTTTCCCCTTTCTATAATGTGGGTTTGTCATAGGACAAATCCTTGCACATCTATCACACCCTTTCACGACTTCTTCAACCACACTCCTCTTCACTGAATCACCAAACTCCTCCTTGGCCACTTGCAGCGTTCGATCAACTCCGAGATGATGTCGCTCATGAATTTTCCTAACAGAGTTTTCCATATCACCAATCGATCCAGAAACCATTACCACTCCCACATGAGGTTCCTCCTTCTCCGAATCTTGCCCTTTAGTAAATAACCAATTTCTTGGCACCCTTGTTAACTGATCTGCCAAATTGTCGTTTGAAGGAACAAGGAGAACAGTCACATTAAGACCATCACATAAGACCACATTAAGTTCACGAAGTTCTCGCAAGATGTCAATGCGACGACGTATTAACATTTCTGACAGTGCATGCGTACGAACATTGTGTGTACCCAGAAAAGCAGAATTTAGCCATCCGCGAACAGTTGCCGAGTCAGTCTTAATCGTAAATGTTTTGCAGTTCCACCTGATCGCCATGTTTACTCCCCTTATCGCAGCATCCAATTCGCTTGTGTTGATGTGAGAAGTGTCGGATTCCTTTCTTAACCATGCTGCATCTTCGACTACATTACCGTTGATGGTCATCACAATCCCCATAGCAATATTACTCGCATCCGTCCAAATCTCCACCTTGCCATCAGTAGGAACCACCCATTTGCCGCGTACAGGATCGTCACCCAATTTTAGACGTTCGGAAACTTCCAAAACCTTGTTCATGATATCGTCGCTGACAAGTTCATCCCAACCTACTTTTTCCTTCGCAGTCAGTCGTTGAAGATAGCCACATATCACGCGCAACCAACCACAAACCGGAAAATGCCCCAGCCACTCACCAACCACCTTGTGAACCTGTCTTCTTGTCAACTTATTTCCATGAACGTTCGGCAACACCCCATCTCGTTTCCATCCAAAGTGCCGATCGACCCGAAGACCCAATACCCTGACATTCTCACCTCCGAGGCGCCCCGCTGGCTTCGTCTTCAATCCATAGTTGTTCAGGACCTGAACGACTTCCTCAACTGGCACTACCTTCTCATTTACAAAGATGTCATCAATGTAGCTACTGGTACCTGACTTCAATCTATCATTATCAGTCAACACATGTTCAACAATTTTCGTCATTACTTTTGGCGCAATGTTTAAACCAAACCCCAAGCGTGTCAGCACGAACATCTTATCTCTCCACTTCACTCCCTGAAACTTCCAAAGCGACTGATGAATCCTGATCTGCAGGTATGCCTTCTTAAGATCAACTATGGAACAGTCTGGCCCAAACTTCCTCCATTCTCTAATTCTGTCTTGACAGAGTGGTGTTGAAAATCCTGGACGACTCACGATGTGATCATTCAAATACCTGAAATCAAGCACAGGCCTCACCTTCGTGGTTTCCCCCTTCTCCTGTCGCACACTCATCAGAGGCAAAACATTCCTCACCTCACCATCCCTATCAGCATCCCAAGGTATCAAAATTCCATCCGAAATCCACTCTTCAATCTCTTTAGCAAAGGCATTCTTGTCTTCCTCTGGTACTGTGTAGTTACCACGTCGTCTATCTGATGGAGGACCATTCTTCCATTTCCAACGTACCGTCCATATCTGATCGTTGTAAACCGTCTCGAAGTCATTATCAGCAATCTCGATGGGCCTATTCTCTCCTTTTGGCTTGTCTGGCAATACTCGTTCAGCTAGATTATGTGCAACACAGGCGGTTTTCAAATCAGAATAGTTATCAAAAAAGCGATCACTCGTATCATCCAATTCAATTAACTTGCGCGAGCTACTTCCAGGTATGTATAGTCCATTCTGCAGTACAACGTCGAAACCCACTATCATCTCTACCCCAAGTGGCAGCCTATCCACTATAAACACCTCCACCGGACCAACATTCACTTCGTTCGTTCCCATTACTACATGTTCAAGTTTTGTCTTACCCCTCGATTCGATCTTGGTACAGTCCATTATTTCCAAACTTACCGGAAAACTTAACCTCTCAATCGGAACACGCGACTCAACGGCAAAGTTAGAGTCCAGCAAAGAAAAAGTACTGCCTGTGTCGATCAAAAATTTACAGACCCTCCCGTTCACCTTCCCCAAATGTGTCTGCCAATCAGTCAAGCTTAGAGACGAGGTTGCGATGCCGGTACCATTCCCTTCGATTGGTGGGGGGCAACTGCTTGCATTTGTTGCGCTGCCCCCGGCACGTCGTTTAAAGGAACCGCAATCGTAGAAGAGCAGTTGCTTTGGTAGTGACCTTTCTGACCGCAGCGAAAGCAAGTAATTTGACAATCTTTCCGTAGATGACCGATGCGATTGCAACCAAAACACCTAACGACCCTACGCTGTTGGAAATTACTACCGGTATTTGGATCCTGGACCCTCAGATCATGGTTCATACTGACAGGCCTGCCAACGCTAGCACACGCAGAAAATTCCGGCTTATTAGACCATATTTTCTTCGAAGCACACAAAACCTCAGCATAACTTATTTCGTCACCCACGTGCATTTTAACCTGGTCCCTGACATTCTGCGGCAAAGCTTCCAGTAATAAAAGGCCGTTGACATAATCCATAGGATTTTTACTTCCACCTTCCCTACTAGCAACATTAACCATCTTCCTTATTCTCTCCCCCACAACATCAAGTGAATCACCAATTATAGCCCTTGTACTCACTGCAGTTCTCCAAGCGTCCACGCGTCGCAGCCCGAAAGCACATCGTAACGCATTCTTAATAGCTGTTGCATTGTATTTATCAGCATCTGGCAAGTTCTTCCATGTGTCATACGCGGCACCTGACAAATTCATTGATAAAATCTTCCCCTCTTTATCTTGTAATTCATCTATTTCAATCGCCTGCTCGAAACGGTCCAACCACCTCTCACAATCTCATCCCCACTAAACTCAACAATCTTTTTAATGGCCTTCATACTCAATACAATTCGTTGCCCGGCTAGCTTCTGAGAACCAAATTAACGTTTAAGTTATTGTTTATTGCCTCCGAAAGTCAATGGGTGACACTTGTTTACAAAATATGCAATTCCGCACTTATCACAATGCGTTGACACACAACCTGACAATTACCCAAGATCACATCACATATTTACACATGTACAGCTAACATTAAAATAGTTCATATAAACAAAACACTAAATATCCGAAATCATTATTCTACAACTTTGAATTTGGTTAAGCCTGTCTGGCCCAGTCAGAATTATTCCAGATCTTTTTTGAGAAAAACAACTAAATCTGTGCTAACCAATACTAAACAGAATCTTAGCTGGAATCCAGGTTTCAATCGGTGTTCTACTGTAACATGTAAAGTTTGCCAGTTCTCAAGCAACGCCGACACAGTTAATTCGAATGCTAATAATATCATGCAAAGCAAGATACTTCTGCGAACACAAATCAATTTATTACTTGTCGCGAACGTTTCACCCGGTAGGCTTTCTCAATGCGAAATGGCTTAGGCAAGAAGTTCTACACATAATCAGACAGCAACACAGCTAACGTCGTGGTCACGAAGAAATTGTCAGTCGATCAATAACGCAATGCACTTTGAAACGTAATTGAAAGTCGATGCGAATTTGAACATTTACAAGGTAAAATCGAAGTATACTGTACACAAACATATAATATTGTGCGAAAAAGGAAGACAAGCAAAAAAGAGAGATACATACAAAGAGGCAAAGAAAAAAATGGAAAAGAAGGATGGAGACAGCTCAAAACTTCAAGGAATTACTTCTGCCATCACAACCATTCATCAAGACTTGTGAAGGTACCTTGCTTATACAGTATAATGAGCTTCAAGGATCAAACGTTTTCAAAATTACACAAACCCGTGTGTAACAGACGCCACTGAAATGCAATGTTCTCATTTTGATGTTGACTGATGAAATGTTGCACAACAGCACTTGATGCATTTTTCTTATTGCGATGTTCAATAATTTGCAATTTAACAATTCTGCAACTTTCTCCGACGTATACTTTGGAACACAGATTGCAGGATATTTCATAAATTACATTTTTTGGAAACAGTCTTTGTAGGTGCTGCAGTTACATACATGAGCAGGATATACATGAGCTTCCTTAGGAGGGCGACAAATTCTGCCTAATGGTTTAACATAATCGTACCACAAGGTTACAAAATCGGAGAAACCAGAGCGTCTTGTCAATTTTCTTACATGCGATTCGTTTACATAAGGTGCGCGACAAAAAACACGGTTATGAAAATCTTTCTCAGCTGTACATACATCAGACTTGGATAAGGAACGTCTTAATATATCTCTGACAAAAGAACGAGGATACCCATTATCAAAGAATCAATTTATAATTGAATTACGCAGAATTTTTCAAATTGCAATCTGTGGAGTGGTTTATTTGATTTGTTGTTCTAACTGCAATAGTCGCTATGTTAGGCAGACTTCTGAACCTTTGATGCGTAGAATCATATTTCAACTATTCGTGAGAAGAGTATTAATTACTCGAGCCCAGCCGAACATTTTAGTATTCGACCGTGTTCCTTGGATAATTTTCCTTTCTGCGGGTTGTAGATGTGCAAGAATGAAATAAAGAGACTTCAGAGAGAAAACTCTTGAATCAACAGATTAGACACTGTGAACAACGGTTTGGATATCACATTAAATGTCAATACATCAGCTGAAAAACTAGAAGACCATATTTGACCTCCGTGTGTCAACATGCAGTCATTTCAACAGTCAAATGGAGATGAGAAAGAAGCAATTTTTTCACGGCGAGAAATTGGTGAACAATGAGACAAATGATGAATGTCCTTCAGTGAACACGTATTTTGCTAAATTTGGAAACATTTGCAAAGATAGGGACTAGTGACCCAGTAATAAATGTTGTTTAAATATCCTTTCCGTAATGATGTACTTTTCTCTGTTTTGAAGTAATTTGGTTCACCCGGTCCCCATAATTGAGGGTTAATTTTGATTCCTGACGACTGCCATACCCATCCATCTGTCACGGTTGCAGCATCATCTCGTTGGGAACCTCCTAACCGAATTTGAGATGTTGATGAGATTTGACTGGCGATCATTTTCCGAATTGCACGGAGCTCCTCTAAACTGCTGATTTCTGCCAACTTTCCACCTTTCCTTTTACAACCAGCTAAAGCAGTTTGCCAGTTAGCTCTATGATTTACCAATAGATATCGATTATATTTCCACTTCAAGTTAAATGATGACGGACAAACAAAGGAGCGCTCCAAGATCCACAAGTTCATCATCAGTTGGGATGATGTCGATGTTGTTGACCAGACAACGTCAAAGCTATCCATCTTTTCGATCATGTGACAGACCAGATTAGAATCATAGTAAATTGCAATGCACCGCGGAGATTCCAAATGACAAGACTTAGCACAATGTCGGCATGATTGAGTATCCTGTACTTGACTGAACATTGCCATTCTTTGAAGATAATTCTGCTGAACTTTGAACTTCGTAAGACAGGTATAACCGGCACAGGATCGATAGTTAGAAATGGCTTCAAAGATTGACAGATAGAGCAACAGCTTCATGTCGTGCTGGGAGGTGAGCTCCAACTTTTGATATTGATCTCAATTGCTTTCTTAAGATGTATTTTCCATATAGCGTCTTCTGCACCTATCTCTAATTTATTTCCTTTCCCTATTATCCTCTAATTCTCCATTATTGTGCATCATGTCAATTTCCCTCCTTGTGGAAACTTCATACATTTTCATGATTCTTCTTCAAAGCACGCAATTGCAACACTTTAAAGCTGATTCAAGTGACCTGAATAGTGAAGAAATATTGCAGTAATTAAGAAATTATGCAGTCCAATCTTCTACTTAAAAGTTGGTGTCCTCTTTTAGGAGACTAAACGCTCAACAAAATATGAAGCATGTTCAAAAATTACAGATCTTACTATTTAACTTTGATTATTGTGAAAGACTTTACTCCATTAAGTGGGTGTCGGCAAACGACATCAACGTTTATGATTGATGATCAACATGTATTAAAAGAAGATTTGGGCACACTTGTCTGCTCTGATTGATCGAATATTATTGCATCTTATATTAATCCTGCAATCGCAAGGCAAATTAGATTCTCGGAATCATCAGAGAATCTTTTTGCCACTCTCATGATTTTTACAAGGCTTATATCAGCTGCAGTGTAATCGAATGCTGCTCAAGTATCTAACAATCGTCGAGTGAATGCGAGGTTCATTCATTTGAGCGCGTTGAGAAACAGTTTCCTGCGCTTCTTCTCTCAGCTTAGCTCTTTGCCGTAAAGATTCATGGAGACTCAGTAGCCATAAATTGCATACTTTGAAAGCTCGAAGGTTGCGCTACAGACATATATTTGTATTTAAAATCCTGTACGATTTATCTGATCAAAATTTTGATGATATTTTTTTGGTTTACGAACTATTCCGCATCACCGGATATTCATATGAGCTAGGCGTGATATTCATGAGGCACAATAGATTCCAACATTTCTTTGTAGATAAAGTGATTCAACTTTGAAACTCATTATCTGAAAAAATGCTTCTGTGAGCCATGTTGCAGAGTTCAAAAAGAATTAAAGCACTGAAGGGGCCTTTGTTATTCACAGAGCATGGCTCCGCTTCTGATGTTGGCTCAAGAGGAGGCCGAATATAGTAAATATTTGCGAAAAGCGTAATAAAATACTTGCCATCTTCTGTACTTGGTTTCCCAACTAAATTTTTCATTTTGTGTGATCAGACATCTGATAAATGGGAATTGAAGATGTTTAAGTTTGACCCACTCTTTGGTCTCGTTTTTGCTACAACCATTTATGTTTCATGCTTTCATTTTTCTTTTCGTAAATACAATTACATAATATGCATTTTAAAAATCTTGAATGTTGTGATCCAATGTCAAAAATATAAGTTATTTAATTTTGTGTCATGAGGCATACACGTAACTGCACACACAATTTAGCATTAAGCTTTTGCCGTGAGCTTCACCCCTCACCGAGTTGACTGTGCGATCTGTGAAGACAAAAGTAGATTAAAGATAGTCCTTCCTTACTTCGGTAAACCTAGCAGCTATTCCAATTTTAGTATTCTTTTTCTTTCCTGTCCTTTACTTTACGGGTTACTTCATTCACTTCACTAATAGCATCATCTAAATAACACGTCATTTCATTGTCTGTCACGTGTGAAATTTGTCCAATTGCTGCAAACTTTCTCAGCTATGTCACCAGTGGCGTCGCGTGCTCCCAAACCATAGGCCACGACGACGAACACGACGATTCAACGCGTCATCATGCGATCTTCTCCAAAATTTGTCGAAGCCACGAATAGGGAACATTTGCGCCTCTCTCTATCTGAATCTATGAATTTATAAATAGATCTTTTCTTAAGGCTGGTTTACACTTCCTACGTTTCTTGTACGGAGACGTCTCCGGGAATAATTTCACAAAATACGGACGCGTCTCCGGGAAATATTGTGGGGAAACGGAGACGTCTCCGTGTTTTTTTATCAGCAGACATGAAACGGAGGGTCAAAAATCACGGTGCGGAGACATTAGTTTGGTTGAATGTCTCCGTATTTCAGTCGACTGAAGTTTGACTGTGAGCCAATGAAATTGAAGATGAAGCGATGTCATCACGTGACATCTAGCTGGTTGTGTTCTGTTCAGGGAATCGAGCCTCCTTACATATGCAACTGACAAAATGGACTATATACATGCATCCGTATTTGTTGGTCTCCGTATCCTACAAGAAATTGCGCAGACTTGTGTAGCTTCCGTAAAACGGAGATGTCTGCGTTTTCAGGAGCTGTCTCCTCCCTCAATACGGAGGAAGTATAAACCAGCCTTTACATTGTTGCGATGTATTTGATTCCGCGTTTCTATCGGGAGAGGACGACTCTAATTATCGAGCTAAGCGCACACGCTCCACATATCACACAAACACACAAATCTCGATGATTTGCTGTGAACACATCCACGTCTCATTGTGTGATTGCTTGAAGATCCCTGCAGTGAACAGCTGAGCGCTGGCGCTCGGAACGTATTTGAGAGTAGTGACTTGAAGCTGTAAAGGGTATGTAAAGTTGTAGACGTGAATATGCTCTTAAAAACAAAAAATGAAAAATATGTGAAATTAATCGAATTTAAATGAATGATGACACTTTTCATACTTATAATTGTTGGAAAATAATGTTTGAGGTTGCGCCGGAGGCCTCGCAGGTGCGGAGAAGACGTAACTGCTCTCTCTCTTTATATTAAATCATGCTATCAGTGCCTTAATCAGTACCCAAATCATACTTTCAGAGGTGTACTTTATAGCCAAACTTATAGATTTGCAACCGACTCGTCAGCTAGAGACGATTTTCAAAATACTTTGAATTTGGTTAAGCCTGTCTGGCCCAGTCAGAATTATTCCAGATCTTTTCTGAGAAAAACAACTGAATCTGTGCTAACCAATACTAAATAGACTCTTAACTAGAATCCAGGTTTCAAACCGTGTTCTACTGTAACATGTAAAGTTTGCCGGTTCTCAAGCAACACCGACACAGTTAATTCGAATGCTAATAATATCATGCAAAGCAAGATACTTCTGCGGACACAAATCAATTTATTACTTCTCGCAAACGTTTCACCCGGTAGGCTTTCTCAATGCGAAATGGCTTAGGCAAGAAGTTCTACACATAATCAGACAGCAACACAGCTAACGTCGTGGTCACGAAGAAATTGTCAGTCGATCAATAACGCAATGCACTTTGAAACGTAATTGAAAGTCGATGCGAATTTGAACATTTACAAGGTAAAATCGAAGTATACTGTATACAAACATATAATACTGTGCGTAAAAAGAAGACAAGCAAAAAAGAGAGATACATACAAAGAGGCAAAGAAAAAAATGGAAAAGAAGGATGGAGACAGCTCAAAACTTCAAGGAATTACTTCTGCCATCACAACCATTCATCAAGACTTGTGTGGGTACCTTGCTTATATAATGAGCTTCAAGGATCAAACGTTTTCAAAATTACACAAACCCGTGTGTAACAGACGCCACTGAAATGCAATGTTCTCATTTGATGTTCACCGATGAAATGTTGCACAACAGCACTTGATGTATTTTTCTTATTGCCATGTTCAATTATGTGCAATTTAACAATTCTGCAACTTTCTCCAATGTATACTTTGGAACACAGATTGCAGGATATTTCGTAAATTACATTTTTTGGAAACAGTCTTTGTAGGTGCTGCAGTTACTTACACACGTGACACAATTCGCAGGACATGCATGAGCTTCCTTAGGAGGGTGACAAATTCTGCCTAATGGTTTAACATAATCGTACCACAAGGTTACAAAATCGGAGAAACCAAAGCGTCTTGTCAACTTTCTTTCATGCGATTCGTTTACATAAGGTGCGCGACAAAAAACACGGTTATGAAAATCTTTCTCAGCTGTACATACATCAGACTTGGATAAGGGACGTCTTAATCTATCTCTGACAAAAGAACGAGGATACCCATTATCAAAGAATCGATTTATAATTGAATTACGAAGAATTTTTCAAAATTGCAACCTGTGCATTGGTTTATTTGATTTGTTGTTCTAATTGCAATAGTCGCTATGTTGGGCAGACTTCTGAACCTTTGATGCGTAGAATCATATTTCAACTATTCGTGAGAAGAATATTAATTACTCGAGCACAGCCGAACATTTTAGTATTCGACCGTGTTCATTGGATAATTTTCCTTTCTGCGGTTTGTAGATGTGCAAGAATGAAATAAAGAGACTTCAGAGAGAAAACGCTTGAATCAACAGATTAGACACTGTGAACAACGGTTTGGATATCACGTTAAATGTCAATACATCAGCTGAAAAACTAGAAGACCATATTTGACCTCCGTGTGTCAACATGCTGTCATTTCAACAGTCAAATGGAGAGGAGAAAGAAGCAATTTTTTCACGGCGAGAAATTGGTGAACAATGAGACAAATGAAGAATGTCCTTCAGTGAACGCGTATTTTGCTATATTTGGAAACATTTGCAAAGGTAGGGACGAATGTTCCAGTTAGGAATGTTGTTTAAATATCCTTTCCATAATGATGTACTTCTCTCTGTTTTGAAGAAATTTGGTTCACCCGGCCCCCATAATTGAGGGTTAATTATGATTCCTGACGACTGCCATATCCATCCATCTGTCACGGTTGCAGCATCATCTCGTTGGAAACCTCCTAACCGAATTTGAGATGTGTATGAGATTTGACTGGCGATCATTTTCCGAATTGCACGGAACTCCTCTAAACTGCTGATTTCTGCCAACTTTCCACCTTTCCTTTTACAACCAGTTAAGGCAGTTTGCCAGTTAGCTCTATGATTTACCAATAGATATCGATTATATTTCCACTTCAAGTTAAATGATGACGGACAAACAAAGGAGCGCTCCAAGATCCACAAGTTCACCATCAGTTGGGATGATGTCGATGTTGTTGACCAGACAACGTCAAAGCTATCCATCTTTTCGATCATGTGACAGACGAGATTAGAATCATAGTAAATTGCAATGCACCGCGGAGATTCCAAATGACAAGACTTAGCACAATGTCGGGATGATTGAGTATCCTGTACTTGACTGAACATTGCCATTCTTTGAAGATAATTCTGCTGAACTTTGAACTTCGTAAGACAGGTATAACCGGCACAGGATCGATAGTTAGAAATGACTTCAAAGATTGACAGATAGAACAACAGCTTCATGTCGTGCTGGGAGGTGAGCTCCAACTTTTGATATTGATCTCATTTGCTTTCTTAAGATGTATTTTCCATATAGCGTCTTCTGCACCTATCTCTAATTTATTTCCTTTCCCTATTATCCTATAATTCTCCATTATTGTGCATCATGGCAATTTCCCTCCCTGTGGAAACTTCATACATTTTCATAAGTCTTCTTCAAAGCACGCAATTGCAACACTTTAAAGCTGATTCAAGTGACCTGAATAGTGGAGAAATATTGGAGTAATTAAGAAATTATGCAGTCCAATCTTCTACTTAAAAGTTGCTGTCCTCTTTTAGGAGACTAAACGCTCAACAAAATATGAAACATGTTCAAAAATTACAGATCTTACTATTTAACTTTGATTATTGTGAAAGACTTTACTCCATTAAGTGGGTGTCGGCAAACGACATCAACGTTTATGATTGATGATCAACATGTATTAAAAGAAGATTTGGGCACACTTGTCTGCTCTGATTGATCGAATATTATTGCATCTTATATTAATCCTGCAATCGAAAGGCAAATTGGATTCTCGGAATCATCAAGAATCTTTTTGCCACTCTCATGACTTTTACAAGGCTTATATCAGCTGCAGTGTAATCGAATGCGGCTCAAGTATCTAACAATCGTCGAGTGAATGCGAGGTTCATTCATTTGAGCGCGTTGAGAAACAGTTTCCTGCGCTTTTTCTCTCAGCTTAGCTCTTTGCCGTGAAGATTCATGGAGACTCAGTAGCCATAAATTGCATACTTTGAAAGCGCGAAGGTTGCGCTACAGACATATATTTGTATTTAAAATCATGTACGATTTATCTGATCAAAATTTTTTTGATGATATTTTTTTGGTTTACGAACTATTCCGCAGCACCGGATATTCATATGAGCTAGGCGTGATGATCCGGTGATGAGCTAGCGTGATTTGATGTTAAATGCTGGAAAGACAAAGGGTTTGATTTATTGCAGGGAACGTGCCATGAGAGAGCAGCGATGCGTGGAATCATTAATTCCATCAGTGAACTTCTGCGCTCGTGTGCGCTTTTTGGGAGTGATTCTTGATGACGACCTTCAATGGAAAGGGCATGTAAAGGAAATAAGGTCTAAGTGTGCTCAGCGAATGTACATTTTGCGAAGAGTCAAAAACTTTGTGACTGACGCAGAATTTCTGACTGTATATTGTGGTCTTATAAGATCTCTGCTGGAATATGCTTGTCCCGTATTTATTGGCATTTCAGGAGAAGATCTACTACATCTGGAGAGATTACAAAAACGTTGCTTGAAAATTAAAGGGAATTGTAGGTTGCAGGATCTTAGCAGTAGAAGGGAGCGTCTTGCTGTGAACTTTTTCAGATCTGCATATAGCTCAGATACTGCTATTAAAACTCTTTTGCCGTCTGTGCTCCCAAGTGGACGTTTGTTTGTTTCTTATAGTCGAACAACCATCCGTCGAAAGTCTTTTATTCCGTTGACGTTTATTATTATTTCGTCTACCTTTTGCGATTGACTTCTGACATTTGACTTTATGCCGGTATATACTATTTTCTAATTTGCTATGAAATGTAAACTTGTGATGCTTTTGGGTCTCTTGGGTCTCGTTTTTGCTACAACCATTTATGTTTCATGCTTTCATTTTTCTTTTCGTAAATACAATTACATAATATGCATTTTAAAAATCTTGAATGTTGTGATCCAATGTCAAAAATATAAGTTATTTAATTTTGTGTCATGAGGCATACACGTAACTGCAGACACAATTTAACATTAAGCTTTTGCCGTGAGCTTCACCCCACACCTAGTTGACTGTGCGATCTGTGAAGACAGAAAACAGATTAAAGATAGTCCTTCCTTACTTCGGTAAACCTTGCAGCTATTCCAATTTTAGTATTCTTTTTCTTTTCTGTCCTTTACTTTACGGGTTACCTCATTCACTTCACTAGTAGCATCACCTAAATGCATCACAAATCAATAGTACGTCCGATTCCGAAGTTGAGATCTCCATCTATGCCTCAACATTATCATCCTATCACTCTCCTTGACACAATATCAAAGATCTGCGAAAGAGTAATCTGCAAACAATACAAGAATCAACTAGAGCTACCTAACCAACATGCTTACATCAACGATGGCAGTACAACCAATGCTCTTATTTCAATCTTTGACAAATGGACGCTATCGCTAGACCAGGGATCCCCATACATTCGAGCAGTGATGGTCGATATGACAAAAGCTTTCGACAAGCTTCGGCCGGCGCTTCTCCTACAAAAGCAAGTAGACCAACACATCGACCCCAGTCTCATTAATCTTACACAAAGCTTCCTGAATGGTAGAGCGAAACCCATCCGTCTCAATTCAGTCTTATCAAACTGCTATGACATTACTGGCGGTGTTCCACAAGGCTCTGTACTTGGGCCGTGGTTGTGGCTGACATACATAAGTGATCTGAACCTCTCAGAAGACCATGACATCTACGCTGATGATATCACCATTTCGATCACCTCTTCTTGCAAAAACACTAATGATATGAAAGTCAGGGCTCAAGGCTCTATTGATCATTTGCAACATTGGTGTGACTCAAATAATATGCAGATTAGCTCCACCAAAACAGTTGAACTGATAGTAAGCTCGAAAAAAGCCTATGAAAAACCTTCGCCAATCCTTATCGATGGTTCGCCAGTCGCGCAGGTGCATTCTATTAAACTTCTTGGAGTGACTACGGATGCTCGGCTTACATTCCGAGAACACATCATGAGCTGTAAGCGAAAGGCATGTCAACGTATCTTTTGGTTGCGGACCCTACGACGTTTCGGTGGAAACCATACTGGACTTCTCCGTCTATATCGAAGCCACATCCGCAGCCTTTTCGAAAATGCTGCACCAGCATGGTTCCCATTTATCACCAATGACCTAAAATCTGTCATCAAACGTGTTGAGCGCACATCACTAAGGACTATCTTTCCTGAAAAGAGCTACGCTGAAGCTATCCGGTTTATTTCATCGCCGCCTATTATTGATCATCTCAACAGTCTGTACAAGAAACATTTCCTGAAAATCCTGTCCTCATACCATCCTCTCCACCATCTTCTTCCCCCAACCAGACTGCAAAGCGGTTTGAGAACCTCACGACAAAAGGAATCCCTGTACACTCCGAAAATTCGAACGACACTACGTAAAAAATCCTTCATCATCTCTGGCAGCAAATTGTATAATTCTGGACACATTCGATTATTTTGTATGAATGACCTTTTATATTGTAATCACGAACGCTCATTGTCGTTTCGGAAATAAATTTGATCTCTCTCTGTCTCTCACTCACTCAGGTTTATTCACATTATCTGAGACATTATCAATCATCTGAGCTGTACGATAGCTGTTTTCCAATAGATAGAAAATTTGTTTCAAAAGCATGCATTGACTTCTATGGTTAACATGTGTTTTTGAATGTTGGATATGGTTCTGTTCGATTTCTTTGTCATCTTCCTAATTAGCTGCTGTCGACTTCTGTGATCACACATGGAAGTCTATCATCTATATTGGTTTGGAAACTTAGCTACACATGCAGGAACATAGCATAATGTTGTGAATTCAAATTTGAACAGCTCCGATTCATTGCGATATGTCTGGCTCAATGAAATTTCATCTAGTGGAATTATTGAAGTCAAGATAAAGTCAATTTGATGAATTGGAACATCTGGATAATGGAACTTGATCACATTTTGTGAAAAATTGATATTGCTTTACAGCGGTAATAAAGTCCGGTGAGCTTTACATTTTGTTTCTTAGAATATAGTACATGCATGATGTAGAGCATTTTTTCTCCAGACATATGCGCTTTAAGGACAAATGATAGTGACATATTAAACGTTTCTATATGTTTCACAACAAATTTATTAGGCTTTGGAACACAGCGGAAGTACACTCTAATATTGAAATCATTGATGAGATTAAGCATTAATGAGAATAACAAAAATGAAAGCTGCATTTTTAGATTATAGCGTTAACATACACTTTTTGCACTTTGCTCTAATATGAAGTTGACTTCAAACAACAGTATGTGTTTAAACAAAGGGATGTAGGCTGTAGCTGGTGATAAAAATCAACGACCTTGGAGCTATTGGTCAATGACAAGAAGCTGACGAATTTCGCTTTGCCAATAGCTATCTACTGGCCAGCGACAAAAAGCATGCAAACTTCGGCTTGCCAATGGCCATCTACTCGCAAACTGCATTATCACTAGCTAAGACATCGCTTGCTCGCTCACTAAAAGCTAGCGAATAGTGAGCACTTTTCCCAGCGGGAAGTCTCATAGCAAAAAATATTTATATTACATACTACTGTCAAATAACTTTTTCAGTAATACCAGTCGTGAATATTTCTTTTTGATAGCATGATATTTAACTAGAGTAGATTTATTGTGAATTTTATGCTCCACGAGTATGTCGTCGTTGCTACTTGCGTAGCAACATTAACATGACGATTAGTTAGCTCTATTTTATGAACCAAGTTGATTAACATCAATTCATTCAAACGATATTTTTTGTGCAACCACATTGACTTATATACCTCAAACATAACTATTTTTGCGTTCATGAATTGTATTTATTATTATTTATTATATTTATTTCGTATTGATAATATGCTTAATTTCAAAATTACATAATGTATAATTGTTAATGGTTGAATATTTATTGATTATTTATGAGATGCCTTAGACTTTGTGTGATCCTTATTGACAAAGGGCCTTAAATCTTAATACTTTAGACATAATTGATGATTTTATTTAATATTGTGCTGGTATGGCTTTAGTATGTAAAGCATACCACACTTGAAATAACATACGAAAAGCACAGAACTATATACAGAAATATACCAAAAAATATTTTGGTATGCATCCTTCGTATGTGATTGGTATTGAGCGATTTACAGTGTACCTGTCCTATCCAATGGATACGCTGCATAGATCGTATCATGCATGCTCAAGCTGCATGAAAACTGTTTGACATAGAGATTAAAAATATCACAAAAATTCTATTAAGTAACGCATATACCATTGACTTAATCAACTTAATAATAAAGCAGTTCCTGAAAATGAAATATAGTACGGATAACAAAGCAACGAAGAAAGATGAAAGGGAGTGCACCAAGTTTTTGATACTTCCGTTTGTAGGTAAAACATTGTTTAAGTATTTAAGAAATTTGACCATGACGTTAAAATAATGTTAAATACTTGTAAAACAGGACAGTATTTTAGTCTAAAAGATAAAACAAATAAGCTGATGCGATCATGCGTTGTGTATAATTTTGAATGTCGCGTTGATCCTGATACCCAATACTTGGGACAAACGAAACGCAGATTCCATCAAAGAATAAAAGAACATATAAGAAGTAACTCAGCCGTAAGTAGCCATCTGACCATATGTCCAAACTGTAGTAATGACATTAAAAATTGTTTTTCTGTTAAAGACACAGGACGTGGTGAATTTGAAACTCGCATAGCAGAAGCGTTGTTAATAAATGATAAAACTCCTAGATTAAATCAAACCCTATGTCTTAATGGTAAAATCTCTTTTCTTAAAAGCATTCGAATAATTGTTTTTGATAATTGTTATTGTTTTCCTTGAATCGTTGTTTGTCATTGTCAGCGAATTGCTGTTTAAATCGAGTAAATATTTTCTCCAAAGCTCTCTCATAGTATAAGCAGTATGCAGGCCTACTAGATGTTCTGTTTTGTATTCCTTTTCAAAAATATGATCCTACAGATCATTCTGGAATTGCAAATATAGATCCAATAGCTTTATAGTTAGCTGTATGTAGACTTGTTGTCAGCAGACTTCATTAGAATGATATTTTCTCAAATATGCACATGTTTTCAGTACGACTTTCTACCCCAATGAAAAAGTTCGTGTTAGCAAGACAGCCTTGAAATATATAACTTCGAGAAATTTATATGTCATGTAATTCACGGTACGCCAGAAAAATTTTTTTCCAACCAAAAATGCAATTGATTTTGGTCAACACCATCGTGTCAATCATGTCAAAAGATTTTTAAAAAAATATAGCAAACAAAATATTTCATCGAGCTAATCAAAAGTTATCGATTATTATTGATTTTTGATCAATCGATTAATTGATCAATTGATTTATCTCAGTGACAAAAGAATGCAATTCAATTTCATTTACATCAGCATGATAACTGAGCTATAAGAAAACTAAGATTCATTTTGCGTGAAAATCTAGCGAGCTAATCAAGTGATATCGACATTCATCGATATCAAATATCGATCTTTTAGCATTTTTTTTGTTTTTAGTGATTTTTCCAGTTTTTCTCTAAATCAATTCAATTTTGTCAGCATGTAATGAATAAGAAAGCAGAAATAAACCATAAAACAATGAAAGTGCAAAAAATCCATTGAGCTTTTCGTTTGTTATCGATAGTAAAATCAATTTTCCAGTGATTTTTTATAGATTTTACTGTTTTTGTGATTTTCTCACTATCATTCAAGTACAATTGAACCTTGTTAGCACTATTGCGGCAAGGATGATTGCCGTCTATATTGATCTAACCATGATTGCCGTCGGAAGAATTATAGTGGTTGTCAAAAGTAAGAGACGTGTGAAAACACTCATCTCAATCCAATTAAATAGTCAACTAGTCAGGCCCCGTGATGAGCAAATCCTCCTGTCTGCATTTAACAACCCATTGGCGCCACAAAGGAGGCGGTAACAGCAGCTTCGAATGTCTCTGAGTAGGACTGTATCACTGCATTAGGGATGATGCAGTTTCAATCATCAATAGGATTCTGAGAAAACTTCACACCTCCTGCCCCGCATTGTGCAATTTTCGCCATCCAAGACAGTGCAAGTTTCCTACCAGAATTTCTCAGCCAAATTCAATTGACATCTAATTTGCATGATGGAATGAACGTACATCACGGGTCCACGTGGGAGCAAGTTGGCTATTCAAAGGTATGAAAAGGCTCGCGCTTTCTAAAAGCGTTGAATAACTATTAAATGTTTCCCATGAAACGTGTAGACACTGAGTCACATGATCATGTCGAGTCACGCGGCCGAGTCACATGAGCGTCGCAACACAGCGACGGTATTTGACCTATCATGATCACCTACGGCTTCAGTTGTAGGAACAGCCAGAGACAAGTTCCTCGGAATCACTTTTACTTTGTCACTACCTGAGAGATCAATTCAGAATGAGTCATCGCGCTACTATACTTACGCACGAGCAAGCACGATCACATGTATGCTTGATATGTGGTAATAAAGGTTCAGCGAAGATATCTGACGAACTTCTAGCTATTATTCGCGAAAAGCTTGTTCTGAATTACGACATATCTGACAATTCATTACCCTGCGGACTCTGTTCAACGCACCAAAAGGTACTTTATGAGCTGAAACGTGGGAACGAGACGCGAACATTGAACATGCAAGACCTACATCATTACTACGACTCAGGACGCTGCACCAGAGGAACTTGTGATCAAGGGGCGTGCTCAATCTGTTCTGTTGCAAGACAAAATCCAGTTGGACAATCGGGTCGAAAAGTCGGATCAAAACGCGGTAGGCCGTCGAAGGAAGTCTGTCAAAGTGTGACTCCATCAAAGGTATGCGCGAAATGTTTTGGTCATCTAGGTCGAGGCGTGGAGCATCGGTGCACGCGAACAACGAAAATTGAGAATACTTTATTGAGATTCTCTCCAAGATCGAAGGAGATTCTATGCAGTAGCATCCTTAGAAGCAAAAGAAAGGAAGAAGGTACCTCACGTATATCGCTCGCATCAACCAATGGAAAGCCCGTTCCAGTAACACTCTTCACCAATGACACTGAAGATGACAGAGAGCCCATGTCAACAGAAGAACTTTGTCGCCTGCAACTGGACAACAACTTATCGGGTAGGTGGTAAAATACCACTTTTCATTCTACCTCTTTCTGCATTAAATAAAATTTATATTTTTGATTTCAGGAAACCAAATCAATTCCGTTGCTTCATCAATTCGAAGATCGCTTGGTAGATCCGCTGTTGAACTCTACTCTCGAGAAAAGCTGATTCAGATGGGGAATCGATTCGACGACCACTTCCACATCTCAGACGGAGTTTTCTACGAATACGTTGCTGGAGGAGCAAACAGAAAGCTGAAAATGATTCATCGACCAATTGTCATGGCCAAAGATTGTGATCAAGTCATCCGGGAGCTACTAACGATTCGGAACATTGACCCGTCCTCATGTCTCATCAAGATAGGCGTCGACGGAGGCCAAGGATTTTTCAAAGTCTGCCTTTCAATTTGCGAAGTCAATCAAATAGTTCAATTAGTGTCTACATGTCAATGTGTACCGGTATCTGCAATTCTTCCAGATTTGGAGTGGAGTAGAAGCGTGGCCGAAGAAATTGCATTTACATCAAGTTGGATTTCATGGCAGTGAGTTTGTTGGCGGCGATTGCCGAAAGTTGCTTGAGATCGTGAACTACCTTGCCAGCATTTGCCCCCTTGACTTGCTTCCATTCGTGAGTGCTCTACGGGATTTTCGACAGGTCGTCCATTCGTGCTTCGGCATGAATTTGCAGCCTGATTATAAAGAAAGAATATCCGTGTTCGCCGCCTCATATGCAAATCTCGGCATTATTGTGACATCCAAAGTCCACATCGTCATACAGCACGTGAGCGACTTCTGCGACCGAACAAATTCCGGATTGGGACCGTTCTCGGAACAGGCATTCGAAAGTGTACATACTGTTTTTCGCAATTTTTGGTCCAAGAGATTGGTACGAGACATTGACAATCCAGCGTACCCGGATACTCATTGAAAACAGTTGTAGAATTCAACAGTAAACATGTTTAGTGGACACAAATACTTCCATGGCGTTGTCTATCGAATAGAATTGCTTTCAAGTTTAATAAATTTTCATCTATTGCTGGAGTTTTCCTTTTTAATTCTAAACAACAATACTTGTACTTCCTAATGTAGGCCTACATGTAGCTTGATAATCACGAGTAGGTCTATTATGCCGATGGCAAAATTCTACATGTAAATATCCGCTGACATAATTGCCCTTTAACAATGTTCAATTGTACTTGAATGATAGTGAGAAAATCACAAAACAGTACATCTATAAAAAAATCACTGGAAAATTGATTTTACTATCGATAACAAACGAAACGCTCAATGGATTTATTGCACTTTCATTGTTTTATGGTTTATTTCTACTTTCTTGTTCATTACATGCTGACAAAATTGAATTGATTTAGAGAAAAACTGGAAAAATCACTAAAAACAAAAAAGATCGATATTTGATATCGATGAATGTCGATATCACTTGATTAGCTCGCTAGATTTTCACGCAAAATGAATCTTAGTTTTCTTATAGCTCAGTAATCATGCTGATGTAAATGAAATTGAATTGCATTCTTTTGTCACTGAGATAAATCAATTGATCAATTAATCGATTGATCAAAAATCAATAATAATCGATAACTTTTGACTAGCTCGATGAAATATTTTGTTTGCTATATTTTTTCAAAATCTTTTGACATGATTGACACGATGGTGTTGACCAAAATCAATTGCATTTTTGGTTGGAGAAATAATTTTCTGGCGTACCGTGAATTGAGGAGATAATATTGATTGCTGCATCGACGAGTCAACTTGTCATTGTCAGTGACCTCATTGAAAAGTCTGAAAATAGTCGGATGGAATCTGACTCATAAAGCATTACATTACTTTCTGATTGTTTAAATTTTACTTCCTAACGTCAGGACTTTGTATTTAATAAGAATTCCTATTTTAGGAGATGTAGTATGATTTATTGTTTTAGCAAGCCACGTGTAATGGGCTGTAGAGTACATCGTCGTTGTCTCGATAGATTTTCGTTTTTCAATCTCAATTTTCGTTTTCTTCGATAGAAGTTCTATTAATGCTTTCCCGGATCCTGTGTCAAAATTTCAGCGACTATTACCATCTAAATCTTACGGAAAATTCGCTTAAAAGCTTGGCCCTGGACTGTTAGCAAGGAATATCTGGAGCATACTGAGTTATTTTGGCAATGACACTAAAACCGGGCAGACATGCTCCATCAGAGAGCGAATAAGCGCATTGTAAATCAATAGAAGATTGCGTTTATCAGTGTATCGCTTCCCTTTTCTTAATATATATATTCGACGATGACAGCCAGTGGAAATATCTTTAACATGATCATTCCAGGTGAGGTTCTTGTTGATCGTAACACCCAATATTTTTGACTTTTTAGTCACAGGAATAGACACATTATTCATTTGAGGAACTACGATTTTCTTTAAACACAGGAATATGCTTGATTTGCCTTCGTTGAGGTTCAACTTGTTAGTTACACACCATTGTTGGACATTTTCAATTTCAGTACTAAGAGTACGTTCCAAAGACGGAGGATTTTCATCAATTTCATTGGGTAATGGCAAAACTAGAGTAATGTCGTCGGCATATACAATTTGGACAGTTTGAGGTTGCGTGCATGTGAAGTCTGCTACAAAAACTGCAAATATTGCAGGACCCAAAACTGATCCCTGGGGGACTCCCCTCTTTACATCAACGCATCGGGAGAGAGAGCCGTCAACCTTAACGAAACATTTTCGGCCATTCAGATAGCTCATCAACCAATTGAGAAGCCAAGATCATTAAACTTTTGAATTATCAGAGAATGCCTAATGGAATCTGTAAGTTGTGCATTCTTATTCATCTGAAGGAGCCTTTGTTTTAATTGACTAATTAATTGTTGGCAAGCCTGAACTCATATTTCGGAACGTGCTCAGCTGGGTGTTCGCTTTATCTGTTGTAGATATCGTGATCTATAGATATCCGATATAGCTTCTCGTGCGGCTCCTGGATTTCTTGGTAGGTCTCAGATATCGCTTGGTGATATTTAGCAAGATATTGTACATATGTTTTCTGTACTTGCAGTGACATGATATTTGATTACTCTGAATGTGTTGCTTAGTAACTTTACACTTTTGAATGCTCACTTTGCTTTCGTTTGTAACGCTGTGCCAAGTGGTTGAACTGTAAGTAGACGATTTTGTATAAATAGAATTTGATCAGAAGGAATAAGATCATTTTACAAGCTAGCCGGGCAATGGGTGTTGTGATGTGCGTCAATGATTCGGTCGTGGAGGATGCGGCGTGGTTGCGAAAGGAAAAGGATACGTCTCGCATTAACATCAGCGAACTTGACGCTGCTATTCGTGGTGTCAACATGGCCATTAAATGGGGTGCCAAGACTTTTACAGTCAAAACTGATTCTGCTACTGTCAGAAGTTGGCTCAACTCAGCTCTACATGATACTCACAACGTCAGGACTCATGCCCTTTCTGAGCTTTTAATACGTCGTCGTATTGATGTACTGAGAGAGCTTAGGAAACAAGAAAGTCTAGAGGTCGTTGTGGATTTGGTCAAGTCGGAAAACAACATCGCCGATAGGTTGACGAGGGTGCCAAAAGCATGGCTTGCAACAACTGAATCGCATGCTCTTGTCGGAACAATTTCGGAGAAAGACGATGTCTACAAAGTTGTACAAGAGATTCACCGGCGACATCACATGGGTGTTGATCGAACGCAACAGTTGGTTGGTGAGAGGTATGGAGATCGATTGTCGAAAAGCATTGTGAAGAAGGTAATATCGGATTGTGATCAGTGTGCAAAGATTTGTCCTTCGATCAATCCTCACTATAAGAAAGGTTCGCTTTCCTGTGACGAAGTTTGGAGACGTGTGTCTAGTGATATTACTCATTTTGGTGGAAAATCGTATCTGACTTTAATTGATTTGTCATCGAGATATTGTGTTTGGAAGAGTCTTTAGAATGAGTCAGTAGTAAGTAAAACTCCATTTCTGGATAGCGCGAGATGGCCGCCGTCGCTGACGTCCCCCCCCTCTGGATCGGCAGGGTCTCGTGGTCGGCCGCCGTGGTGCTTCGCGTCTGACGTCCCCCCCCCTCTGGAACGACAGAGCTCTGTCGTGGTGTGCCGGCCAGGTGGGTCCACGTTCACAACATGTTCGCTGACTCCCCTCCCCACCCCCCCTGCAACGGCAGAGTGTCGTGGTGGACTTGGGCGACCGCCAGGATTAGTCTTGAGGCTATAGTGTGTGATGTTTTTCGTGCAATCTGCTGAATGTTGGGTTGTAAAATGGGCTGTTTCGAGTGGAAGGAGTGGTCGGATGTGAAAACGGAGGCCAGATTCGGATTCAGCGTGAAATTCTGCATCGGTATGGTGAGTTTCAAGTCAATCGGAGAGAAAAATTTTCGCTGACGTCCCCCCCCCTCGGGAGAGCTGGCTTCGATCTTGGCTTCCAGTGGACGGATTTAGTCGTGCCATAGCTCGTTTGAAAGCTAAGAGTGAGACAAATTCACTGAAAGAATCGGCTTGTTCCTATCTGTCTTCGTTTAGATGTGAGACGCCATTTAAGATTTTAGGTCGGAGCTCACCTGAAAAAATCCTAAGTGTCAGAGTGGCTTTGTATGGGCAAAATTTTGAAAATTTTCCAAAGTGTGGCATTTCGACCTGGGACCGTCACCAAAACATTTTTCATCAAATTTCGCTGACCTCCCCCCCCCCCGACAGCAATCTTCTAACTTTGGTTCTAGTGGACGGATTTTGTCTTACAGCTACTCGTTTGAAAGAGGAGAAAAAACTGCTGGACGACATTTTTTGCCGCAAGTCAATCGGACCAGCCGTTCAAAAGTTAGAGCTGTTACAAGATTTTAGGTCGGAGCTCACCTGAAAAAATCCTAAGTGTCAGAGTGACTTTGTATTGGCAAAATTTTGAAAATTTTCCAAAGTGTGGCATTTCGACCTGGGACCGTCACCAAAACATTTTTCATCAAATTTCGCTGACCTCCCCCCCCCTCGGGAGAGCTGGCTTCGATCTTGGCTTCCAGTGGACGGATTTTGTCGTGCCATAGCTCGTTTGAAAGCTAAGAGTTAGACAAATTCAGTGAAAGAATCGGCTTGTTCATATCTGTCCTCGTTCAAAAGTTAGAGCGGTTACAAGATTTTAGGTCGGAGCTCGCTCACCTGAAAAAATCCTAATTGTCAGAGTGGCTTTGTATGGGTAAAATTTTGAAAATTTTCCAAAGTGTGGAATTTCGACCTGGGACCGTCACCAAAACATTTTTCATCAAATTTCACTGACCTCCCCCCCCCTCGGGAGAGCTGGCTTCGATCTTGGCTTCCAGTGGACGGATTTTGTCGTGCCATAGCTCGTTTGAAAGCTAAGAGTAAGACAAATTCAGTGAAAGAAACGGCTTGTTCATATCTGTCTTCGTTCAAAAGTTAGAGCGGTTACAAGATTTTAGGTCGGAGCTCGCTCACCTGAAAAAATCCTAAGTGTCAGAGTGGCTTTGTATGGGTAAAATTTTGAAAATTTTCCAAAGTGTGGAATTTCGACCTGGGACTGTCACCAAAACATTTTTCATCAAATTCCTCTGAACGAGGGGGGGGGGGAGGGGGGGGTCCGTGAAATTTGGTGAAAAATGTTTTGGTTAAGGTCCCAGGTCGAAATTCGGAAGTTTTAAATTTTTCAAAATTTTCACCACACTGGAGCTCTCACACTTAGGAATTTTTTCACTTGTGGCATGTTACATGGACATGTGCTGACGGACCAACTTCCCGTGGTCATATCAGAATGGTTCAGGTGTCATATGATAGAGAATGATAAGACGAATCGTTTGCAACAAACCGCATGTCGCTACAATGAATACTTTCGGAGATAGAGCCATTTTAAGTTTTCTTCCGAGCATATATAAACCCCCGACAACGTAAGTCTGATCACTTCATCGAAAGACGAGGTAAGCGACGGTCGTCGCTCTGAGCTCCCGATATCGGGTGTTTCAAAGGACTCTATCTTTTGAAGTAGGCAAGCTATCTTCTTACTTCAAAGTTTGTATGATAGAGTTTGATAGTGTCTTTACTACTGATAAAATTTTTAAAAAGTAGTATGAGTAGTAAAATGCGGAATTTTTTAAAAATTCTTAATTTTCAGTTTTTTCAAAGTTTTAACATATAGACTAAGGTTTTCAAGTATCCTGAGTTCAAATCTGCTATCAGATTTGAAATTTGACTAAGTCTAAGGCAGCTTTGAGGGGTTAGATCCCAGCTACTGATCACTACCTTTGACTCGGCGTTCCTGTTACCACTTCGGGGCAGTGACAATGATGTCTTCAGCTGTAAAGAGCGGGTATCGGGGAAGATCTCTCACTTCCCTAGTGATCAGTACAAGGCCTTCGGGCTGTCGACGGGATCGAGTGCCACTCACTACACTCAAATCTATCATTCCTGACTAAGTGTAATACTTTAGGAATATGACTGTACTACATGATTCCAAACTTATACAAATTTCATTATCTTACAGTTAACAATAAATCAGGCATGGCAAACGATAAGAATCGTAAATATCACATCAAAATGTGCTCATGTGGGCGAATTAATCGCAGTGCGGACGCCAAGGCGCATGTGAAGAAGGCGGGCACCGGCCACATGATTATCTTGAATAGGGTTGCGTGTGTGAAGTGTAGAGTGCTGAAGGGTGATGAGGATGAGGCGCGTTTCTACAGAGTGCATGCTGACTGTAGTGGTGGTTTAATGAGTGATTTGAGATTTACGCAGTTGATTGTGGAAGAGAGGTAGCGAATGTTGGCGATCGAGCGAGAGGGTAAGGTTGAGAATGTTGTTGAGAATGATGAGTTGGCGAGAGCGGTTGCGTCGTTGGAGGCTGAGATTGGGCGAAAGAGAGTGCTTGAGAGTGATGATGAGGATGATGTGGATTTAGATAGGGAGCGCGTGAGGAAGCGCGTGAGGAAGTTGAGCTCTTCGTCGTCGGAGGTGTCAAACATTGTGATCACCGACCCCCCGAAGAGCTCATCTTCCCCAAAAGTGAAGAGTGGTGGGATTCGTGTGCAGTCGGCGAGGTGGTTGAAGGATGAAGAGAAGAGGCATGTTTCGCAGCAGATGGCGCATGATTTGTTGGTTAATAAGTATGAGAGTTTGAAGAAAGTGAAGGATGAAGTTGTGAAGGAGTTGGATGAGTTGAAAAAGAAGGAACTGAAGTCGAAGGAGGTAGCGGATGAAAATAGTAGAATGAGGCGTAGTGTGACTGATTTGAAGAATAAGACGCGAGAGTTGGAAGAGAAGAATGATGAGTGTGAGAAGAGGGCGAGTGCTGCGGAGAGAAGAATGAGAGATGCAGAAGCGAAGTTTGAGGAGATGATGAAGGAGATGAGTGTGTTGAGAGCGAGGAATGTTGAGTTGGAGAGGACTGTGGCTCGGCGGGGTGATGAGAGGCAGGCGTATGAGAAGTTGGAGCGCATGAGGGATGAGTGGGAACGTGTGAATGAGGATCGTTTGTTTGAGTTTCATTTGGCCGGCGAAGTAATCGTGAATCAAAATCTGGACGAGTCAATAATATGTTATAATGGCCATCCAACGAAAAAATGTCTCCATGCCAGCCTGAGAATGCGCGGCTATCTGCACAAATTTTCTATTCGGAAGCGCGCGAGAATGCCAAAGGATGGCTAACTTGGTAAGTGAAAAAGTAAATAAGATAGCATATCCTATTCTAATACATATCATTTTCATTGCAGATCTTTGCCCGCCTTCACCACCCCATCACGTCACTCCCGAGAACGAACCATCGGCTCTCTTAAGGGCCACCTAGGGGCAAGACATGATAGAACCTCCACGCGGTTTGCCCTGGGCAGTCTTCGGACTGGCGAATACTATCATTAAGTTGAATCTGCTATCAGTCAACTTGAACGTTGCGTCGCGTTAGAGGGGTATATAAACCACTGCCTCTCATTTCATTTCATTTCAATCATGCAGACGCCGAACAGTCAAGTCAGCTCTCCTCGCGGACCGCAGTTAAGGCCGCGAAATTTATTTGAGGAGTTTGTCAGGCTAGAGGAGCAAGACAGAGTTTTTAATAATCTTGCTCGGATTGGCAATCCGATGACAGCAACTGCTGTCAATCCAACGGAATGGCGCTACATTCTACTTTTTAGTCACGTGCCAATTAGCGTGGAAGTCGACAGTGCTACCAAAGAGAGAGTCAAAGACTCTCTCAGCAGAATTGGTAGGGTGTAAGATGACGTTACTCCCGAGAACGAACCATCGGCTCTCTTAAGGGCCACCATGGGGCAAAACATGATAGAACCTCCATGCGGTTTGCCCTGGGCAGTCTTCGGACTGGCGAATACTATCATTAAGTTGAATCTGCTATCAGTCAACTTGAACATTATGCAGTCGATTGCCATCCCTGAAGCATTCTGATTCGCTGTTGAGCAATTCATTGTTGAAAACCCTATATAAGCCAGAAGATTGTAGCGCTTCTCATTCAATTTGAAGTCACGATGGAAGCGACATCTGCCGACAACATTCCCGTCTTCATCGATGAAGACAACGCCATTCCCGAGTTCGTCATCCTCGACGAGTGGGATGAAGAGGATGAGAAGAAGGGGAAGATCAAGAGGATCGTTTGGACGGATGAGGTGTGGACTCCTAAAACCACCCGCATCCGAAAGGTGCCAGATGCACCAGTACGACCTCGGCGGTATAGGGTCTATGACAACCTAACCGTCATACCCATTGACTATTCCAGCCAATAGTCAAATTCACACCCCCCGAGAACGAACCATCGGCTCTCTTAAGGGCCACCATGGGGCAAGACATGATAGAACCTCCACGCGGTTTGCCCTGGGCAGTCTTCGGACTGGCGAATACTATCATTAAGTTGAATCTGCTATCAGTCAACTTGAACGTTGCAAATGAAGTTCGGTGTAATACTTCCTTTCGACGGGCGTTCCTGTAAAGGGCGGCGGTGAAACCCGTAGCTATGTATACCGCAAGGGACATTCGGCAATGGTCAATCTTGTTTAACCTCTCTGCGTCATGTTTGCAAGTGATTGCCTCTGTCTCAACGTAGTATGCATTCGCGTCAGGGCGACATTTAGCCAACTGTCGAAGGTTGCCTAAAACTTTCCATTGCATACGTTATGAGAACCATGAGTTCTTCCTGTCTCTATCAATGAGACGAATTGATGAATGGAATGAAATGGGAGGACACTCACGCGCCACACGCAACATAACACACTTCTCTCTTCCGTAGTCTAACAAGCTCTTTACACATGGATCGCAGTCGATTGCTATCCCTGCATCAGAAGTGTAAGCTATTTTAATTTTATTTGACACTTTTTCATCTACCATCATCGTCCATATAAAATGTTTTAAGATTTCCAAGTTAGACTAAGCGTGCTACTATTTCCAAATGAAAAAGTATACATGGTTAACTCATCCACTTAAGCCCATCCGTAGTCTAACAAGCTCTTTACACATGGATCGCAGTCGATTGCTATCCCTGCATCAGAAGTGTAAGCTATTTTAATTTTATTTGACACTATTTCATCTACCATCATCGTCCATATGAAATGTTTTAAGATTTACAAGTTAGACTAAGCGTGCTACTATTTCCAAATGAAAAAGTATACATGGTTAAATCATCCACTTAAGGCCATCCGTAGTCTAACAAGCTCTTTACACATGGATCGCAGTCGATTGCTATCCCTGTATCAGAAGTGTAAGCTATCTTAATTTTATTTGACACTATTTCAACTATCATCATCGCCCATATGAAATGTTTTAAGATTTACAAGTTAGACTAAGCGTGCTACTATTTCCAAATGAAAATGTATACATGGTTAAATCATCCACTGAAGCCCCGTTCAAGTAAGTCAGTATGAAAGCAAAGATAATATGAAATAAAAAATTTATTATGGCATGTATTTCAAAAGGTCTTCATCGTTAATATCGTCCCAGAGTCTGGCTTCACATAGATAACAAAAACAGTTCAGTTGCTTTAATCGTTCTTCCACTGCGAGCCTCACTTTGTCAATATACTCCCACTCCGCCATAGTTCGTGGCTGGGAGTTAGGGGTGTACCACTCCCATAATTGGTGGAGGAACTTGGTGCTGGTGATCTCCATCACATCGTCAGTATCGTACTGGAGATACTTCCACCTCACGCCTGTTAAGTCAGGACACCCCTTCTCACATACACTCTCTTCGTTGTCCGCTGGTAATAACACCTTCTCTACCTTCGTTGGAGCGTTTGGTGTTGAGGATGGAGAAGAGAATTTTGTGTTTGGTGTTGTCGGAGGGCTTGTCATGTTGACTGTGAATAATAACTTTGAAATGTTTTCTAATTCTTAAGTATCAACAAGCAACCAATCAGAATGAACAGCCAATGAATGATGAATATGAAAGTATATATGCAAAGTGACATTCGTGTCATTTCACTCTGTCTTTGAGACGCATAAGTGAACTGTTGTCTAGCGAATTCTGTTATTATTTGAGGCGTACAAGTGAATTCCAAATTTGAGACGTATTATTTGAGTGAAGTCTCTATCTTGTTGAAGTATCAAGCTTAAACATAATTTCGTTGAAATGGTAAGTTGAAAATTTCTTCACTCATCTCCCTCAAACGTGTGGCTAATAGCATCTTCCTCAATTTCAGGCATCAACTTCATCACCAACACCCTCCCTTCTCGAGGAAAGTTTAGAGTTGTTGAGTCAAGGTAGGTTGTAACAATACACTGAGACTTGAACAGAGATGAAAGAATGATTTCTCTTTCAGGTGATGTGAGTTCCAGCTCAGGACTCTCGCGACAAGGCAACGAGTGGGAATGTGCCGACTGCGGACATATGTTTACAAGGAAGCACAGTCTCCTTCGACACATCAAACAACGTGTGTGTCAACGCAAAGCGGCGTCAATCTCCGGAGGTGAAGTTGATTCTGACGATGACATCTCCTTTCCTTGCGATTTGTGCCCTCTTTCTTTTGATAGTCACTTTCAGCGATCTTCGCACAGACTTCAACACACGCATGCAAATGATCACTACACCAACGGTACCTCTACCATCTCCCTCATTAATGTTTCACATAATAATTTAGTACGCGACTACTGCATGGAGTCCAATACTCAAATAGTAGATTTTCCTGAGTGGCTCCTTCAAAATTCAAACATTATCGAAGCGCTCTTCAACAATTTAGACAATTTTAGAATGAAGGCGCTCATCTACCTTAAACTAAAATATATTAAGATAGATTTTCAAACGGGTCAAGTGACGGAGAGAATACAGTTTCATGTTCCTTCCTCTTCCGCAACCGAAGTTGTAGACTGCGAGTCTTGGCTAAATTTTCACATTCAATGTTTAAAATCAAATGTAGATAAATTCAATCAACGCGACAGCGCTCTCATTTTTGATGGTGTGGACTCAGCCATATTCAAAATTTCATTATTAGAAAGTCATGCAGCTCGAGGTACATTTAAACTACCAAAAACGTTGTATAATAAGAAAGCTGTCATCAATGTCGATTGTAAATCACAGTGTTTCAAATATGCAGTCCTATCCATCCTTCACTATAATGATATCAACGCGAATCGAAATCATACCTATAGCTATAGACAGTGGGAGGATGAACTAGACTTTGAAGGTTGTGATAGTAACAACATGAAAATCAAAGATGTAGAAACGTTCGAAAAACATAATAAGATTAAAATTGCCGTTCACGTGTGGGAGAAGGGGTTGAAGGGTGCCCGCTATAATTCACGTTCAACTTGTTATGAACGTGTAGTCAACCTCTTATTAGTAAAACAAGATGATAGCGAGGAATGACACTACTGTGGTATTCCCAAAATCTCTCGCTTGTACACTCACTTGGGGAACTCTAAAAGAGGTGAACATTTTGTATGCGACCGCTGCATCCGCTCCTTCTGGAGTAAAGATAAATTTGAAACTCACTATGAATGGTGCAAGCGAGGTAAATTACAAATGGAACGCATGCCCAAAGATAAAATATTTTCACATAGGGATAATGGTGACGAATTAAGTCCCCTGCGTGTCATTTACGCAGACATAGAATGCTACATTGATGATATCATCCACAAGCCAGCAGCCATATCCTGCTATGAAGTATGGCATGACCACTTTAGGAATAGACAAAACAAAATGCATACTTGGCAAGGTGAAGATTGCATTTCAAAATTTCTAGAATTTCTCGATAAAGCTGCTAAATTTCAACAATCATATGATTCCCAATTGCAGCGTAAGTCACTACATATGTCAGATGAAGACAAACAAAAATTTGAAAGTTGCACATCCTGCCCTAAATGTCATAAAACGTTTGATGACGATAAAATTAAGAAAGTGCGTGATCATGATCACATCACTTGTAAATTTAGAAACGCACTCTGCTCCAAATGTAACTTTTCACTTAGGTTGAGACGTCGTGTACTACCCGTCATTTTTCATAACTTTAAGGGCTATGACAGTCATATGCTCATAAAAGGAGGGTTGAGCCAGATGAAATCGTGGCAGTTTAATGTAATAGCACAAACGAGAGAAAAATTCATGGCAATGACAGCAAAAGTACCAGTAGATAAAACTAAAGAAAATAAGACAGTCTTCTTCGAAATAAAATTTTTAGATTCATTCCAATTCATGTCAGCGTCACTAGCTTCTCTCGTTCGTAATCTCAAGTTTCTTCCCCATAGTCAAACTTTGAAGAAACACTATCCAAACTTAACGGATGAAATAATCACTCGCAAAGGAGTCTTTCCTTATGCGTATTTTAGCTCAATGTCTAAACTAAATGAAACAACCCTTCCTTCCATTGACAAATTCCAAAACGATTTGACGGATGAAGATTGTCCAGTAGAAGATTATGAACATGCTCAAGAGGCATGGTTAAAATTTGAATGTAAAACGTTTGGCGATTATATGATCGCTTACTTAGAATTAGATGTCATTTTGCTGGCTGATGTCTTTCAGGAATTTCGACGAGTGGCATTAGAAGAAGACAAATTAGATCCTGTCCACTTTGTCAGTCTACCAGCCATGTCCTTTAAATCAGCCTTTAAAATGACTGGTGAGACCATTCATCTCTTACAAGACCCGGAGATGTATAATATATTTGAGCGCGGAATACGCGGTGGTCTCACATTTGTAAATAAACATCATATAAAATCTGAAACAGTAGGTGATGATCATATCCACCTAAAGTACTATGACCAAAATAATTTATATGGCAGTTCACTGTCTAAACCACTACCTCATTCCGAGTTTAGTTGGTTAAATCAAGATGAGCTTGAGTATTACTCCAACCCTTCAAACATACTGAAGATTCCAGATGAAGGTGATTGGGGATATTATTTTGAAGTGGATTTGATTTATCCAAATAGCATTAAAAATAAAACTGCTGATTTCCCACTCGCACCTGAATCTGGTGAAGTGACTGAAGATATGTTTTCACCATTCATGTCACAATTTCATAATAACTTAACAGAGTGTGGACAGCCAAGGTACAAACCATGCCGCAAACTTTTACTCACCCAATATGATAAGAAAAATTATCTCGTACACTTCTGCATACTAAAATTCTATTTAGAAATGGGCATGCTTCTAAAGTCAGTTCACCGCATTATCAAATTTAGACAGAAAGCCTTCCTCAAACCCTACATAGATAGTAACAGTCAAAAACGTGCACTCGCCCAAAATAATTTTGAAAAGGATTTTTATCAATATAAGAATAACAGTCTTTTCGGAAAGACCATGGAGGATGTTAGAAAACGTATGAACTACAAACTAGTCGTCGATGAACAAAAATATCACAAATTGACCTCATCACCTCTTTTCATTGATAGAGACATCATCGATGAGGATCTTGTAGGTGTTAAAATGATAAAATCAGAAGTTGAGTTGTGCAAACCCATCTATATTGGGCAAGCCGTTTTAGATTATTCCAAGCTTGAAATGTATCAACTCTTCTACAAAATATTAAAACCATGCCCTCTCGTAAAAGAGGTTCGCTTGCTGGGTGGTGATACAGATAGTTTCTTTTTAGGAATTACCACTCAAAAAGATTTAAATTTTAATGAAGTAGGCAAGTCATTAGAAAAATATTTCGACACATCTAACTACAATCCCACTCATCCACTCTATTCCATACAGAATAAAGCCAAACTTTGTTGTTTTAAGGATGAAACAGCAGGAAAGGAAATAGATGAAATGATTCTCCTCCGTCCTAAAATGTATTCCATGAAATTAAAAGAATGTGCAGATAGTATTAAGCGTGCTAAAGGTATATCAAAATCCATTGTTCACAAAATGAAACATCGCTCCTATAAGAAGGCCTATAAAAATAAAACTATAATGTTTGTCAATATGACAATCTTAAAATCTCAAGTTCATACTGTGAAAACGTACACGTTCAAGAAACGAGCACTTTCAGCATGGGAAGATAAGAGGTGTTGGATAGGACATAACACATCTCTTCCACATGGACATCCTGACACAAACATACCACCACCCAAAAGAATAAAACTCACGCTACCACATTCAGGAGATGTATTGACATAATCAACTTTAACTCAGTATTTTGATGTTGCTTTTTGTAGATATACATGGCTGTTTTATGTATCGCATGAGATCGTTTCTTCCTTGTGAATATATGCCTACAGTTAGCTCATTCCCCCTATATCTGTGAAAAGACTTTTTCATATACATATTTTTATTTCAATAAACATATCACAATGACTTCACTTTGTTTTCCGAAACACTAAAGTTACGAGGGATTTAGTATCTTTCACATGGATGCACTCTTGTAAACCATTGGTAATTTTGATAGCAATAGAGGGTATAGTTTGTTTGACGACGGGATGATAGAAAATAGATTCAAACATCTTCTCGACTATTCCATATGAAGCGTCTTTATCATGAATGAAATCACGTAAAATGTATTCTTTTTTCTCACCAACAGAAATAGGTAGAATCAAATCACTTTGAATGTAAAGGTGCTGTTCATGTTTATCAAGTGTCATTGGTGTTTCTATACCAATCGTATGCGCAGCAGCAAACACAGTTTGTAGCATTGAAAAACCAAAGAGTTTTTTCAAATTTTTACTCAATTGACATTGAATGTCATCACCCAGTCTCAGAACAACGCGTTGATTTTCAATTGAAAACGAAATGTGGTGCGTCTTTACATCATATTTACTTTTCATCACATGCTTCAACTTCTGTTTGTTGTATATAAGGATTTACTACATGAATGAAGCTTTCAACTGTATGATATAGACGCGGCATTATATTGATAGCAACTTTAGATTCTTCATAAGACTGGTAAATTTTCTTGATGCGATCGCCATAGATGTCCACCCACCATTCATCATTAACTGAATCAGCTTTAGTGTGATATTCATGAGAAGCATACACCACACCACTTCCAATAATAGGTGTATAATGTCTTACAAAATGACGCAAGGTTGGAGAGAAATAAACTGTAAGTTTGTCATTATATTTCTGAATAACCAACTTATTTTTGTCCGCCATAATTTTCTCTCCATACTTCTTACCCACAGTCTCATTCCATCGTTTTACTAACTCAATAAGTGATAAAGGTTGAACACCACGCTTTTTCAAAATGATGCGTTCTTCACATTCTACAACATCTTCATCAAATATTTTAAATCTATAATGAAATTTGTTGATTCGATTTGAATAAACTTTTTTAACATTTGCAGTAGCAATTGACGTTAGATGTAGTCCATGGCCAAAACCAAGATGTGGATAGAATTCATTATCCAACCTCAGCGTAAGACCTTTAGTAAAAGAATGAAAGCGGAGGAACTGTCTCCCACTCCAATGATAGATAGTAAACTCATAAGCTTTCTGATTTTTATTCTTCATGATGGAAGTATTACCACTGTTGAATGCCTTAATAATTTTCTCATTCCCAAATGGTTCATAAGAATCTGATTTTATCTGAATCCATTCATAGTTCCACTTTCCATCTGATGTTAAATTGCATGGGAACTGGAATGCATTATTCATCGTTATTCCATCATGGGTGCGAGGAGTCAATATCATTTCTTCCAAATCATTCACATTCTGAATATTGCTATCATAGCAAATACTAGAAACGCCAACCTCCCATTCACCTTCTAAATGCAGTGGGCGATTTAATTCTACTCGATAGTCTGATGGTTTATTTTTGGGAAATTTATTCATAGAAGCATTACTGGGTAAGTAGATTAGAAACGAGTCCTTATTTTCACTTTCCATATTATTCACATTGGAAAAATATATTAGCATACGTTTGCATTAACTCTTCATTCGGAAATGGAGTGTGATACTTGTCACAGCATCTTTATGAAAAGGAATCAACGCACCAGCATCATCATAAATTGTAATATCAATTTGTGGGATGTAGTTTGATTTCAGCTTTGTATAATGCACTTTCTTGAAAGTATGCTCAGATAAAGTACTGCAGCTTTTTGGCTGGTATGGTATCATTGCTAGCAATGGAGCTTCAACATCTCCCACACGTACATCTTCACCAATATTGGAATATATCTGAAAATAGTTAATACGACGCGATAGCGACATGTCTGCGCTAGCTTTGGTTACAGTACCACTTTTAAAGATATTTTGGTCAAAACCCAAAATGTCCATTAGAGTTTTATCCATAATTAGTTCAATACCTTTTCCACTTATAGTGAGAGACAAAGTACCTTCTTTTTCAGAAAATAAAATATGTTGCTCATTAATCACTTCATTTAAATAATCTACAACCAATTTAACCGAAGTAATAATGCGAGGCATCAACACTCTTGTTTCATGTAAGATACCACCTAAAGGCTCTACACACTTTCTGTATAAAGATACGCTCCATTCTGTATCAAATTGATTTGACCTTTCACATGGTAAATGTTGCATATTAAATTGTCCATGAACAGATGCAGAATGATGTCGTAAGAACTGATGAAAATCTTTTGAACAAACTAATACTAGATCATCATCATTTAATTTACTTATTGCAATATGATTAGATGATTTGATATAAGTCAATGTTGCCACTTGTTTACCATCAACTCGAAGGAGATAATTAAATTTCTTCAATAATGTTTCAGGAGTCATGTTTGTCTTTCTTGCCTTAATCACAATCTTCTTCACCAACGTCTTCTCATTTCTTGGAATAAGATCTACATAATAAGCTTCCTCTCGATATATTAACTGTTTATGACCACTTATGTGGTAATTAACGTTAAAATTATCATAGCTTGTTAAGGCGCTAGCGAGGTAACCTAAATCATTTCTTAAACTTGGACTTAAACCAACAATCCAATCTTTCTCAACTACATGATGTACATAAGTATAATCATCATTGTTCGGAGTAAATTGGACAATATGTTTACACGCTTTATTCAAGAAATCATATATAAACTTTTTACATGATAAGAGATCTTTCTTTGGCCACTGTGGAATGTATACTCGGCACCCCTTTTCACATTGGTAAGCAGCTGTGCGTCTCATATTAATAGTCATCACCTCATGATCAAAAGTATAGACACAGTTGCTATAAACAAGTTGAGTGACACCCACTTCCCAATTTCCATTTAGCTGTTGTGCATGATCAATGGGAGTAGAAAAGAGTGCGGCTCGATTACTAGCAAATCTCTTTGTAGCCGCATTGCTAAGCAAAATATGATAAAATGACATTTTTATATTGCTGATCTGCGACTTTGCATAACATCATGAAGACTTGGATTTTGGACTCTCTACAATATATCAGAGTTGATCGTAATGGAAACGTACATTTCAAAAATTCTCATGGTCATTCATCAAGAGGTATTACATTAACATGGCGACAATTTGTCAACCTCAATGATATCATGAGGGATTTGGAATATTTTGAAACATTAAGATTCATCTCCTTGGGTGATCAAGTTTGGCTTCAACGTCGCAACAATGAAATTCAAATCTGCCATTCTCATTCCGCAAACTGTTTCTCATTTCGCAAATACAATTGGGAGAAGTATAGAAGATACATACATCGCTCCATCATGACATTTATTCGTCGTGAGTTCATTGCCCTACTATGCAAATCTTAATCAGACATGACTACCACGCACCATGAGTTGGAAATTAGATTCCCTACAACGTATTGAAACGGATCATGATCGAAACGTCTATTTCAAAGATTCAACTGGAAATGTGAGAAGAGAGTTTGCTTTATCTTATCGCCATTTTCAATCTCTACATCATATCATGAAGGATTTGAAGTACTTCTATATGAAAAGACATTCACGTATTGGAAATCGCATCTGGCTGCGCGTCAACAAACGGCGAATTCAACTCTATCATTCCCAACTTCATACTAACTTCACATTTCATCAAGGTAGTTGGGAAAAGTATAAAAGGAAGGTACATCGCTCAATTTACTCATTCTTTCATCATGAAGCGCCATCGCTACACCATCGTCAACATTCTCCGTCGCTTCAGACTCTACGCCAAAATCGATCTCGCAACATTACACCAACACCTTCTGAACAGCAAGTATTACCCGGGCCGACCTCAAATGTCAGTGGTGAAGATGAACAATTCACGGAATCTTCAACTCTTCCCAAATGGGACTGTACAGATTCTCGGCGCCCTTTCTCATTCATCGGCGCAGTCAATGCGCTTAGAGCTACAAAGACTACTACGTCGGATATGGAAGAGGGAGAGGTGTGTGATGTCGAATCTGACTGTGGACAATATGGTGATCTCTACTCAATTGAGTGACAGTCTATCATTTTTGAAGATTCGTACCAGCAGTTACAATTTGTGTTATGAACCCGAACTTTTTCCTGCAGCTCTCATTAGTTGTTGGTTACCTGTGCATGTGGCAATCTTTCATAATAGTAAAGTGATCATTACTGGACTAAAATCTCATGTACAAGCAAATGTGATCCTAGACTATCTCATCGAGTATGTACGCACCCAGCGGATTGTAGAATAAAAAACAATTTTTCCAACATGATGTTTTTATTCCAAATCATGATAGAACTTACAAATCATTTTTTCATTAGAGGATGGATTACATGAAAAGTTTTGAATAATAGATGCAAATCGAGATACATGTAAACGTTTTAAGATGAAGTACAGTACAAAAGCACCACACGTTGATGAAAGTGGATGTTGTAGTATGCGTTCATTTCGCTGATATTGACGCGTATGTTTTCTCAACCACTGCTGTGTTGGTATATTTGGAGGTTGAGCAAGAGAGTCAAATAGTTCACCACGTCGGTCTTCTCCAATAAAGATCGCTTTCCAATGCTCACCGCCTAAATTCTGCGAATGAGTGTTTAGCACAATAAAGATGGGATAGTGATTTACTGCAGGTGGTAAGGTATCGAATGAATAGACATTATCGAAAGCTTTCAACGTCGCTTCGTCTGCATTACGCTGCACTTTAGTCTTAATATCGTCAGCAGTCAACCAACTCATTAACGATTATACTGAAGAATCACGTCACGATACTTTGTAATTTCAATATTTGAATCAAAGACTGCATAAATTAATACATTGATCGTCTCAGGTAGTGTTCTTTTGAACGTCAAATCCAAACGAATATTATGAGGCACGTTCGCTTGACGATAGGGTGCACTAATATCGCTGTCAGCAGTCAAATCAAATGCATAAATAGTATATCCACTCTTAAACTCTTTCATAGTCAGTCCGTTGGTGTCATCCGTATTGTAAAAGCCAAAGACATCCATAAAATCAACATAACTGCGCATAAATTGATCCGCAGCAAAATCTGGTTTGTAGGGTGGACCAGGATGACTCACACCATTTACACGTAAAGCAATTTCACTTAACTGATTGTGTTTAAAATTGAAAGGATTCTTCTTTATATTACCATTAAATGCGTCATTTTCAACCATTGCCACCATGAGGAGCTTCGGTGCTTCCGATGGAAAGAGGCCATCTTTCATGAAACTCTTTTGATCTTTAGGAATTGTAAAGGTGAGAAGCTTTGTATGCTGAACGGGGTAAATGGCATTTTGGCGGTTAAGACCTTCAGCATGTCCTCTAATGACACTTGGATTCGGTACTACTCGACGAATGTAAAGTGCAATATCTTCCACATGAATTCTAAAATTGTCAACTTTAGCAAATGCATTCAGCGCAAATTCAGGCTTATTCAATGTCAGCTTGAGTCGCATGCTGGTATTACAGAGTAAAAACTTTGACTGTCTAAAGAAGTCTAAATTTAGCGGACCATATAGCTGACATACTCTACTATCTTTAATCATAGCAGATCGCTTTACAAAGCCACTGTTTGTTTCAACATCAAATTTTCCTGCTTCATCTCTGTACCATCCCATGGCTTCCATATGACTTTTTTGTGCTGCTGGATGAAACTGTGATACATGATTGAAATATGATTTATAGGGATAATCGCTTTGACCACCTTCCACCTGCTGCTCTCCAATCGTTAGAGAAACATCACGAAGTAATGTAGTCAATGGTAAATTGTTCAGTCCAACTTTATGTGTTTCGTCAATAGCAGTTCCATCTGCTTGCTGAATTCTAAACCTCAAATCAACCATCGCATAACTCAAATCTATGTAGTCATCACTACCACCAGGAATAACAAATTCAATGGGGCCAGCATTCTCAGCTGTTCGAGGATGATAATCTACAATACTTGAACTAAGAATATCTGTCTGTATGGCTTGTTGATCAAACAAACAAAAACCAGAAGTTTTACACTCCATGATTAGAAGTTATAGCAGCGTCGTCGTTTAGCGCCTGATGAATGATTAGAGCCTCTGCGACGTTTGCGTGAATGCCTTTTGACTGAAGATCGCACCTTACCAGCTCCGCGATGTTTCCTCCTTCCTTTTTTCATTCGTTTAGGTGATTTCTTTCCTTGAGTAACACCAGCAAAGATCTGCTTCAATGTTTTTAAACCGCGTTCCTTCCCAACAAACTGCTCTTAAAACTTCTACCTCTGGAAAGATCACTAGCAACATCACCAGCAAAGCCAACGGCATTACTTAAAACATTTCGTTTTAAAGATCTACCGACATTGGATATGAGAGGTGCTACAACAGATTTCAGTGCACCAAGTATGCTACCTCCACGTTGGCGGCGAGCGCCGATGTAAATTTGTCCTCCACCACTTACATAGGAGGGTCGTGAATAAAATGAGGCAGTTGGATTCATAGCTCAAATCCTAAACATTGTTAGTTACAACTTTGCATGAATCACGGTCGATCACTTAGGTGACAGATGTCAGCACGACGCATCCAAGAGTTCATACTTGAAGGATAACCAGTCCATTTAACAAGACACCATTCTTCACCTTGCCGTTTTTTACATCGAATGATTTTCTCTACCAAATATGTTTCACTTTCAGTGACTACCTCAATCTCATCGCGGTAAAAGCTACCCTCAATTTCTTCATTATCGTAATCTTTCAACTTGTAGGTGGTCGGAGAGTCTTTTTGATTAATCCTTGATACTGTAAATACCTCCTCTGTCCAATTCGGAAGGTACCCTTTAGCAAAAACACTTTTCACTTTTGAGATACGAACTTTATCACCAATTTTCACATCACTGTTCACATGAGTGCGTTTACGTTGGAATGATTCGCGCACTTTATCTACATTGTCAGCATTTACATCTACTGGTCTGAGTCCAATAGAACGATGGATAGAGTGATTGTAGGCATGGAGTGTATCTTGTAGAACCTTTGTCCAATTTTGTGTCAAGTTGGCAGTAAAATGTCGCCACAAGCGATTTTTTAATGTGCGATTAAAACGTTCAACGAGTGCAGCTTTATAAGCACTCTTTACACTAAACAACTCAATGTCATGCCTCTCAAATAATCTTGTCACATGCTGATTTTCAAACTCTTTTCCTTGATCACTCTGAATTCTTTTTGGAATGCGGCCTTCTCGAAAAATTGTTTGGAATGCTTTTGCTACTCCTTTCCCTTCTTTAGTTTTTAAAGGTTGAGCCCACGCATAACGCGAGAAAATATCAATGACGGTTAAAATAAAATTATTGCCCGAGTTATGTTTTGAAATGGAGGCAACATCACACAAATCTGCTTGCCACTGTTCATCGATGTCATGAACAATATAATGGCGGGTGCGGTACTTCTTTTTCGCTTGTTTGTGGAGTGTATAGGTAGCCTGACCCTTTAACCATCGTTTCACTTGTGATTGTGGAAGACCACTCGCTTTTGATAATTTCTTGATAGATGCAAATCCTGCCGGATGTTTTACATCATAATAGATTGACTTCAAACGTTCAGTCGATGACGACTGACTCTTTTTTCTCCTTCTCATCCTTTTGTTTTCTTGCCTTTCTACATTTACAACAACTGCAGCATTTAGCTTTAGCGGTTTTGCAATCGTGTTCACATTGCTTAGGGGTTTCATTGTGAGAGCTGGCGCAGCAAGTGCAAGTGACAACGACATTCACCTCTGGCGGCTCATTACATGGCAAGCAACACATCTGCTTCATATTAATAGTCTGAGAGCATGTATTTCCTAGGAGGAGCTGTTTTACGTTTTCCTTTTACTAGTTTTAGTGGTGATGTAGATCTACGTCGAGTTCTTCCTCTTGTTTGCTTAGTGAGTGTGGGAGGGGATGTAGCAGGTGACGTCTTAAACCAATTTGTTGGCATTTTCATCGCCTGAAGCATTGGAGCAGTAGCCACTGTTGAATCAAGTTCTTTCAATGTCTCATTATTTAAAGCAAATTTTGGCACATTATGCTTTTTCAATAGTTTAAGAAAGTATGACCAACCAGGTGGAACATAGCCCTGACGGCGCTTTCTACGTGTCGCATACTGAATCAAGTCTTCATAACGTGAAGCATCAATCACTTTATTTTCATCTGTAATGATTTCTCCTCTATCATTTACATTGAGATGGGGTTCAATACTGTTGAAAAGAGATATGGCATGTGCGCGAGATGCTAAAGGTGTAGCAGTCGATACAGAGTCACGCATCTTATTCTTCAAGTTTTTCAATTGCTCAACAGTTTCCGATTGTAATAATACAGCACGATGTGGATCTTTGATGTGAACATTTTGCTGATAATCTATTTCTTTCCTATACATTTGATTTGCAAGAGGTTGCTTTACTTGCTGCATGGCAGTCAATTGTACATATTCATCCTGAGGAATAACAATCATGCGAGAATAAGAACTCATAGTTTGTAGATAATCATGGGAGTTTTCAAAATATCACTTCGAAATCTAAATTCTTCCGGACACTCTTGCGTAAAGTCAATGAATAAGTAACCGTATGGTTTTTCAGTAGCTGCTTGAAAAATTTCAATTAAGGCTTTTGATCCTCTGGGTGCAACTTGTCGCGCTAAAATTTCAAATTGACTTTTATCTCGCGGATTCTTGAAAATAGCATAATAGTGTGTATTCAGGTTTCGTGTACGAGCTTCTTTTCCATCAGGAAACAAATTTTGTGTGATATAGATGATAAAACACCTTTTATGATGTGCTGCACGAGTGAACATATCTGTAACATCTTTTGAATTCTTACTTTCTTTTAATAAATCATCCAATACAACAACATCATTAGACTGAAGTTTATCCACTGGAATAATTCCTTCATGTCGAATAAAGTTGCGACTTTGCAATTCCTGAAATAGCGACGGTTGATAAATACCATAACACCAAATCTATCGATTGATAGGTTCCTTAAACAACTCCCTTCTTTTATCCAATAAATTCAGCGTGAAAACAGTTTTACCTGCATGAGATGGACCTGATACAGTCAGAACTTTATCACATTGAAGTCTGAAATCCATTTTATTACTTTGAGATTCAACATTTGCATAATTAACGTCTAGAGCCAAAGATATTACCCAATAGGTTGCCCACGGCAGGAGCTATCATTGGAAGTATTGCTGAAAGGAAACCGCCCTTTTTGTGTTAGAGTTTTCCTCTTTCTTTGAAGGGTGACTTTAGGATTGGAGATGAAACGCAATTTCGTAGCATATCGCTTAAGTAACTTTCGTTGTTTTGGCGCTAATTTCTTCGTCCTCAACTTCCTCACATGAGAAATAATTTCACGGATGAATTTATCATTAGCATGTCGTATAGCATTGTATAGCTGATTTGCTTTCATTCGTCGGAGAGCTTGAATGGCTGAAGAAAACTTTTGACTTTTACGTTTCGCCATTTTACGTTTCGCCATTTTCCGTGTTAGTCTTTGCTAAAACCTATCTTTATCACATTTGCATAGGTACTAACTATTGCGACATAAGTGACACTCGAAATGAGCAATATCACAGTGGCTACATTTGCAAAGTTGAATGCAATTACGTATGAAACAGCGTTGACAAAAAGCATGCTTACATCTCTTGAAGATGCGCTTTTCATTTCCATCCTTTCGCTTACATACATCACAACACATAGTTTCGCCGTTACTGATGTCTATAGCAAGTCTTTTTGAAGATATGAATTTGCTAGCCTTTTCTAAATAATAGACGCATGTACAGAAGGAATATACTTCGAGAGTGAGCAGACATAGCTCGAAAACCAGTTGTGCTACAATCAAGTACCACTGCATTTTCAATTTTTCTTTATGGAAAGTTGAATGTGAATGTCTGAAATCGCTTCAATCACTAGACTGCCACCATGATGGTTGAATGCGTTAAGACGTTCAGCAATTTTTATCATATGTCTTTTAAAAAATTCTTTGGGGTGATCTACCACTTCCATTGAATAAGAAGCAAAATGGAAAGAGCGACTTTCCACCTCTTCCTTTCCAAAATGACTAAACTTAATTTTCGCAACTAATCGCGCCATGACAATGCTATCAGAGAATGTATTCATTAACTCTAGAAATAGAGTGCTAGCATCATCGACCACTGCTTCGATGTCGGTCTCATCTTTATGAAAATTTATCACATAATCTTGAACAGCTCCTTTTAAACTTTGCCTATGAAAATGTAATATTCCGCAGTCGTTTGAGAAAGACATGATCGCCCTTTAACTAACCCATCCATTGCATGAAAACAACTCTTCTCATAGTAACATTTATTGAATAACTTTAACAAGCATGCATTATAAATCAATGGTTTGAAAGAGATAAAATAGATACAGCTGGTAACTATCATACAGCGAGCAATGATAACCATACAGGACTTTGGCAGTGCTGAGGTAAGGAGGAAAGAAGCATTGGTTATGAATGTAGCTACTACAACGAACAGACAAAATAGGAAGACACAAATCCTTAAAACGTTTCGTGACTTCATGATAGTGTTGATTCACTCTACTATCCCACGGTGGGAGCAAAATATCATCAATGATTAAATTAGGAAATACTTTCCTCTCCTTACCAGGATTATTACAAAAGATGCGTATAACATTGAAAGCAGCTAACCATCGTTTAAAGTCAATAAGAAGAGCACTCTCACAAGAAAAGCCATAGTCTTGCAAATATTTCAGATTAAGTCCATGAATGTGTTTTCTCGCCCATTGATCAACATTGGGATTGCAGTTGGCATGTTGATGATAGACACTAACAATCTGATATGTCCAATTGTTCATAGCAATAGCACTGAGCTCCTGTACAGGTTCACCCTCACAATCCATAAAAATGATGATAGAAGCCTAAAACGGAAATTTACACATCTAAGGAAACGTTCTATAACATATTACAAAATGAAGAATTACATCGATGCTTTTCACGACAAAATACACAAATGATATGATGGCAACGAAGAAGTAAACTGTATCTAATAAGACCACGTCTACGACACTCAAAGCACATAAGCGAATTGTCATAGGGTAGAGTTAGGAAAGGACTAGTAATTCTCCTTCTTTGATTTGCGTTTTGATGCAGCATTCTTCTCCGACTTGCGCTTCGTACCACTGCTGTTAAGGATTTGATCAATTATGTCGTCCACGTTGGGTGGTTTTGGAATATATAGGATGGATTCCATATGCATGGAGAGAGAGGCTATTTTATTATCCTTATGCCGACCATAATATAGCCCATTCACTTTGAAAAGGATATTTCAAGTACCTTCTCCGAGCTCGTCGCATGTGATGGTCGTTGAATGATCTCCCTCCTTCTTATAGTAAGTGCACCAATGTGATACCGGTAGGCAAATGTGATTACCATCCCAAATCTTTCTATAGGGAGTATCCTTGTCATCTCTCGCCTTCCACTCTTGAGCAAGAGGAGTAGGAATGTCCATATTTAATGTCACGTACTCCTCAATAATATCAAGTTGGTGGCGAATGTACGGACTCACGGGGATCAGTATGTAGTCCCCATACTGATTGCGCATTATCTTGACATCCGTGGAAGGGAGCATTCCAGTTTGGAGTACTACGCTATGATCGTCATAACGCAAGACTTGTTTAAATTTACGCTGTAGCGGTGTAGGATTATGTACCTTGGTTGTTTCTTCCACTGGCCTCAGTTGTAGATGATCTGATTGTAGCGAACCTTGTAACGTTTGACCGCCATTTTGTCCTACTAGCGCAGCAGATGGAGTAGATGCCTGAAAATGGAAAAGATTGTATTAAGTTTACGTTCAAGGGAGGAGAGGGAGGAAAGTAGCGACTTACCATTTTAGTTGGATAATAGAATATAATAGAGGAAATGTGCGTCCGTCACTCGTGTGATTCAACGATGGAATGATTCTCACTGTGGAAGGCTCGCTATTTATATAGAAATGCTTGATTCTCATTGGATGATGATCCTCATTGGACAATAACATCAAGCTGATTCCAAATCTGGCCTCCGTTTACCAATCCGAGCCTTCATTCGCCCGCTGGAGCTGTTTCTTGGGAAATTCTAACTCTGTCGTTTTTCGTCAATCTCCCAAAATCTTAAATGGCGTCTCACATCTAAACGAAGACAGATAGGAACAAGCCGATTCTTTCAGTGAATTTGTCTCACTCTTAGCTTTCAAACGAGCTATTGCACGACTTTCTACGATCTCTAGAACCAAAGTTAGAAGATTGCTGTCGGGGGGGGGAGGTCAGCGAAATTTGATGAAAAATGTTTTGGTGACGGTCCCAGGTCGAAATGCCACACTTTGGAAAATTTTCAAAATTTTGCCCATACAAAGCCACTCTGACACTTAGGATTTTTTCAGGTGAGCTCCGACCTAAAATCTTAAATGGCGTCTCACATCTAAACGAAGACAGATAGGAACAAGCCGATTCTTTCAGTGAATTTGTCTCACTCTTAGCTTTTAAACGAGCTATGGCACGACTAAATCCGTCCACTGGAAGCCAAGATCGAAGCCAGCTCTCCCGAGGGGGGGGACGTCAGCGAAAATTTTTCTCTCCGATTGACTTGAAACTCACCATACCGATGCAGAATTTCACGCTGAATCCGAATCTGGCCTCCGTTTTCACATCCGACCACTCCTTCCACTCGAAACAGCCCATTTTACAACCCAACATTCAGCAGATTGCACGAAAAACATCACACACTATAGCCTCAAGACTAATCCTGGCGGTCGCCCAAGTCCACCACGACACTCTGCCGTTGCAGGGGGGGTGGGGGGGGAGTCAGCGAACATGTTGTGAACGTGGACCCACCTGGCCGGCACACCACGACAGAGCTCTGTCGTTCCAGAGGGGGGGGACGTCAGACGCGAAGCACCACGGCGGCCGACCACGAGACCCTGCCGATCCAGAGGGGGGGGGGGACGTCAGCGACGGCGGCCATCTTGCGCTATCCAGAAGTGGAGTTTTACTTACTACTTGAGTCTGCAAGAGAGGTGTGTTTTCATTTGAGACAGATATTCTGCGAGTTTGGACCACCTGAATCAATTCTTTCCGACAATGGTGCAGTCTATCGCAGTTCTGAGATGAAAGAGTTGACAAAGCGTTGGTGTGTACAGCATGAATTCTCGTGTGCCTATCGTCCACAAGGCAATGGAATAAGTGAAAGGAATCCCATCAAAATTATGGCTGCAAGATCTGGCAATTCAGTTCCTGAATGTGTGTTTTGGTACAATGTGACTCATAATCGCTTTTCACCATCGCCACATACGATGATGTTCCACGTGAAACCCAGGATGCCTGACATTCGTGCAGAGAGACAATTATCTTGTAAGGAAGTGAAGCGACAACCTTGTCAACATCAAGAGGACGTGATTGGAAAGCGAAAAATCCGTTTGCAATTGGTGATCAAGTCTATGTAAGATCGGATGGAAAATGCGACCGTGAGTGGAAGCGGACCAAATCGAGTAACAGCAATCAAATCTCCTGTGTCTCTCGAGCTGAATTGTGACGGGGTAACGAGACACATTACTCATGTGAAACGGTCCGCGTAGTGTCAGGATGGACGTTGATGCTTCTCAGAATGAAGACGATTCCGATAGTGACTACAGCGGCTTCTGAGAATTTTGTGTTTCGACAGGGCTGACTTTCAGTCGGGGGAGATTTGTCGTCTGGCAGCGACAGTGACGACTTGGTCCACACCGGTCTCGAACCTAAACGAATACGACCCCTGTTGCTGTCAGCTTTTCTTCCCAGACGGAGTACTCGGTTTCGCGCCGGCCGCCGGCTTATCTTCAGGATTACGTCACATGATTGGAGTTTTTCGCATCAATTGATGATCTTTAGATCATGGGGAGTGTAAGTTGTGCATTCTTATTCATCTGAGGAGCCTTTGTTTTAATTGACTAATTAATTGTTGGCAAGCCTGAACTCATATTTCGGAACGTGCTCAGCTGGGTGTTCGCTTTATCTGTTGTAGATATCGTGATCTATAGATATCCGATATAGCTTCTCGTGCGGCTCCTGGATTTCTTGGTAGGTCTCAGATATCGCTTGGTGATATTTAGTAAGATATTGTACATATGTTTTCTGTACTTGCAGTGACATGATATTTGATTACTCTGAATGTGTTGCTTAGTAACTTTACACTTTTGAATGCTCACTTTACTTTCGTTTGTAACGCTGTGCCAAGTGGTTGAACTGTAAGTAGAAGATTTTGTATAAATAGAATTTGATCAGAAGGAATAAGATCATTTTACA